>OX463850.1:2752830-2912830 GCA_949825065.1 Odontocerum albicorne
GGCAGGTTGGTTCGACTTATAGGTTGATAGAATAATCTAAAGGTGCGTGTGTACTTAAGGCAGATTTGATATGTTTGCACACGTGGAACGAATGAATGAAGAAGGGCTAATAAAACAAATAAACAGTGCAAATGTAAGTAGGAAGCATGGTAGAGAAAGAATACGGAAAGTATGGTTGGATTAAGTGAATATTTTGAAAGAAAGAAATGTAAGAAGACAGGGAAATTTTAGATGCTGTATGAGTGTAAGAAGGTTCATGGATGTTAAGATAGGAAAGTCTGGCTCTCAGTTATTTTTGCCTACCCTTGCAGTGAAACACCGTGCTAGCAACTATGTATGTTCTTCTTCTTCTTCTTAAACTTTCTGTAGACTCTCAAGAGTCTGTTACTGCAGGATTGTCCTGTGATGCTGAGCTCCAGCTATCTCTCCATCGTTTCGGGGGTCTCCCTGGTGGACGCCGTCCATCCGGCACCCCATGCAGAGCTATTTATGGAGTTCTTGTGGAATTCATTATCTGTACATGTTGGTACCAGTATCGTCGACGCTGTCGTCCCCATCTGACCACATCTTGGACCTCACAGACCTCTCGGATTGTGGTGTTCCTTACACGATCACGCAAAGTCTTCCCAGGAAGTTATTATTAATGAATTTCAACTCCAATTTTTTTTCAGGTCCTTTGCTATGTATGTAAGTACAATAAAACCTCATTACTT
Organism: Odontocerum albicorne; assembly: GCA_949825065.1. Classification (NCBI taxonomy): domain Eukaryota; kingdom Metazoa; phylum Arthropoda; class Insecta; order Trichoptera; family Odontoceridae; genus Odontocerum; species Odontocerum albicorne. Next base: position 2,753,544 of record OX463850.1, read on the forward strand.
TTTTTCTTTCAGTAAATGTTTGTTTCAGTTCAATATATTGACATGTTTTCAAAAAACGACTAAAAAAATCTTAATTTCAAGTCAGCAATATGTGTAACATGTTTTATTCCTTATTTTTCTCACCTCTCCCCCTTTTCTCTTTCTTTTCTTTTGATTGATGCTTTTTCACTTTTATTTTTACTAAATATATATTATTCATAAATTTTGTAAAGGTGATGATCGTTTGAATATTTTTTGAGACCATTTTATTTCTTGTATTAACGTTCGTGTGGTGGGTTGGAAAAGCTTACGCAACTGACGATAAGTGCACCATACACTTTTACAATGAAGTGTTAAATAAATAAATGTGTTTTTTTATGTATTATTCCTAGAAAATTGACTGCCAGCTTTCCCTCCGTCTCTTTGGGGCTCTGCCTGGTAATCGGTTTCCTATGGGATAACCATGAGAAACCTTATATATAGGTCTCATCCATTTTTTATATGCGATCTAGCCAATAATTTGTTCTTTGTCTTCTCCATTTTAAAATGGTTTCACATATTCATCGCATATTTCGAGTGTTGACCTAATTATCCGAATAGCCGCATTTCGTTATTAAAAATTCACGTGGTATCCGTTTTAATTTCCATAACATGTATTTACAGGTTAATAACATATTTTATAGATCCCTACGTAACTTTCTGCTGTCGTATACTTGTTATTATTTTTTCATAATAATAGGTCATCCATCAAAAGTCGAATAATTTGTGCCACCAAATTAAAGTGACTGCAATTATATGATTCAATATAATAAAATTAATTTAAAAAAATGCCAATTCATGTTATTTTTTGTAGTTTTAACAGATTAAGCTTAAAAAAATTTGCAATCGATCTATAAGTGGAAAAGTTTCCCAAAGAAAGAAGAAACACAAAATAACTTTAGGTCAATCGAATCTCTCACAAAGCACAACCGAAAAATACATGGTCTATAGATTCATCATCTAGACCGCGCACGCAGCCGGGATTCTCGGGAAGGTGACTAGCTACCACCATCCGCAAACGACACATGACAGACAATTCATTCCTCATTTGTCATTTTGTAAAATTTGGACTCCTTTGAGGTTTTTCTTTTTTTCGTTAATCTTAGGTGGTATATGTGGGTTTACTTTTTATTTGGTTTTCTGCCATACGTTTTTTCATTTTTTTATATTTATTATTTAATCTAGATATGCGGGGGTGTAGGATGGAAGCCCTCCGATGCCCTTGCGGTTGGGCTCGCCCTACATTGGTGGTGTGTATCTCGGCCGGAGGAATGTTTGTGAGATGAGCCCGGACCTTTTAATGTCTTCTCTCTTGAATGAATTTTTTTTGTCATCTATTTATTTTCTGTGTTTTTTTTATATTCTTGTTCTACGTGTTCAAGGGTGTGGGCTGAAAAACATCTGGTGTCCCCGTGGCTGGGTTCGCCGTATATTGGTGGGGTGTATCTTGGCCAGGGGGATGTTATTAGATGAACCCACCTTTTGATAGCTTCTGTATTTAATGTATTATCTGCAATTTATGTGTTTTAGAAGTGTTATTTAAATACATTGTGTACATACTATGTTGCTGTCAATAAACCTATATTTATTTAAATCAATCTTCTTCACTCTTATTAAATTAAACCATAGTTTTAAAGGGATGCATTTTTGGATTAATTTATATCTAGCTGTGTGTTTATTTATTAACTAACTTACTGCACATCGAATGTTTCTAAATTCATAATAAAGTTTAATTTTATTGAGTGTGTAAAAAATTCTGACATTCATTCTGTATTATGCATAGCACATTCATTTTATATTCTGTCAAAAACTGGCCATAATTTCCAATTTTAAATTCCGTATTCTGTCACAATTTGACCTTTACAGAATGAGTATTATGGTGACAGATTTGATTAATTAATTGCCATATATTAGCATCATCCGATGAATTTTGTGTTTTTTCTTTAAACGAGGATTTTTTCCACTTATACATTGATTGTTATTATTTTAAAGTTTAATCAGTTGAGACTTGAAATTGTCTAAAGTTGTGAATTTTGAGATTCAGTTTATTATATTGACTGATTAAATTGCACAGTGATTTTGGCTTGGTGGCGCAAATCATCCTGTTGTACCATAAAAAAACTTTCATTAAACTATTGTAAAAAAAAACTGTCATTGAACTATTATAAAAAACCTTTCATTGAACTATTGTAAAAAAACTGTCATTGAACTATTATAAAAACACTATCATTAGACTATTATAAAAAAATATATATATCATTGAAGCATCTAGATATTGCAGAAAGATTCACTTAACCCCAACGCCACTATGTTAACGTAAGTTATCGTGGTTATTTATACAAACGAAGTATTATAGAAGGAATATTGATCGACTTATTCTTACTTAAACATAAATTCATAAGTCATCATCATCATCATCAATGGCACTACAGCCCATTTCGGGCCCCGGCCTCCTCCAGCAGTCGCTGCCATTCCCCCCTATCCTGGGATGCACTCCTCCAGCCCCTGATGCCAATCACGTTTGCATCATTCTGCACCCCATCCATCCACCTAAGCTTTGGTCTGCCCACGCTACGTCTTCCTTGGGGCTTGGAAAAGAGTACTTTGTTAGGCATTTCCTCTTCTCCCATTCTTGCTACATGCCCCGCCCAACGTAGCCTCCCAATTTTGATGTATTTTATAATGTTGGGCTCTTTGTATATGCTGTATAACTCCTCATTATATCTCACTCTCCAAGATCCATTTTCCTGTATGGGTCCGAATATTTTTCTGAGTATTTTTCTTTCAAATATTAGAAGGGAAGATTCGTTCTTCTTACTCAATACCCAGCATTCAGACCCATATGTGAGGACAGGTCGTAGCAGTGTCTTATAAATGGTAAGTTTTGTCCTTATGGACAACAACCGAGATATAAGGTGTTTTCTCAGACCAAAGAAGCATCTATTTGCCATGAATATTCGACGTTTAATCTCGATAGATGCATCATTAACACTTGTCACTATGGATCCCAGGTAGGTGAAGGTGTTTACACGTTCTATTGTATGAGAACTTATATTAATCGTGGTAGGTGTCTGGTTATTACGGAGTGCTATCATATATTTGGTCTTATCGGAGTTGATGCGAAGTCCCATTCTGTTTGCGGCCCTCTCCAACTGAACAAATGTCTCCATCATTGCTTGTGGGGATCTACCAATAATGTCAATATCATCCGCGTAGCCCAATTCATAAGTAGCAGTTTATAAATATTTATATTTTTTTCAGTTTGAACTATGCCCGAAAGTTAATCTGAAACCTGCATGTCAAATTTTCATTAATTAGTAAGGTACGTCTCAACACATTCGAATTGATTATGAATATTTTGAAGAAGACAATATTGTATTTGTCACCGATAAGAGAGCCTTATTTTTAAGAACCACTGGCGTAGGCAAATAACCCACTGTTTGACATCGTGCTTGTTGGAAAAAAATAACACGCGTAGACAGCCAACACAGCTCGTACAGGTCTAGTGCGTGCAAGTATTTTTATCAAACCAACTATTTTATCAAAATGTAACCTCATTTTAAATTATTTTTTTTAATACAATCAAGAATAAAAAATGAGATAATCTGTAATCAAACCCGAAACCCAGAATCTATATCAAAATTCAAGCACGACATAAGCAACACATTTTATGAGGATCAAAATATTAAATTTGATCAAGATATTAATTTGCGAGAAATTCAAATGCTTAAAGGGATGATTCGTGCATAATCATATTTAAGGAGCCTACCCTTGTAAGACCAGTTAATTGGGATGCTACCCAGCATCTGTAGAACGGAAAGCCTGTCCTGAATTTCAGCATTATCTTGCATTTATGGTCGGCCTCCGCAATCAGCGTAAATTTCGATAGTACATTTTCAGAATTGCAAGGGGTGGAAAGTCGGGAAATTTAACGTCATGCATTTCCCATTAATTTTCAACAGCCTTCGACTTATATAAATTTTGTTTCAGTTATTTTGCATTTATTTCGGTTGTTATTTTATGTAGACTGATAAAATAGTGGGAAAAGATGGAGAAAATTTTACTCAGAAAACGTAGGAAGTATACGTTACGAGAGAGAAAATTTTGTCCGTAATAAAGTTTTGCGAAAGCAGAAGATTTAAAAATCAACCCAATTTTCTGAAAACGGATCTAAAAAAACTTATTTGTATACTGATGGCATCATTGATTGTACTTTTACTCTCCTATCCGTAAATAATAAGCAGTTATTGCAGATTTAGATTATATTTTATATAATAACAGGGCATGGTGGGATACCATCTCGCCATGTTTTTTTAAGGAAAGCTCAAATGCTTCTCCTTTAAATCAATGCACACAGCCATTACCTCACCCTGATCACATTCATTCAACACTTCATTGTACGGGTATATAATCTGACGGGCAGCAATGTCTTCCAACCAGGGCTGTGGAGTCGGAGTCGGAGTCGTGGAGTCGGAACATTTTAGGCGGAGTCGGAAAAAATCGACCGACTCCGACTCCGTTTAATCATTATAACATTTTCTTTAACTCATCCAATGCTGAGGACACGCCTGGCGTGTCCATGTGAACATCTGCTTCATGCTCAAAATACGCGCGGCGTGTCCATGCCTAAATATTGTTAGTGTATTATATCAGCATACGATATTCGTTCATTACTTCGGAAGATGCCGCCGCATTCGGGCGTTCTCAAAAATCTTGTGTTCTATTCAATATTGAATAAAAAAAATAATAAACAATATTAATCAGATTTAGTTAACGTATGAAAACAAATGAAGCAACCTTTTTATTTTAAAGTGTTTTCTTATTTTTTTAATACCTACCTGTGTTGTTTTTCTAATTATTTTAAAAGTTTTATTTAATTCTTTTTTAAAATATGATATTTTTAATATTATTTTTGTGTGAAGATATTGCTTACTGCGTATTGTTTATATATTTTTTTATTAAATTGTTTCATTTGTGTACGAATATAATTATTTTTGTATTTATACCTGTATCCATTATTAATAAGTCAATATAAATACATTAGGTAGACGCAGTAAATTATAAAATAAAATAAAAATTGAAGTCAGAGTCAAGAGTTGGAGTCGGAGTCAGTGTCGGAGTATAAAATAAAGCCGGAGTCGGAGTCGGTAAATTTTCATCCGACCACAGCCCTGCTTCCAACCAGCCAGACAAAAGTAAAAAGAGGAAGTGTTATGGTCGCACAAAAATTTAAATCATTATTATTCGGTACAAAATTCATAGCCAACGTACATAATACAAATAAAAGTGAGATATCATCAAACGAAAAAGGAAGGGACAGTGGAGAATAAATTAAAACCGGGCATAAAATACGTTACAGTACTTATTTGAAATTAAGAGTTTTTTTCAGACGCTGATATAAACATGCCAATGAAGGAGCAAGTCTAACATTAATTGGTAATTTATTTAGTCTTACTGTATATTCAGTAAAGGACGACGTAACAACATTATAGAAGTAAACTGGGAAATAAACAATTTCTGTTTGAGAGTAACGCGACTCCGTTATCGGAAAGACGCTGAATATTATCGGCGAGATAAGAGAGGGTGGTGGAACAGTTAAGGATATTATAAAATAGTGACAATATGTGAATTTGGCGTATATTTCTCACTTTTAACCATTTTAGCTCTTTTTGCTATGAAGTACTTTCTCATGTTAAAAATATACTTTGATTTCAAAAAACTTTTTATTGATCGTGGAAGTATAATGTATGACATTTAAACACAAAAAAAAAACAATATAAGCCAAATGTCTATCTCTTGCAGCTCCACAGATTTCCACTCTTTTGTCAAAATGTTCGATGACATTTTGGCATAATTGCGGTTCTAACACACCAATAACGCGAATCATTTCGTCCTTCAGCTCAGGAATTGATCGGGGTCATTCTTATTAACCTGGCTTTTCAGGTAACCCCAGAAAAAAATAGTACAACGGTGTCAGATCAGATGATCTTGGTGGCCAATTAACATCACCGTTTCCGGAGATAACAATACATAAAATAATTCTCAATTTGAACGCGTTGTTGTATTGTATACGACTCCATTTTTATAAATGTCATACATTACACTTCTCAAATGTCACAAGACCCATGCAAGTTCGCGACACCATCTGTGTGTTATTCAAGAATAAAAAAAACCGCTCAATTTGAAAGACACTTTACATACCATCAAACATACATACCATCCCTGTCGGTGGAGGCAGAGAAGAAATAGCGCCAGACTTTCTTATCTCGTCATACATCCTTCGCCTCTTCCACCATTCATTTACATTATCTTACAACTCTAATGATTTCTTAAACTTTCTATGTTTTCTTATTTCAAAATATCATTCTCCCAATCAAAAAATACTTCGCTAGGTTCCACTACGTACTTTAATCACATTTGTAATATTTATTTCTTTAGTTATTTTTTCTTCATTCATTCGTTCTACATACCCAAAGCATCTCGTAGTATTCTTCTTAATTTTACTTAATATGTCAGCCTTATGTTGTATATAGTTAAGGCATTAACGTTGTGGAGGTTTGAAGACATTGTTATTTATTTTTATCAAACACTGTTTATTCCACTTTTTTGTAACGGTATAACCCTACCGGTTTCAAGGCTTTCACCTTATCTTCAGATCTGAACATCTGGTGAACAGTTATATCCCAAAATTCTTTCCGCTTTTGGTCGAAATCGTCCCAAACCTCCCTCACCTCTCAGCTCCCAACCATTGAAGCGTGTATATCGGTACCAGTTCGAACAGCATTTAGTTTTGTTTGTGCTCCGCTGAAGATGAGGTGAAAGCTTTGAAACTGATAGGGTTATACCGTTACAAAAAAAGTGGAATAAACAGTGTTTGATAAAAATAAATTACAATGTCAGCCTTAAATTAACATTCATTCCTAATCACTTCAATCCGTATTGTGTCACACATTGTCACTCCATATTTTCTTCTCAGTGCACGCATTTTCTCTACAACATTTATTAGCCCCCTTTCAGTATTTTTCACATTCATTTTTCAATTCCATACATCACAGTTGGTACTGAAATACTACTGTAGAATGTAATCTTAGTAGATTTTAATACCCTCAAATACTAGGCGGAAAAAATAACATTCGAGGGAAGCAGCACATCACGGGATTCGAACCGATGACTTTCCGCACGGAAGTTTTGTACATTATTCCACGGCCATGCACCTCAAGTGTTATAATAATTTATGAAAAGTAGCATATAAGTTATAGAAACCGTTAAAAATTATATGTAAAATAGTCCGAGAATAAAACCAGTCTGGAAGTAAATCCTGCTTACTTAGCGTGAATGCTAACCATTACACCAAAATACCATACAATAGAGATAAAAATTAAATCCACACAACGAAATATTTTTCTACAAAGTTCAATTGATGTTTGCATTAAGTATAGTCTAAAATGAAACAAATTCAATGTAATTTGCTACAAAATTGACTTTATGACAGTGCACTTAATGTCAATTTATGGCCAACATTTAATATTAATAATTTGGTGAAATTAATTTTATTATATTATAATTTAATGCAGTAAAATTGCAACGGGGAATTGAGTTCGTAAATACATATTCAGATTTGATTGGCACACCGCGCCGTGAATAGGTACATATGATACCAGTAACGCGCTATTTGGGATGCAAATTGAATTCATGTCAGTTACAACGAATGTAATTAGGACACCCTATGCATTTATTGTTTGGGGATGTACTCGGAATACCTGTGATGGGAATACCGCCATGTGTCAGCGCAAGTGAACTAATATTTAGCGAGCTTGCTAGCAAATTAACACCCCTGATTCAATTTCTTGGGGATGTCAAATTCCTGTTAGTTTTAATTTTAATGTATTTTATGAACAGTTTTCTTTTCGTTGATTTTTTTACATTAATGAATGGTATTTTGTATGTACTCGTATAACTCAATGTAATAAAATAAATATTCAGCGTCTTTCCAATCATGGAATTGTTCTTCGCTCAAGTAACATAAAGGGTCTTTCAATTTGAGCGGTTTTTTTAATTATTATTTTTTAATTCTCGAATAAAACACACAATTTGCTTTGATTTCAAAAAAAAAATATTGGACTTTGATATATAATGTATGACATTTAAACACAAAAAAATAACCGCCAAATGTCCACCTCTTGCAGCTCCACAGATGTCCAATCTTTTATCAACATTTTCGATGACATTTTGGCATAATTGCGGTTCTGACTCACCAATAACGCGAATAATTCAGTTTTTCAGCCAGGTCTGCCAGAATGGGTCATTCTTGCAGACCTGGCTTTTCACGTAACCCCAGAGAAAATAGTCCAACGGTGTTAGATCACATGATCTTGGTGGTCAATAAACATCATCGTTTCGGGATATTACGATACATAAAATAATTCTCAATTTGAATGCGTTGTATTGTGTACGACCCAGGCAAGTTCACGACGCCATCTGTGTTTTAACCAAGAATTAAAAAAACCGCTCATTTTGAAAGACTCTGTATATGTTATTTATTGGCTTTCTCAGTTCAACGCTTTTATTTTTTGACGTCGTCCTTTACTATCCATGCAGTGAGGCTCAAAAACCAGTAACAAACCTATGATAGACTCGCTCCGTCATTGGCATGTTTTAAAAAGTTACTATTGTTTTTAAATTTCAAGTCAATATTATATTGCGTTTCATATCTGATTTTTCTATCTCCTCTGATTTTTCTATCGTTTCATATCTCCTCTCCACCATCTCTTTCTTTTCCTTTGATTGATAATTTTTCCCTTTAATTTTTACAATGTGTTTTTTTCATGCATTTTGAAAATATTATTTGAGAATAATCATTTGAACAATTGTTTTACAACCGTGTAACTTCATTTATTTATTCTTGTCTGCTTGGCTGGATGGGATTGTCACCGGGCAATAAGCTAACCAGATTGTTTTACATTAAAGTGTTAATAAATCATTAAAAAAATCTAATTTAAATTATCTTTTTCAACGTAATGTTCTAAGACAACTGATTCGAAGGAACAGAAACAATGGCATACAATGTCCAATAAATCTGAGCTGTAGCCGTTCGTGATATTTGACATATCTCAGCAAAATAATTTTATGGCAATATATCATTGAAACGCCCAAAAAGCAGGGTATATTCTACGTCTGTCAATTTTTTCTAAAAAACATCAATATGATGGTTTAGTCAATATGGGGTTGACCCTAAATCATGGTCTAATAAATTTCAAGTTTAATAAAATAAGGAAAAATCAAGGAAAACAAATATATGAATAGGAATTCAAATGACGACAAACACTTTGTTTTAAGATAAATAATGCTTACTTTGTATTTAAATATGCTTAAAAATGAAATGGGTTTGCTTAAGCTAGTAAGATCGTTCCAAAGCTGAGCAGAAGGTATGTATGAATTTTAAACTGTGGTATTTATTTATTGAAAGATATATGACACGCTATGGTGCTTTGCAAACCATAGCGACATTTATTTACCAAAAGATAATATCAACAACTCGAAAAAAAATTGATGGCACGTGAAATCACCAATGTTTAGTATAACAACATTGAAAAAATAATTTAAACAAAATCAATCAAGTTTTTCTTCTACAGGTGCCATCTCCTATCGGAGGTCAGCACATCATTACCATCAATGTTTATGCTATCCATTGCAGCCCAGAACAACTCAGTAGAACTAGATCCAAGCCACTTCCACAAAAAATGCTGCGACTTCATCTGCCTCATTTATCAATTAATATTTCCAGGATAATTAGTTAATTATAATGTATTTTGTGCATCTCATGGTATAACCGAGATACTGTAACTTGCGAACCTTCAAAGTTAAGAGCATTTCTCAGTTCTTCCACATACGAGTAATAATTTCCATATACAACCAACTAGGGTACAAAATGCATTTATTTATTTATTGGCGAACGGTGCAATATTCTTTATAACAATAATAATAAATAAAACAGCCGTGAATGCTTCATGTATTACAAAAACCCAAATATAAAACAAATAAAACCTAAAAAAAATATTACACACTCTCACAACAAAGGTCAAATTCAGCTGTAAGAGTCACCAACACGATACACGATCGTCCAAAGGTGGACATCCCGCAATGCACCAAAGCAGGCGTCACTCTTGGCATCAATGTACAAAGGGACTACAGATGTGCACAAATAAAAATCAATATGTGCAAAAATGCGCAACCAAAAGTCAAAATTGTTCCCACAACACTCAAGATACCAACTTTAAAAGCATTAAAAAAATACAGACAAAAAACCGATTCGTGAAGAACAAATCGAAAACAAAATATAACTGACGGAATTAGACAGCTGTAAATTCACAAAGTTCCTTCTGCACGGGAAAAAAATACAAGAATAGATGAAAAAATACAGTCTTCAATTAAAAAACAGTTTAAAAACGCTATTTTAAAGTCCTTGAGAGAAACGCGGGATTCTATCTCAAAACTCGAATATTCGGAAGTGTCTTTTCAGATACTCTCTTATAGTTAAATTTAATTAAAATACAAAAAAAAAACAATTAACACTAAAAACAAAATAGAATATCTTGCCTCCCAGGCAAAATCTAATATTGAAAAAAAAATTAAAAAACCTTCCCGAAGAGATGTTGAATATTTACTTACATTAAAAATATCCATAAAACTAGACATGTAGTTTACCCAATAGTTTCAATCCCTCGATTGAAAAATTACAACGTGCAACTGTCGTTAGCAAATTGCTATTATAAAAGTCATAATAAAAACATAGCACATCCTTAAATATACAATGAAGGTTATAATTAATTAGCCGCAATATTCGATATAATAAGTTATTTTAATTTAATTTTGTGACAGCGCTGACATGCCTCCACTATGCCGTTCCCCTGCCGAACACACACCCTCTCCATCATTTATCAGCCCCGTTGCTCTCAGTTTAATCATAATTATTTGATGACAGTTAGATAGCATTCATTACCGCACTCGACATACCGAGATACTGTCAACACATTACATTTAATATCATATATTACTCGTTTTTTAACATTTTCATGGAAAAGTAACATTATGTATTCATTAACTTGAACAAATATAATTCTTTATGGGACGCATAAACATATCACGTATTAATATCATTCAAAATGCGTACATTAAGTTATGATGCTACTTAGGTGCAAATGTTTTCGACCTGAAAAGTTAGAACGTCTATGGAAATATACCACATTGGTCACTGTATGGTAACGGAATGTTACAGTTAAAACTTGATACCTTAACCCCAGTTAGTTCTCGTACGTCAACGTTTAGATCCTGACGTCTTTTAATTGGCAACTGATCAAATGTTCACTATCCCAAGGGTCAAAACATCTTTTGCCCAAAGACAATATGCCTATTTAGCTCCCATGACATACAATGGGGTGCCGAATTCAATAAAGGTAAAGGGAAGAAAACAGTTTAGGCAGTCGATCGGAGCGTGATTGTTATTGCGACAGGAGTTTGAGTGCTTGGGCTTGCAAGAGGAATGACTTGTGGAAGAGGTTTGTGTGAGCTCTTTAGTGTGGTGTTTTTATTTATATATTTTTGTATAAATGTATTTTTTTTTTTGCTTTATGATTTTGTGCGATAAATTGTGGGATGAATGTTTTGATCTGTCTGGAGTGATGAAGTGTGATGAGTTTGATTTCGCGTGATGTACGAGTATACATATATAATTAAGTGTCACTGTTTGTCAGGTTGATGAGAATGTGCAACGGGGTTTTACATAATCCAAAATCGGAAAGAAGTTTCGATTTATTTGTTCATGCTACTATATATATCCTCAGTGAAATACAGGCAAAAGCCTAGTTTACCGGAGACACGACAAATGAAAGGCAACAAACCCAGATCGATTAAAATTGTGTGTCTAAATTAAATTACCTGTTGTTTTTATCGCAAATTATTGTTATTTCTTGTCACGTGTAAAATAAATTAGTAAAATAAAATTATATATAAAATTGATGTCAGACCTTATTGCTCATTAAAATAAACTTAGTGAATGCGCGATATTCATCTTGAAACATTTAGAATAAAACGGAAAAACACGTTTACTATTGGGTTTGGTTGCCACACTCCTAAGGGTAGGGGTATGAACTTTTTAACTGTAACATAGCCTGGACATGTGCTAGGCGTCATGCTTAGCGTTGTATAGTAGTTGTCCGTAATACACACCCTTACTTGTGAAAGCTGGATACGTTTGAACCTGAGTGTTATTTTATATAACTATGATCCTTTTTTTTATTTTGGGTACTATTAGGAATCGATCTTGAAACCAGGGTAAAAGACAAGCATCTTACCAACAAGGTAACCGATGTTGAAAATATTCATTTTCATGATAAATTATTTTATCAAAAGTAACACAAACAATAAAAATAAAATCAGGTAATTTTATGTGGATACTCAATTTATATAGAACTGGGTTTGTTGACTTTCATTTATCGTGTCCCCAGTAAACTAGATTTTTGCCTGTATCTTACTTTGAAGGCATATAGTATAGAAAACTAAGGTGAACTTTTTACCGTTTGTTGATAAATTATTGAATACCTGTCACAAACTTTCTGAAACATGATAAGTTGTAAGACCATTTTTCATGAATGTGCAACGTGAATCAACCCTTGATATACATTTTTTAAGACACATTAAAACTTCATCGTTTTAGACATATTAAAAGTTCATCCCACTATAGTTCGCATACAATCATAAAAATACGCCACATTTAGAGTTCACACATTTTTTTACTTCAACTGCCTTCCTACAAGAAATAAAAATATTTGACGTTTTGAAGCCTATGAAAAATGAATTGAAGGTAGGTCGTTGTCGTTGAAATTCCACTTAAGCGATTATTGTACTTTCCTATATTTTTTATTCGTCGTAAGTATATGAATACATCATGAGAGCTTTAGATTGGGTTCACAGCAAACTATTAGATATATCGACCCATCACAAATCATCTTTTGCGGATCACTTGGCTCGACTTTGGAACTATCTTCCTGATCTTCAGATATGCTACATCCTTAACGATATTTAAGAATAAACTATAGATTTATCTCAAAATATTTATCAACTCCCGTCTTTATCTCTATTTTTCTTCGTATCTTACTTTTGTTTGAGTTTAGTATTTTTGAATAATATTTTCATACACTACGTTAAAGACGCGGTCATGGATACCAATAATAATTATTAAACAAAAACTGGTAGGTTGAAAGAAATTGATTTAAAATAAAACATCTAGATGTTTGTTTGTTTTTATCAATGTTTGCATCAACGTGTTAAATATATAAATAAATAGACAATAAGTTATGTTGTTTATAGTTAAGGCATTAACGTTGTGGAGGTTTAAAGACATTGTAATTTATTTTTATCAAACACTGTTTATTCCACTTTTTTGTAACGGTATAACCCTACCGGTTTCAAGGCTGTCACCTCATCTTCATGGGAGTCTTGTTTGTGCTCCCCTGAAGATGAGGTGAAAGCCTTGAAACCGCTAGGGTTATACCGATACAAAAAAGTGGAATAAACAGTGTTTGATAAAAATAAATTACAACGACAATAAGTTAATATACTTGTTAGAGATCTACCCAGCCACCCTCATACATAATTTTGTAATATTACGCAGCCCCATACAATTTAGGGAGTTTACTATAATACCATAAGACACAGTTTGATCTCTCGCATTATGGAACTTCTCAAATGGTAAAACTTATTTTCACTATTTATATTTAAGGCATTAACATTGTGGAGGTTTAAAGACATTGTAGTTTGTGTTATCAAATACTGAAATAAATTCACTTCATGTGACGGTATAACCCTACCGGTTTCAAGGTTTTTCCCTCATCATCAGGGGAGCATAGTCAAATCTAAATTGTCTTCAAACTGCTACCGACATATACATGCATCTAACGGTATAAATTTGGGTAAATGATTGTGTGTGAGTCTAAACCTTTGAGTCCTGAGCTAGAGGCACTCTTGAAGAAAGTCTGCTCTCTAAACTTTTGAGTCCTGAGCTAGAGGCACTCTTGAGGAGAGTCTGCTCTCTAAACTTTTGAGTCCTGAGCTAGAGGCACTCTTGAGGAGAGTCTGCTCTCTAAACTTTTGAGTCCTGAGCTAGAGGCACTCTTGAGGAGAGCCTGCTCTCTAAACTTTTGAGTACTGAGCTAGAAGCACTCTTGAGGAGAGCCTGCTTTCTAAACTTTTGAGTCCTGAGCTAGAGGCACTCTTGAGGAGAGTCTGCTCTCCAAACTTTTGAGTCCTGAACTAGAGGAACTCTTGAGGAGAGTCTGCTCTCTAAACTTTTGAGTCCTGAGCTAGAGGCACTCTTGAGGAGTCTGGTTTCTAAACAACACTGTATAAATTGTCTTTATTATTATTAATTAATTCATTAAATATATAACATTCAAATTGAAAACTATTGGGTTCATATAGATTTTATTTATTGCAAACGTATATTTGGCAATTGCAAATTAAAATTGCATATTTGCACTGCAAATGGGCATTGCAAATAATGATTATGAAAACAAACCGAGCGGCTTCGTGGACAAATTTGAATATTGTCCTGTGTTGCTTTATGAGCTAACAACCCGTACAAATATGATTTAGCAATTTTAGTATTGTACGAAACACATTTCCCACAAATTGTTGGGACGGAAAATAAATTATGGTGCAGTCTTTATGGGTCAATAGATATACGAGTAATTAATTATGCATGCGCAGGCCAGCTGATAGGTACAAAGTTTTTACTATAAAACTAACCCATAAAGTATATACAAACATACTATCACTTCGTTTCTCTGTCAGGGTAGACAGAGAGAACAACCCATCTGACTTTCCTATCGCAATACACATACATCCATAAACCACCCATACAACTCTTTTGATTTCTCTGACTTTTTACGTCCTTTCAAAATAACTCTTCAAAAATCTCTTTCTACCTCGCATTTCTACTATTAATATATTTGCTTTGTTTAGTTGTTATTCATTCATTCGTTCTACATGTCGAAACCATCTCAGATTTATCTTATTCACCTTACTCTACACATAAGTCATAACTTAACATTTATCCCTAATCACTTCATTCATTATTCTATCATATTCTTTGTCATCATATATATTCTTCTCAGTGCAATATTTATTAGTCTCAGTGCAAAATATCTTCTCACATACCATTATTATGAACCCATATAAACATACTTAAACATAACACCATAAGTTTCGACGAGAGACACCGTAAGCTCTATTTTTATTTAATGCTGGAACACAAATTATCAAAGTAAATTTATAACATTTCTTACAAATTATGTTCCTTGACACTTGGGAAACTTTTTAGTCATGCGCTACGTTTCGCTGCTGAGTCAATATATCTCGTCAGCGTTGGAATAAATGTCGTTATCTTAATCCATATTCTTGGCGAAGAGGATCTTCCACAGTAGAAGATGAAAGACATATGGATGCTAAAAGATAGGGACTAGACTCATGCGCTATACTGGGAGACAGGACAAGACTTAAACAAAATCAAAAGGATCAAATCCTAGGATACTGAAACCATGATGTTTAATTTTACTTGTTAAACCTTTCTTATAGGTCTTATTTCTTGACAAAAGTTTGCGATCATGTGGTGTTTATTTGTTGTATATTGAATTATTTATATCGTGTACTAGGTACTTATTGCTATACAAATTTTTTGTCAACTAACCAGCTCATCTTGGATAGGTCAAATTGTTTTTATCCACGGCAAATTATATACATAAACATTTCCTTATATTTGTGGCGGTCATCGCGGAATATTGTCGCATACAATAACCGTTTCTGCATTCACAGAAGCGAGACGTAAGCATATCACGAGCGCACTCTCACGCACATGCCAAAAAGATATAAATACCTACGTTACCATAAAAATAAACACACTCTCTCTTTCCGCATTGCGATCTAACGTGTTTTATTATTTATCAACAAACCATCATCATCTCTTCCCATAAGAACTCATCACGCTAAAGTGGTGACCCCGACGTGACAACTAAAAAAACTGACATCTCTTAAAAATAATGGTAGAATTACAGGAAAATAATTAATTCAAGGAAAAAAGAAAACAAATAAAAAGAAAATTAGAATTTAATAATATTTTGAGTTACATCATATTTTTTCATTTCTATTTTGAATGTAAATAAAGATATTGTTATATGTTTAATCAAACACTGTTTATTCCACTTTATGTAACGGTATACCCCTACTGGTTTCGAGTTTTTCACCTCATCTTCAGGAGAGCACAAATATGAGTCTTTGTGTTTGTGCTCCGTTGATGATGAGGGGAAAACCTTGAAACCGGTAGGGTTATATCGTTTCTTGTGCTCCCCTGATGATGAGGTGAAAACCTCGAAACCAGTAGGGCTTTTACACCTTTATATTAAGTGGAATAAATAGTATTTGTTAAAATGAATTACAATGTATTTAAACCTCCACAGTGTTAATGCCTTAATTATAAATAATATATAAATAAGGATGGTACGTATATGATAACTCTCGGTAAGTCGTTTCACAGTCGCGCCAAATAATCCACACATGAGGATATGTAAAATGAGGTGTGACGTATTGATATGCAAAGGAGTCTTTCATCGCCTTATCGAAGAAAATGTTCGCATTCTGAAATAAATGGAATTTTTCACGAAGATGTGAAGAAGAATTGGGATTGTTAAGCACGCAAAATATTATCAACGTGAAGGTTTCTTTCTTGTATTTTTGACTTATAAAATTATATTGTTAGTTTTCCACAACACAAAGCGTTTAATTTGAAAGAATGGGAACAAAAAGTGCTGGTTTTACTAAAATTTTTATTTAAAAGATATCGTTTTTTTTCACTTTCATAAAGAGCACTTTTTTAATCCCTTATTATTTGATCAGAATTATCTGATATTCAATTATGTGAAGAAATGAGTGCTCACAGGTAGTGTGCGAGAAAGAAGAGGCAGACTGCCAGCAAAATGAAGTGACCTGGTGATAGAAATAGACTGAGAGAAACCTGTATACTGCCATGCAAACGACAAGCGACCGAAAGGGGTGGAGATGTGAAGCCTGTATTATTAACATACCATCAGTAGATTAAAAATATCAAAAATGTACTAGACGCTGAATAAAATGTCTTTGTGATTGTGTAACAATTTTTTTTTTAAATTATGAAAAATATCGATGAATGTATTATGTAATATAACAAATTTGTCAGTAGGTATACTGATACACAATATCTCTGATTTATGCGCTATGCGAGTTGTGGCGAGGGGTGGTGTGAGATTTACAGCCTCCCATATCAGAGGGACTTCCGGAAGATTTATGGTGGTCTGTTTCCGGTTGGTGGGTTGGGGGTGGATCAGGGCTATCTTTTTAAAAAGTGCAATACGAGTGATGCACGCAAGCCGTGATTTGTTGTTGCAGAAACGATTAGGTCTTAAATAATTTATACATTAATTCTACTACTATTTATTTATGTTGATTTATATGTTGTATATAGCATTATACTCGTAGGGTGTATTGCTATAAGGTTTTTATAACACCCAAACAGAGAATTTATACGCCCGCACCCCTGAAGACATCAATTATAATACAAAATATAATGAATACTGTATTGTATTACACTTTCGTTGTATACAGTACAACCTGGCAGGCTTATTACCATGTGGCAATATCTTCCAACCAACCAGAAATATATTAAAGAGGCCTTAAGTGAAAACCAGACTGGAATTCTTTAAAAAAAATCTGGAACCAACGGGAATCGAGCCCGCGACCTCCGGTTTGGTAGACAAGTGTCTTACCTACTAGGCACGCGAAAAAAAAACGCTGTTGATAAATTTAAAACACGAAAAATACATTTATATATAATACAAAAAACCATCAGGCCACTTCCATGCTGGGTAGGCAGAGAGAACAGAGTACCATTTTTTTATATCGACACATCTCACCTCATCATACGTTTTCTAAGCTCCGTAAAAATGTACAAATTTGTAAAAAATATAAATACACACACACAAACCCTCAAACCCTGAAACCCTGCCAAAGTAAAGTCAGGAAAAAAAAACTAATTTCAACAAAACATTTTAACTTTCATTTTTTTGCCTGAGTTATCAAATCACACAAGTGGCTGCAACTCCGATTTGTTGAACCATTTATTTGTAAGTCAGCTGTCTCAGAACAGGCACCCAACAAGGATTTTCTAATATAACAAATTCAAGATTTACATCAAAATGAAGTAAATAAATGTATATTTCAGGACGATCGACAAGTCCGCCACAAGTGTTCGCGCGCGATTAAAGAACTGCCATAGATAATATTATACTAATTAATATAAAAAATATCTTTCGATCACGTCTGACGACAATTTAAATCAGCCAACATCTTAGCAATAAAATAAATATGAAGAAATAATAAGTTTATTTTGAATTATGATTTTAAATAAATATTGATTTATCATATAGAAGGCAACATAAGAGTAATTTGTGTATATATATTTATACATTTCGAAAGAAAAATATCGGTAAATACGTTGAAGAGATAAGCTATCAAAAGGTCTGGGCTCATCTCATAACATCCCCCCGGTCGAGATACACCCCACCAATATAGGGCGAGTCAGATCGCGAAGATATCAGACGTTTTTCAGCCCACATCATTTTTTTCCTTTTATTGCTTATCTGACTAAAGAATTTAATTGAAACTATCTTACTACTATGAAACTTGCTGAAGTTCCATATAAAGGGTCTTTCAAATTGAGCGGGTTTTTTAATTCGTAGATAAAATATAGATGGCGTCGCGAACTTGCCTGGGTCTTGTTACATTTAAGAAGTGTAATGTATGACATTTGTTTAAATGGAGTCGTGTAAAATACAACAGCGTGATCAAATTGTTGAATTATTTTATGCATTGTAATCTCCGGAAACGGTGATGTTAATTGGACACCAAGATCATGTGATCTGACACCGTTGGACTATTTTCTCTGGGGTTACGTGAAAATACAGGTATATAAGAATGACCCTCGATCAATTTCTGAACTGAAGGACGAAATTATTCGCGTTATTGGTCTGTTAGAACCGCAATTATGTCAATATGTCATCGAAAATTTTGACAAAAGAGTGGACATCTGTGGAGCTGCAAAAGATGGACATTTCGCGGATATTGGTTTTTTTGTATTTAAATGTCATATATTATATCATACTTCAGTGACCAATAAAAAGTTTTTTGAAATTAAAACCAATTATGGGTTTTATTCAAGAATTTAAAAAAAATTATTAAAAAAACGTCAATTTGAAAGACCCTTTATATACATATACACGCAAGCATCACCAATCTACTAATTATGAACATATAGTCTTGCCCAAGGACTTGATTGTTCATTAATATCATAGAGGTAAAATGGGTGACTTAAATACTACTGCACACAATTAATTTATTACTAATGTTTATAAAGGTTTGGCGTTAACACTGTGGAAATGCATGTTCATTCAAATTAGTATAATAAAAAATTGAAACACTGTTTAATGCACTTAAAAATATATTTGTACCCAACTAATTTCGAGTAGAATGCCTTTAGTTCTGAATATGAATCGCGTGTGTTTGAGCCTTTTTTTAAATCATAATGTAAATAGGCCATTGCCCGTACGACGGTTGTCGGCAAAGAAAGAATACTAGAATTGAATTTTGAATACAAGAGAGCGAGAGAGGAATACTTGGATTCTCTCCGAAAGTAATTCGAAATTTGAATCTCCAGTTGGTCCATGATAAATGAAAAGATGGAAACTATACTGAAATTTTTTTAAATACCGGCTATTTTAAATACTGGCTAACAATTTTTGAACCGGTGTAAAAGGGGACGATATATAAATGATATATATAAACAAATTCTATATTTATGAATATATATTTTCATAAATGTAGAATTTGTTTTACTTCCGTGAATATTTCACGGGTTGCAACTAGTTTTAATTTAATGAAGTCATATATTATGTAATACAAACATCCGTCAAAGGCTTTAAATATATGCAAATGTAAAACCTTAAATACAAATCTTATTAATTTTAATTTCCAGCATACAATTATTTTTTCCAGCATATGATTTTAATTTCCAGCATTCTTACTAATCTTTTTTTTTTTTTTTTATTCAACAAAGTAAAATATTGTACAAACATTTGTCAAGGCTATACCTACATACAAATTTATTACTTTACTAATCTTAATTATATGTTATAATTTATGCACTTACTTAATCTTATTTTCCTACATGTCATTTTATTTTATTTTTTACAATCTTAATATATGATTTCTTAAAAATAATTAACATCTACTTACTATATATAACTAGATAACAATTCTTACACTAATTATTTAGCAAAAACAAGTCCACTCGTTCAGGCTACTTGTCTTCCATCACATTCACTCAGACCTTGGTCGTCCCAGCTAATACTGTAGGTGGACTAGTCAGGCAACAGATAATGCTTCGGGAGCCTATGCTTTTTTTTTTTTTTTAACCTGGCGAGTATATTGCCATGTGGCAATCTCTTCCAACCAACCAGAAAGATGTTTTTATAGGCCCTAAGTGTTAACCAGACTGGAATCCTATTTAAAAAAATCTGGGTTCCAGCGGGGATCGAACCCGCAACCTCCGGATCGGCAGACATGTGTCTTACCACCAGGCCACGGAGGTTGTTATGTGCTTATAATGGAAGGGTAGGTCGAATTTATTCTCTTAAGCCCCCAGGGCAGCGACTAAGGGATTGTTGTGATTTTGTTGACTTTTATAAAACTTCACGGTCCAAGCGAGGATGGGGTGTTGTAGAGTTTCTTCTCGCTGTTTGGCGTGAAGTCGAGTAAGGTTTGTTCTGGGATGGGTGTTAAAAGATATCTTGAATAACTTGTTCTGCATTCTCTGGAGTTTCAGGTGATCCGTGTTGCTCACACTACCCCAAACGGGTGCAGCATAGGTCAAGATAGGACGAATAAGGGTTTTATAGAGGAGAAGCTTATTTTTGGGTAAAAGGAAGCTGCGTCGATAAAATATTAAACTGATAGCCTCTATGTCCTTGTGACCCTTCTGTTTGATGGTATTCAGATGGGTTTTCTACGTCGGTCGCCGGTCGAGGTGCAGGCCGAGGTATTTAACCACGTCCTGCCACTCAACCAGGCTACCACCGATTAATAAGGGCATCGACGGCACTCTTTCTTTGATTTTGCAGGAAAAGATGATAGCCTCAGTTTTGGCGTCATTGATTTTGAGCCTCCAGTCCTGGTAGTATTTCTCAAGAGCAATCTGAAGACGGCGACCAGCTCGATCCACCTTGAGTGACGATGCGTAGCATGCCGCATCGTCAGCAAAGAGTGCAAGCTTACAGCTTGGGGGAAAAGGTATGTCGTATGTGTAGATGTTAAATATATATGGTCCAAGTATACTGCCTTGGGGGACACCCATAGGAATAGGCCTGGCGAATGACGTACAATGATGAGTGGTGACTGTGAAACTTCTATTGGAAAGGTAGGATTGAAGTAGTTTCACAAGATAGAGTGGAGTGCCAGTAAGGAGAAGTTTGTGTAGAAGGCCATCGTGCCAGACAGTATCAAAAGCCTTCTCAAGGTCCAGCAGTACTATGCCAGTACTTCCGTTTCTATTGAAGCCCATCAACACATCTTCCACGACACGGGTAAGTTGCTGTACCATGTTGTGTCTTGTCCTTAATCCAAATCGCTCATGAGGGAATGTTTTATTGGATTCGTGATGGAACACTAACCTTGAGGCAACCACTCTCTCAAGGATCTTGCCAAGACCTGGAAGAAGGCTGATGGGCCTGTAGCTAGTTGGATTTTCGGTAGGTTTATTTTGCTTATGGATAGGAACGATATTGGCTATTTTCCAAATACTCGGAAAATAGCCATTAAGGAGTGAGTAATTTATTATTTTAGTAAGAAAAATCCTCGCATTGAGTGGTAACTGTTTAAGAAGGCTATTGTGTATATTGTTGGGACCGGGTGCTTTTCGTGTTTAAGTCTGTCAAGAATACGACCAATTTCGGACGGGGTGCAAAGTTGCACCTCGTTTTGGTTGGTCGGGGAGTAAGCAAAGCTGGTAAGAGTGTCCTCGACGGCTTTGTTGACATCAACATTTCCAAGGTCGGAAGTGATTGAGTACGTATTCTTGTAAGCGTCCGCCAAGGCATTGGCCTTGTAAGGCATAATCTTCGTATATAATTTCTTAAAAAAATTAAAAACTATTTGCTCCCTTATGACCGCATAACAATTCTCATAACTAATTATTTAACACGTACATGTCTACTCGTTCAGTTCAGAACAGTTTATAAATATTTCATTATATTTAAGTAATGTATAATTGTTTATACTACTTAAATAAGTGCATTTTTATAACGATTTGGAAATTAAAATATAAAACTGTCATATAATTGTGAAATCCTTCCATTTATATTTATTTAATCAAAGGCGCCACATTACATAGCAACCAGCCCTGAGCAGAGGGGATGAAACAGTATTCCGGAAGTGATATCGCTGTACTCGTTTAGCATTCCTTTCTCTCTGTAGATGTCCTGTTTCGGCATTGCACCGAATTCTTTATGTCAATTATCCCCTTGCGAGATAAATCGCTGTCCTGCTACTCGCATTCAGTGTTATCTTTCCTTCCCCTGAACAAAGACTTAAGGGGGAATTAATTACGAATTCCCTGAGAAAACTGAAACACGGTTTTGTTTGTATCTTAAAAGAGGAATTCCGTTTGTAAAGTTTCGGATTCCTCTTTCAATTATAAATATATTTTGTTTACTTATTTATTGCCTTACGTTTTTATTTGTCGAAGTGAATATTTATATTTTAAAAATTATTATTATTTTATTTGATGAAACATTAAGGATACTTAAGTGTTCTTTGCCAACCAAAGAATATTAACTAATCAAATAGTAAAATAATGTTACAG
The DNA here is from genome assembly GCA_949825065.1 of Odontocerum albicorne. Lineage (NCBI taxonomy): Eukaryota > Metazoa > Arthropoda > Insecta > Trichoptera > Odontoceridae > Odontocerum > Odontocerum albicorne. The sequence goes on from OX463850.1 coordinate 2,776,558, forward strand.
CGATCTTCCAAGCTCCATCAGATATGCTCAATCCTTATCGATAATTACTTTGTTATTCCAATAGTTGCATTAATCCACGCAACACAAATAGTAAAATAATGTTACAGCGATCTTCCAAGCTCAATCAGATATGCTCAATCCTTATCGATAATTACTTTGTTATTCCAATAGTTGCATTAATCCACGCAACACAAATAGTAAAATAATGTTACAGCGATCTTCCAAGCTCAATCAGATATGCTCAATCCTTATCGATAATTACTTTGTTATTCCAATAGTTACATTAATCCACGAAACACATGTTTCCACGCATACTGAGGCTTTATTAAGGCGGGATGATCGAGGTTTATTATGAGAACAGTGCTTAGGTGAGACTGGTGTCTGACCGAGGCACAGTTCTTCTCACTCTTCCTAAGTATTAATTTAACAAATTTGAAATATTTGCGTCAAAAGAACACACACACTTTAGATATAGGAGGTTCACAGTTACATGACACTAATCTGATCTAAGAACTGCTCCATAACAAACCACGATCATTCCACCTGAAAAAAGTCTCAGAATGAAACACGTGTAGAGGTGTTTAATGTTATTAGTGAAATAACAAAGTAATTTATTCCTAGGATACTTTTATATTGAATACCACATAAGGAAACATCTAGGATCCAAATGTATCATTTAAACTTATGGTGTTAACACAGTGGAGGTTTAAAGATAAGGTGTTAACACAGTAGAGGTTTAAAGTGAAGATGTTAACGAAACTCCGAACAAGCTATCCATCACTTGTATAACAGTGAAGGTTTAAAGTGAAAGTATTTACACAGTAGAAGTTTAAAGTGAAGGTGTTAATACAGTGGAGGTTTAAAGTGAAGGTGTTAACACAGTGGAGGTTTAAAGTGAAGTTGGTAACACATTGAAGGTTAAAAGTAAAGGTGTTAACGCAGAGGAGGTTTATAGTTAAGGTGTAAATACAGTGGAGGTTTAAAGACATTTTATTTTGTTAAATAAAACACTGTTTTTTCCACTTAATATAGTATATCGGTATCAGTTGACTTTTATAAATTTCTCAATATATCAAAAGGGATTGGAAATACGATATCTCAACATACTTTTAAAATAATCTAAAATCTCAAGAAGAAAAATATTTAAAAATGCGAGTATATTACATTTAATTGTTTTTTTGGCGATATTGCAAAATAAATCTTGTTTACTTTTAAACCGAGATCATTCCGCTTAACACGACAATATTTTGTACGGTCTAGATCATAGGTCCTCAACGTGGGCGATAACGCCCCCTTTTGGGCGTTTGAGACTTTCAGGGGGGCAGTAGGAGACCCAGAGAAAATTAGGGGGCGTTGAGATGGCACGGAGGGGCGTGTGCAGATTAAAAAAATATATTCTAAAAAACACAAAACATCGGATTCTTTTTCAAATGTCAACACGGCAAGATCATCCCAGTTAGAAGAAGAACTAATAGAACTGACGACAAATGAGGAATTAAAAATTTAATTCAAGAATGACTACCAAGAATTTTGGCTGCAGAAGCCGATTTTGCAACTGTACCCAGGATTATGGTCGATTGTTCAACGATTTCTGATAGCATTCCTATCTTCCTATTTAGCTGAACGTGGATTTAGTGCTGTAGCAACATTGGTAACTAAAAAAAAGAAATCGGCTCCATGTTACTGAACGCGGCGACTTACGGTTGTTTTTAAGTAAAATTGAGCCGGATATTAACAAACTACTTAAAATGCATCAAATTCAACCTTCTCATTAGATAAGTTATAAATTCAATGTCTTTTGAATGTTAATAAAAATACTTTTCAATATAATTAAGTATGAGTTTTAATTGTTCTCATTGAAACAGTCTTCTTTAAACTCAGAAATAGGCTAGAGCCATACCATACCATATCCTATCTTACGACTATAGTATATAATATTACACGTTTAAATATAATCGTGGCAATAGCTGTTTCAGATTCGCAAGTAAAAAAAATGGGGGCTTTAGAAAAAAAAATATTCTCAAAGGGGGCGGTGGGCAAAATAAGGTTGAGAACCTACGATCTAGATAATTTCTTTAGAAATTATACAACTTCTGTTCTAGAATTTCCCTTTAAATGAGTCAAACTTAATATTTCAACGTTATCTGTGACAGCGCAGTTATACTTTACAAATAATATATTTTATAACTTTATCTACGTCTATTTTCCATCTCATGTAAACTTACGTGGGTGTAACAGCCTTTATTAACTTACATCCACCCACGGTCCTCACTAAACTGGAGGAAAATATTAAGGATATAAATATGAGACAGAACAACCCTTATTTTATTAATACCTTCAGCACCCGTTGCTAAAAAAACGTACATGAAATGAATGCTAAGGAAATAGTCATTTTCTCAAATTAGTTTGCCTTTGTTTCATCAGTGTGCAAATACCCTTTTCAAAATAAACATTTTCCTTCAAGCTTCGTATCTCTATCATCCCGCTTTGTTTCAGAAGTGCCAAACATTTTTTTCAGTCGTCATTATGAATTTTCTTTTGATTATTCAATAACAAATTACTTTGTTATATACTTATAACAGTAACGGTCTCAAGACTTTTAAAATAAATAAATTGGTTTATTCGATAGCAGCATATTAGTTCATTGATAGCAACATAAATATATATTCTGAAATGACACATGGTAGGACAGTGTAAAAGAAAATAAGTTAGAGAGATTGAACATTAAACGGTCTGGCTTATTTCACTATACCATTCAAATCAAGATACATCCCCCAATCGAAGGACTATCCCGACCGTAAAGACGTCAGATGGTTTTTAGCCCACATCTTTATAGACGTGAATTATCATTGAAAACATGTTAGCTAATAAACGAGCAGTTGATTCAACTAAAAACTCAATAAATATGAGTGACATTTTTTTAAAACATAAATGCACATACTTAGTTATACACCAACACCTCCTGATTTACATAAATGCACATACTCAGATATACACAAACACCCCCCTGATTTACATAAATGCACATACTCAGAAATTCACAAACACCCCCTGATTTACAACCAGTGTAAAGAGAGAAAAAAAAACAAGTGTAAAAATATTAACAAAGTGGAGAAATAAACTAAAAGACCATTTTTCCCTGAGGGTTATTTAATCACACGAGCGACTGCAGCTCAGGTTTGTTGAATAATTTAAATTTTAATTTTGTGGCGGAAAGTTTTCAGCTTTCAGCTAGAATGGTCCCGGTTTGTTACGAAAGCAATGCTTAGGTCCCACTGGTGTCATGTTTTATCTATTTTACCAAAAGGAAAGATTTATCAAAAAGAAACAAATTGGTCATAAACTATTAAATAACTACACATCAAAAGAATCAGGGGACGTTGATATTATTTTGAATATTTTTAGGAAGTCATTTTAAACTTGTACAGAAAAGTGATGAAAAAAAAACAAAAAAGGGTTCTCTGAAAGAAATACGAAGAGAAAGAGTGTTTTTAGTAAATATTACATGAAGAGATTACTTTAATTTTTATCTTACTTGAAGTCCATTATAATGGTATATAATTCAATTTAAATCACAGCACTCATGAAATATTTTGTATTACAGCAGAGCTTTATAAAAAATCTTTAAATTATCGTTATAGAATGTGACAAATAATGAAAAAAAAAATCTTCTATATCGGTTCCTAATCAGTCAAATAATTCATGACCATAAATACTATTTTTTAACTTAAATCTATTTTATTAAAGAAGCGCGTCATATCACTAAAACACAAATCATATTAACGTTCTTGGATCGAAGGTTGAGAATGCTTCCGTGGGTCTCCAGAGAGCCAATCGTTTTTCAGGGTTGGATTCTTCTGCTGCGCGCCTCGCTGGCTACACACTACGAACTACCCAAAGTTACGTCTTCCACCACCGGTGCAGACCAACTACATACTACAGCAGCCATAGCATAAATACTAACGTTTAAAACTTTGTTATTCCAATGTTCCTTCTGTTCTGGGGTTCAAAGATGGTTTGCATAATTCCTTCAGTTGCATATTTAGGCCGATGTTTTTTTTTATTGGATTTTATATGGAGACTGGCATTTAACGCATGGCCTTTATTAACCAAGATCTTATTCAAAACCAGCTTTATCAAGATCTGCTAAAACTATGGTTAATAACCGCGTATTAGTCCTTTATGCTGTTAATTCTACTACAATATTTATTTACTTTATAACCCTTACGTATACAGGAAACAACTCACTAACATACAAAAATTTAAGACAATTACGAGTACATACCTGATTTTTTAAGTGTAGTCCCGATATTATTCCACAAATTTTATTTTAACTGGGCTTTTCTATAGTCTTTGCTCTTCACATTATATAAAGCTTCATTATTTCTTACAAAATCAATCAATATTTTGTCATCTTCGATGGTCCAAATTACGTTTGCACTCATTTTTTATTTTAAAATAGTCACCGCTACACGGGAAAAAACGTTCCACGACTGTTTGTTCCGCTAACATATAACAGCCGTCATGCAAATGGTGGCACCGCTATTTGACGTTATGTTCAAAACTAACGTTTTCTAGGTAACCAAGGTTTGCAAAGACAACGTTTTAATAACGTCAACCACCGCTACATTACGGCCGCTAGATAACGGCACCGCTTTCTTAGGAAACCGTAACTTTAGCCTTGTTCCCGGTGATGTCTGTTGTCCCACGGTATACAGTAAAAGTCTGTAGACAATGCAAAATGTAAAAAAAAATCGAAATACAAATTACAGCAACAAGGAATAAAAGTTAACAAATAAAAATAATATTAAAGCTGAAATAACTAACTCCCATTATCAAGAAAGCTTAAAACGTTTTATTTAAAAACATTTTCTGAAATGTGGAATAAGTCGAAATCCGAGTTCATGTTCAAAAGTAACAGCCCGCATTACAGAGGAAGAACAGTTGGCAAGTTAGTTATCCTTGCTGCCTTCAGTCTAAATAGATTAATATTTCAGCATCTCGAATAGTTGTCAGGAACATTAAACCATATATTTCCAACATAAGACTACACATAGTTGGATTAGATTTTGCTCCCGTCAACAACTTAAAGGTATAAGAAGAGACCTGAAGCCTTTAAAGATAAAGCCGCGTGTATAAACCGCACTAACGCATGAAGAGATATCTCAAAATTTATTTGGGTCTTTCTCCACCATTTGCAAGTAGCGTATCTCCCGTGTACTCTAATAGTCTATTCCTGATGTGGTAACGAATCACCCGTTTACTTCAATAGCGTGTTTTCGATATGGTAACGGATCCCCCGCGTACTTCAATAACGTGTTTCCGATATAGTAACGAATTCATCGCGTAGTTCAAAAACGTATTTCCGATATGGTAACGATTCATCCGCGTACTTCAATAACGTGTTTTCGATATAGTAACGATTCCATCGCGAACTTCAATAGCGTGTACCCGATATGATAACGAATCCATCGAGTAATTCAATTGCATGTTTTCGATATGGTAAAGAATTCCCCACGTGTTTCAATAGCGTGTTCCTGATATGGGAAAGAACCCGTGTACTCCAATAGTGTGTTCCCGATATATTATAGTAACGAATCCACCGCGTACTTTAATAATGTGTTCCCGACATAGTAACAAACCCACTGTGTATTTTAATAGTGTGTTCCCGACATAGTAATGAATCCACCGCGTACTTTAATAACGTGTTCCCGACACAGTAACAAACCCACTGTGTACTTTAATAGTATGTTCCCGACATAGTAACAAACCCACTGTGTACTTTAATAGTGTGTTCCCGACATAGTAACAAACTCACTGTGTACTTTAATAGTGTGTTCCCGACATAGTAACAAACCCACTGTGTACTTTAATAGTGTGTTCCCGACATAGTAACAAACCCACTGTGTACTTTAATAATGTGTTTCCGACATAGTAACAAACCCACTGTGTACTTTAATAGTGTATTCCCGACATAGTAACAAACCCACTGTGTACTTTAACCCTCCGATTAGTGACAAGGTCCCTGGGGACATTTTCGATTTTTGTTTGCTCACAACTTTCTCTTTGTATGTTTTGAAAACGTGATGTTGTATGTATTCCAAAAAAAAAACATGCTGAAGTGATTAAAATCGATTTCAAAGCGGTAAGATCACTCGTTTATGTTTTATTACGGTTTGAAAACATTTTGTACGGGGATCAGGTACAAGATCTTTAGGGACCTTATACCTGAATTGTACCATTATTGAAAGAAATCGTAAATAAATTGTGTTTGCCGTGCCGAAGAAGAATGAGTCGGTCCTTCCTCTTGTATACGAGTACAATGCATTATAGTTGTTCGGTAGATAATGAAACCGATAAGCGAAAGCCAATGGTCATTCTGGACTACAATGCCCATAAATCTGGGGTGTGGACATAATGGATCAGATGCTTGGCACTTATTCATGCAAACGTTCAACAAATCGTTGGCCACTTGCAATGTTCTACAACATGATAGATATTGCTGCATTGACCGCATTCGTAATTTACGATGAGATGAAGCCTGTTCAAAAAACAGACAAGCGACGTTGGTTTTTGCAATTGTTGACGAAACAATTAGCAATTTCAAATATCAAAGAACGAGCCACCAATACACGCATAATGTGCTATCCCAAAATTCGAATTGCTATGGAAGCATTTGATGTAAAGGTAACGTTGAAATTGAATATTGAAACGCACAAACATAAAAATAACATTTTTTTTATATTTTCCGGTAGTAGCAAGACTAATATCAGGAGCTGCACCTTCATTTGCAGCTTATATCGTGCGCAAAACCAGATCATATTGCTATACCTGCAATAAAGCGGTTTGTGCTGAGCATTCAGCATTATTGTATCGGTGTGATACCTGCATTCTTGCGTTAGCTGACCATGAATAAGCAGCACAATATTACATTTATTACCACTTTTATTTTTTACCTGTCAAATAAAACCTGAATTACCAAAAAAACCTTATTTTTTGCCTTTATACTTATATTTTATCCTTCTATATACATTTAGGCACCTTATACAACCATAAGCTAACATAACCATAAGCTACATAACCATAAACTAAAAATTGTATGGTATTATCACCATACACGCATAATGTGCCATCCCAAAATTCGAATTGCTATGAAAGCATTTGATGTAAAGGTAAAGTTGAAATTGAATATTGAAACGCACAAACATAGAAATAACATCTTTTTTTTTTTTTATATTTTCCGGTAGTAGCAAGACCAAAATCAGGAGCTGCGCCATCATTTGCATCTGTACGAATCGGCCATCGGGCCAGTTATATCGTGCGCAAAACGGACGCGAGCGCAAAACCAGATCATATTGCTATATCTGCAAAAAAGCAGTTTGTGCTGAGCATTCAGCATTATTGTATCGGTGTGATACCTGCAATATTGCGTTAGCTGACCATGAATAAGCAGCACAATAATACATTTATTACAAGTTTTATTTTTTACCTGTCAAATAAAACCTAAATTACCAAAAAAAACGTATTTTTTTGCCTTTATACTTATATTTTATCCTTCTATATACATTTAGGCACCTTATACAACCATACGCTTACATACAAAACCATCAAGACACAACTGCATGATGATAATACCATACAATTTTTTGACGGTCCCTAGAGACCTTGTCACTTTTTTAACGCCGCCGGTACTGTCACCGATCGGAGGGTTAATAGTGTGTTCCCGACATAGTTACAAACCCACTGTGTACTTTAATAGTGTGTTCCCGACATAGTAACAAACCCACTGTGTACTTTAATAGTGTGTTCCCGACATAGTAACAAACCCACTGTATACTTTAAGAGTGTGTTCCCGACATAGTAACAAACCCACTGTGTACTTTAATAGTATGTTCCCGATTCCCGATACGGCAACTTAGCAGTGGTCAGGGCATTAATTATATGATTGTTGACGTTCTTATTCAGATATATTTTAATTGTTTAAAAATTATAATAATATTTTGTGTTACAATTGATAGTATTTTTTTAACTCAGAGATGCATTGATCAGAAAAGCTGTACATTTTCGTTATTTATAGAAATTAATTTTATGTAACATATAACGAAGGGCAAACGTTGATGTATGGAAATGTAACTTAGGGATGAATGAAAAAAAAACTAAGTAAATCCGGGTGAAATGCATACACTCAAAATGGTGTATGGTGTGTCGATGTAAGGTTGAATAACAATTATAATTATTGACAATGAATTTGATATTAAAACTGCTTTGCTAAGTAGGATAACAAAGAACACGTTAAGGTGGTTTGAATATATTGAACAAATGGGTAAAAAAATCACTAAATTAAATTACCACGTGACAATCGTGGTAAAAGATAGCTGAGAAAAGTGTTGTAGTGTACTTTATTATACTTTCATTGTATACAGTACAAGTGTGGTATTACTATGTGGTAATCTCTCCCAAACAACTATAGAGGTATCAAAGATGCTGTTTGTAAAAAAAAAGCAGATGGGAACGTTTAAAAAAATCGTTCACAAGACGGCCATCGTAAAAGTGTGGTTGGACAAAATTAACAAAAAATTTAAAATGGGAAAAGTAAGAAATGAAACAAACAGAATTAAACTGCATGAAAAGATGTATCTTTTACTAGTTAAAAATGTTTTTCGGAGTTACTTCACTCAGAGCGATGTCAAAAAACCCCATTCAAATCAAGGTGTATTCATTAAATGATACTCGTAAATATTTTTTCAACTAGGTTTAGGGTATATTCCTAAAATGTCTATTTTATAAATTACCAGGGCAAAAACATTTGAGGGTAGAAGAATCTGTGTGATAAATAATCTCATTGAATACAGTAAATCTGTCGTTTCTTCCCCAAAGACGAACGTTTATTTTTTAATCAAATTAAAGCGTTACGCTTTTATCATAATCTCAGAAAATTTAAAACATGCTTATTTTTAACACGAGTAAATTGTCACTCAATGATAATGGACAACTTTTTAATTATTAAAACGTCTCTGAATCGTAATTATGAATGTCCCTTCTCGTTTTCGGGAATAAAGTTAGAAATGTCTGTCTATATTTAATAGTAGCAAAAAACTTCACCATTATTGTATTATACTCGTACTTTAGTTGTATTGGGTGTTAACATAAGTTGTATCCGTTTTTTTTTTTCAATTTAAAAATGAGCACCAAAAGTAAAACAAAATATTAAATGTTATATATACGTCATTCGAAAGAAAATTTTCTGCTGTACAAGATATTGTGTTTGCTTTTACGTTACATAATATTATTTTATTTGATTACAAACCTTCAAAATGGAATGTCAAGTATACGATAGTGAGCATTTTCGTCACCTCCTTCTGTTCGCGTTCAATCGAGGGAATAAAGCAGTCAAAGCTACTTGCGATATTTGCGAAATGTACGGTGAAGATGCTATGAATGAAAGGACAGCTCGTGGATGGTTTTTGAGTTTCAAAGATGGTATTTTTTACCTGAAAGACATGAAGCGTTCCGGACGACCAGTGGACTTCGATGAGTACCGCTTAAACCATATTATTCATGAATAGCTCCTTCAAACCACCGTAGAATTGGCTGAGCAGATGAATTGTAGTCATATAACTGTATACCGCCATCTTAAATCAATGAGAAAAGTCCAGAAGTTCGACGCTTGGGTTCCACATGTTTTGAGTGAAAACAACAAAAATCAACGTTCGACAATTTCTGCTGGTTTGCTCGCGAGCATCAAGCTACGCATGGCCACAAGCAATGGTCCCTTTACCGCATCATTACTGGTGATGAAAAATGGTGATGAAAAAAACATGTTGATGAAAAATGTTTGAAGGGGATCTTCATGAATAATATGGTTTAAGCGGTCTTCATCGCAGTCCACTGGTCGTCCGGAACGCTCCATGTCTTTCAGATCGAAATTACCGTCTTTGAAACGCAAATACCATCAACGAGCTGTCATTTAATTCATAGCATCTTCACCGTACACTTTGCAAATATCGGGAGCAGCTTTGGCTGCTTTATTCCTTCGATTGAACGCGAACAGAAGGAGGTGTCGAAAATTCTCACTTTTGTCTGCTTGCCATTCCATTTTGAAGGCTTGTAATAAAATAAAATAAAAAATATAACGTTAAAGCAAACGCAATATCTTGTAGAGCAGAAAAATTTCTTTCAAACCACATTTACCATTTTGTTTTACTTTTTGTGCCCATTTTTAAATTGAAAAAAAAAACGTACACAACTTATGTTAACACCTAATATATTATATGGTAAAGTACAATAGTACAACATGCGTACAACGTAACAATACAACCAGGCGGACGTTTTGGCATATGGTTTTTTTCCTACCATTAAAAAATGTTCTGTCATACATAACATAAGTAATTAAGCAATCAATTAATCACGCGTACTTATTGGCAGGTGACAATCTCTTCTAAGCTACCAAAAAGATAAAAAAAGTAGTGTGCAAGAACATCTGAAAAAAATCGGCAAGATTGTAAAGCATGGCCTATGGATACCGCACGATCTAACTGGTGAGACTAAAGCGGTACGCAAGCGCATATGTGAAGATTTAAACGAAAAAGAGACAAACGCTCCGTTTTTAAACCATTTAGTGACCGGAGACGAAAAGTGGGTAGTATATTCGAATCAACGACGTAAACGCCAATGATTTTCAAAGGGACAGGTAGCAAAACCGACCCCTCGACTGGGTTTAACTGTAAAAAACTGCTTTTGAGTGTACGGGGGGATGCAAAAGGCATAATTTATCACGAATTTCTTCCTTACGGTAAAACAATTACGAGTGACGTATGATGTGCTCAACTCAAAAATTTGAATGCAGCAATAAGGCTAAAGAGACCTGGTTTTTTCAATCGATATTCAATTTTATTGCAACACGACAACCCCCGACCCCATACGTCAAAGATGACTGAAAATAAAATAAAGGAACTTGGGTGGAAAACTATTCTTCACCCACCATATATGTAAGTCCCGATTTGGCTCCTTCAGATTATAATTTATTTAGATCTATGCACCACTACTTAGCTGAAAAAAAATTCGCACTTTACAAGAAGTGAAAAAAGGCATTGAAGAACATTTTGCACATAAATCTACTTAATTTTATTTTGACGGTATTAAGATTTTTTTAAATTGATGGAAGAAGGTTGTGTTAACCGAAGGAGAATATATAGTGTCGGTGTAAGAAATAGATGGTAAAAAATTGTGTCTACCGAAGGAGAATGTATTGTATCGGTGTAATAAATATATACTATAGAAGAAGGTTGTGTCTACCGAAGGAGAATATATTGTATCGGTGTAATAAATTGAAGGAAGAAGGTTGTGTCTACCGAAGGAGAATATATTGTATCAGTGTAATAAATAGATAGAAGAAGGTTGTGTCTACCGAAGGAGAATGTATTGTATCGGTGTAATAAATAGATAGAAGAAGGTTGTGTCTATCGAAGGAGAATATATTGTATCGATGTAATAAGAAAATATTTAAAAAAAATCGATCTACCTCTTTCATTTAAAAACGACATTTTCGTCTGATGGGCCTTTCCTTGCATATATTTTATTCTTAAATATTTTAATCAGTTTATAAAAGTGGGTTTAAATCCTGAGAGCCCTTGAGAAGAGTCTGAGATAGGGCGCCCTTGAGAAGAGTCTGCTTTTAAGCGGTGTTATATTAACTGTCATTTTTTCATGATTATTTCCATTATCATCGTCATCATCAGACATATGATGGGCCTCAACTTAGCAAACATATACCATACATATTTATTTTCAATTTTTTTAATGTCAATAACAGTCGATTTGAATACCGAGTCAGATTATGCTTGGGGAAAGTCTGCTATCTAAATACCGCTACATAAACTGTCGTTTAATTATTATTAATATAAGCCAACAGACCAACAATCAACTTATTGTTTCAGTATTGTAATTCTATCAATACAAAGGCATATCCCAGCATCTAGCACGTCTCACTATTCCTGAAGAAACTGAAGGGTCTCCGAGAGACAATAGAACAAGGCACCAAGCCCATTTGCCACCGTTATCCGGTCTACTGGACCGCACTGATGCGGTGATGGGCTCTTGCTTCCCATTCGTAACTATATTACCAAAAGAGATCCAACCCACTAACAACAGATTATTTTATAATTATTTGAAAAACCAAACTCTCAACTCTAGATAGGGAAATAGACAATTTATCAACTAGGTCACGTTTGAATTCCACCCTGACCCAATTCCCGACAGTCCTTATCAAGAAAAAAAAATGTGGTAGCCTCTCTTATTTTTTTAAGTTGGTTGAAAAAGAAAACAGAAATAAGATCACTAGGTTAAATTTTATACAACAAATAGTCTTATACGTAACAAAATTCTTCAATAAATATTTTTCTTCGCGTTGTCCTTAGTGTCTTTCAGGCTCTGAAAACAGTTATATTGACTATTTTCCTAAGCTAGATTCTCTCGAAATATAAATGTATTCAATAAATAAATGTAATTTACGTTACTAAAATATTACTGAATATAAATTTACTACATGATATTTAAGGGTGATTGTAAATTTTGTGTACAAATAAAATTCCATGCATGTTTATCCACGCATTTAATAATGTGAACAAATCTTTGAAACAAAAACTTATTTTTTATACATTTTTTTTAATAGGCAATCTACCTACACTTTGATGAGTTGATCCACATTAAAGACATCTTAACATTTACTTATGTTCAAATAAAATTATTTAATAACTTTATCTCAACCCTACAGTGCGCAATGATGCACATATGAATTAACCAAAGTTTTTCTAAATATTTTTGTGTTGAGTTGTATAAACAACGACTCATGCGCTGTTACAAATGTGATACAATAATCTCCATGCTTTAAAACCACATAGGTTTAATAGAAAACTGTTTTACCGGTCAATTTGGCAGTTGAAGTTTGAGTTGTTGCGCGTAGATGACTTTTGTGATTTGTTCCAGTTTGAAATCCAATTACTTTATTATTGGTGATCAAGGTAATCTTATTTTTTTTCTTTTATTCTTTAGTACATATGTGTAAAATAAGTTAAGTTAAATATATACTTTCATTTATATCAATATATCATATTATTAACTTACAAATGCGCAGTGATTCATATATGAACCTTACTCTTTTTTTTAAATATATATATATAAAAACAAAAAAAAAAGTTTTATTGTATTTTTCATGTTCCAGTACATATTTAATGCATGAATATATTTTTATTTTTGAAATAAAAAAAATCGCGCATTATAGGGTTAAATCATATAAAAGACATTTGTTTCACTTTGTGGTGTCATATTTGTTTCACTTTATGGTGTCATGTTTGTTTCACTTTATGGTGCCATGTTTGTTTCACTTTATGGTGGCATGTTTAATAATTTTTAATAAAATAATTTTTTTTTAAATATTTCCTTTTGTATTAACCACTCTCTTATTTTTGTAAGTTCACAACTGGTTTTGAATATCTTTGTTTTCCTCGTCAGGGGATGAAGAACTTAAAAACTATCTGGTTTTTAATTTCATTTTCTGAAATTAGCTTCTAGGGTATGCCACATATGTAGTTTTTTCAATAGTGAACACATTATGTAAATTGCTTTTTCAATAGTGAACACATTATGTAAATTGTTTTATCTTCTGAATTTATTTTCAATAGTGAACACATTATGTAAATTGTTTTATATTCTGAATTTATTTTCTACACATAAATGTATCAAGTGCATGAATCACTGAAATCTGTACTTATATTCTCTAAGATGTAGAACCGAGAATTGTTTTTATCCTTTACAAAAACAAAGTATCTTTCCCTTCGCGTCGTCCTTTACTGTCGGTTAACTGTAAAACCACTTACCAGCTAAAGTTAAACTCTCGACCTCGTTGGCTCTCTTCGAACAGCGCCAAAAAAATATTGCATCTCTCTTCGATGACAAAATGTCTTTCTCCATATATCCTATTTTCTTGTCCTTGGCCATCTTTCTTTTTTCTTTCTCCGACTTTGACGACAATTATAAATATTATGTTTGAATTAATTATTTAATATAATACTTTAAGTATATTTAAGCCTTTTTTTCCTTTTGAAAGTACGATGGCTATTTTTCATCCAACAGTTGATCATAATCTGCCTAACCACTGTCTGATTGGTTTAAAAAGATTGCCTTTTGGCAATAAGCCCAACATTTTTGCACTTGAAAATAAAGAATAAAGATAGACAAATAAAGAATATTCGATAAGAAATTACTTTCTTATTCCACTAATAGCATAAATCCTCAGGGCACATGTTTCTACCTTGTATCTCCCGTTTTTTTTTTTTTCAAGTAGAATGTGCATTCTGAAGAAAGCCCCGAGATAGGGGTTGGAAACACGTGTCGCGGGGATTAATGTATTTAGTGCAATGACAAAGTAAGTTTTTTCTTTAAATATGCGAATTTGGATTTATACAAAGTTACAATAAATTCAAATATTTTAACTTTTCTACATGGTGACAGCATATATCATATTTTCAAAAAGTCTAAAACACGTTATTTTTCATTGACGTTTTACATTCATATATTGACCGGTTTCAAACCTTATTGGTTTCCACTTGAAAGTAGTTTCTTTTTAAAGTATTTCACTCATGGTTTCACTTTAGGCCCCATGACAAAATTCTGGTGGGTTCGAAGAGATTGCCACGTGGCAGTAGGCTCACCAGATTGTACATACTATATACAACAAAATTGTATTACAATTTCTAAAAACCAGTGGAAATTGTTATAAGTAACATTTAGTTTCCCAACTGGTTTTTTTTTGCTTATATACATCCATATGAACATATATATGCCCGCGATGCTCACCAGGCACGCCGCATCCACCTATCTGATTTACTACCCTCGCCTCGATAGCTTTAGGGGTGAAGCTACCCCTAGGCCGAAGCTACCCCGTGCGGTTAGTACAATTAACAGACATTTTGAGCAAACGTATTGTACATTTTCAGTACGAACACATTAACTGGAAACGTTAATTTTCAGGTTGACATATAACGTTTTATTTTTTTGTTTCATCTGACGATATATGGTAAGATGGATTTATTTTGTGTATTCAATCCTTCGTAAAAAATATGGATGAATTTGAGCTAAAATCCGATATGTTTGTTATGTACGGTAATAAAAAGCACACTGAGGTGATTTAAACATGTTGAATGGATGCAGGAAGAAACACTGACTGAACAAAATTAAAATACAAATATGGCAAAGGACGAATAATAGAAACAAAAAAAAGACTATGTACGAGGCTATTGGTTTATGTCGTAATATGTGATTTTGGCAATCTGTCCTTTATGCCTACCCCACCAGACAAGTGCGACGGAATGTATTAGGTGTTAACATAAGTTGTGTTCGTTTTTTTCCAAATTAAAAATGAGAACCAAAAATAAAACAAAATGGTAAAGGTCATACGTCATTCGAAAGAAAATTTTCTACTCTACAAGATATTGTGTTTGCTTTTACGTTACATATATTATTTAATTTGATTACAAGCCTTCAAAATAGAATGTCAAGTAGACGAAAGTCAATTGACGTGGTAACGGGATGTCACTAGGTTGGGCATGATCCGAAATAAACAAATTCGCAGAACAATCAAAATGGTGTAAATTGTAGATAAAACCCAGAAAACCCGACTACGTTTTTAATAACTTCAAACTTTTCGTCAAACATTAATACATTTTTTTTCTTTTTTTCGTTTATCCATAACAGGGATTTTATATGACATGCAAGGTGACGGAAAATACAGTGCTAGTGAATGAAAGCGCGTGAAAAAATGATACACAAGAGTAGAAAATCTAAGTACAGTGAGAGCTTGGAGGCAAAGCAATTGGTAACTGCGTTAACCCTTCCTTCCCTGTGATGTGTAACTAGTACACATTGCTTCTAAAAACTTTAATATCTCTAAATATATCATAAATACTGGGTTCAAATTTTAGGTATTCCTTCGTTATACATTTACGCATTGAATGAAAAAAATAATATTAATAATAATTAGCACGTATCGGTCACATCAGAGATATTTTGTGAAAATCGGGAATAAGTTCACCAATACAATCAAACGTGTGCTAGTGTGTGACGTAGGTATATTCATTCTAAAAAAACCGCTATGGGGGAGGAAGCGACGCTATTCACGTCTCACTCTCACTCAACTTCGGTATATGGGAACGAAAGAAATAGAATCTCAGTTCACTCGCTTCAGTAGCTCGCGGGCATCCATTTGGGGTGGTCGTTTCGCCCGTTTTGTGAACGTCGGGCGATATTTTTTTTCATATTTTCAGCAATTAAATTTCAATTATTATTACTTTTGACTTAAAATTTAATTCATTTAAGCGATTTTTAAATTGCTTATTTTTACATGTGTATTGATGTGTATTGAATACACAGCACCGGAACGCGCGGATTTTTTTAGCACAGAAAGATTAACTGATTAATCAGCCGCTGAAATCGGGGAGTCCAAGTGATGAATATCTCGTTCGGAGTCTCGGTCCAATGGTAGGACGCCTTATTCCTTCATCGGATAAGTTCTGACTGATACGATATTTAATTGGATATTTTGGTTCTTTTTTTAGGAGACGGGGAAGGATAGTTTTTTGAATTTTCAATGAATGATTATAAGAAATAATAAGACGTTAAATACTTATATACATGTGATGATATATAAATAATATTACATACGAATATACATATATTTGTGGATATGCGTCGTATATTATTCTGCTTAAATGCGCTAAAATTGATTTTCGCGCAAATCGAATTCGCGTTAAGCGAGATTTTCTTTATGTGCCTTTTAAACAGTTGATATATTATGTATCTTAGCTTTGTCTTCTACATTTTTCGTCTTTACATAACTGTATCAAATGTATATAATTCAAGTTAAACTAATATCTAAAACAAAGCGAATAAAAGAGGATTTGTTACAATATATCAGATAACAAATATATATCATCTTATCTAGTTTGTTTTTTTTTTTTGTGTTTACTCTATCAAATCATTGATAATAATGCGGATGTATTACTTTAAACATTTTCTCAACAGTTAGGATCATATCGTACAAATTTTATTATGAAAACCCAGCGGAAAGTTCCCAGTCGCTCCGGGAGGAATGGAATGGAGTATATTTGTACAATTTCCTTGTTTACTGCGTCTCGTGCTCGGATCGGCTGGGGCTGTCGCGAAACACAAACAAAAGGGGAAATAAAATATGAGTAAAACGGTAGTTAAGGAGAATAACAATATTCTTGAAAGCAGATCAAAGTTGAAACTCGTAAACAGACAAAACAAGAATACGTGGGAAGTTTCTCTTGCGAGAGGCGCGGAGGTGGGAGGGAGAACGGAGAAACATAGGGGTATCCGGGCTGCCAATTTCCCTAAATACTTGATGTTACCGAGATAATAATAATAATAATAAAAGAGATGCGTGAGACTCTCGCGCAGTAGAAGTGAAACTTCTTAGCTCCTAGGAAAAGTTGATTTTATGCATTGCTTTTTTTTCCATTCAACGATTTTTTTTTAGGATTAGGAATGGGTTATGTGGTATTTAATCGAAGAAAATCACTTTTAATTAAATAAATAATGATTATGTGGAATTTAGTTCAAGAAAATCTCTCTTCTTCTTCTTCATCATCTTATTTTAGGCCTGTTGGCCTGTTATGGTCCTGCATCATTGTTTGCCTCTTGCGACGTCGACTGCCAGCTGTCTTTCCATCTTTTGGGAGGTCGTCCTGGAGGTCTGCTCGCTTGGGGGATACTGTCCCTGGCCATTCTTACGGCTCTTGGTTCCACCATTCTGGATACGTGTTCGTTCCAGAACCTTCTTCTCTGTCGTCCCCATTTGACAATATCTTCAACTTCGCACGTCCTTCGGATTTTTGTGTTGCGTACTCTATCACGAAGGGTTTTGCCAGCGATACTCCTGAGTATCTTCATTTTGCTGGTTCGAAGGAGATTTTTGGTTCTGACAGTGTCGGCTCTGAACTCTATGCTGTATGTCATTATATTAATCTCTCTTAATCAAATAAAAAAATGTTTCATTTTTAATTTTAATAATAAATAATAATAATTTAAAAAATTAACAATAATTTCAATTATAATATTATACACCTCATAATATTAAACTAATATTTTTTTATGATTGGCATAGATAGATCATATCAGCAAATCTCAGTTGAGGTCAATTATTCAAGCCCAACAACACGTTCGAAGGCTACTACTGGTATAGCGAGGCAAAGACTTTAAGGTAACGTTCAGCAGGATATTAGGAGGCTGGTGGTAAAGGAAGCAATAGATCGAATTAGAAGAAAAAAATATATGTTAGACTTAAACTCTGTATGGAATTAACGGCTATCTGGTGTACAGAAACTACGAAAGGGTGGTTGAGATTCTTTCAAAGTATTTTAAATTGTTATTGCTACAATACCAAGATTTAAAAGGAACTGAGTATTAGAGAGACGGGTGGGTATTGGACGAAAGCTCCTCAAATGGGAACTACAGCCCCTAGTGAGATCGGTTGAATGAAATTCATAACAATGCAAATAAATAAAGATATGACATTTAACAAACTGTTAAAACATATGAAACGCAGTTACGTCAAATTTAATAAAGTGTATTAGGTCTTTAGCGAAAACCTTTATCTAGAATTGCAAAACATCTATGCTAATAAGATTTATCATTAATAATTTGAATAACATATACTCAATCTAGCAAAGTAGAATCAAGTACACGTATATCAATCCAAAAAAGCTCTCTTCTGAATCCAAATGTCAGATTATTTAGCGTTCTTCAAATAAATAAATATATGACATTTAACAGACTGTTAAAACATATGAAACGCAGTTAGGCCAATTTTAATAAAGTGTATTAGGTCTTTAGCGAAAACCTTTATCTAGAATTGCAAAACATCTATGCTAATAAGATTTATCATTAATAATTTGAATAACATATACTCAATCTAGCAAAGTAGAATCAAGTACACGTATATCAATCCAAAAAAGCTCTCTTCTGAATCCAAATGTCAGATTATTTAGCGTTCTTCAAATAAATAAATATATGACATTTAACAGACTGTTAAAACATATGAAACGCAGTTAGGCCAATTTTAATAAAGTGTATTAGGTCTTTAGCGAAAACCTTTATCTAGAATTGCAAAACATCTATGCTAATAAGATTTATCATTAATAATTTGAATAATAGCAACATATACTCAATCTAGCAAAGTAGAATCGAGTACACGTATATTAATCCAAAAAAGCTCTCTTCTGAATCCAAATGTCTGATTATTTAGCATTCTTCAAATAAATAAAGATATGACATTTAACAGACTGTTAAAACATATGAAACGCAGTAAGGCCAAATTTAATAAAGTGTATTAGGTCTTTAGCGAAAACCTTTATCTAGAATTGCAAAACATCTATGCTAATAAGATTTATCATTAATAATTTGAATAATAGCAACATATACTCAATCTAGCAAAGTAGAATCGAGTACACGTATATCAATCCAAAAAAGCTCTCTTCTGAATCCAAATGTCAGATTATTTAGCGTTCTTCAAATAAATAAAGATATGACATTTAACAGACTGTTAAAACATATGAAACGCAGTTAGGCCAATTTTAATAAAGTGTATTAGGTCTTTAGCGAAAACCTTTATCTAGAATTGCAAAACATCTATGCTAATAAGATTGATCATTAATATTTTGAATAATAGCAACATATACTCAATCTAGCAAAGTAGAATCGAGTACACGTATATCAATCCAAAAAAACTCTCTTCTGAATTCAAATGTCTGATTATTTAGCATTCTTCAAATAAATAAAGATATGACATTTAACAGACTGTTAAAACATATGAAACGCAGTAAGGCCAAATTTAATAAAGTGTATTAGGTCTTTAGCGAAAACCTTTATCTAGAATTGCAAAAAATCTATGCTAATAATATTGATCATTACTAATTTGAATAATAGCAGCATATACTCAATCTAGCAAAGTAGTATCGAGTACACCTATATCAATCCAAAAAAGCTCTCTTCTGAATCCAAATGTCTGATTATTTAGCATTCTTCAAATAAATAAAGATATGACATTTAACAGACTGTTAAAACATATGAAACGCAGTTAGGCCAATTTTAATAAAGTGTATTAGGTCTTTAGCGAAAACCTTTATCTAGAATTGCAAAACATCTATGCTAATAAGATTGATCATTAACCTGTACACCGCGTTAAAAATCAAATTCCACGAATCCTGTGCGCGGCACAATTTCGGCGTTTTTTTATTTCTAAGTTTAAACGCGTATTTTGTTTAGAACCATTGATATTTGATTACAGCACCAAGTAAACTTGACATTCAAGTAATTTTCTGATAATAAATAATAGTCATTTCTCTTAAGGAGACTCATTAAATAAAGGAGATAAACTAAACATTACGTAAAATATACAAAGGAATGCTACAGATCAGATCACAGGCGTTTGTGCTTCCCGCGAGGAACACGTTAATAATTTGAATAATAGGAACATATACTCAATCTAGCAAAGTAGAATCAAGTACACGTATATCAATCCAAAAAAGCTCTCTTCTGAATCCAAATGTCAGCTTATTTAGCATTCTTCATGGTCTATATCTCAACAAATATAAAGTACTACTATATATACCACACGTTGCGTTACAAGATATATTATACATCGAACCCAAAGTATTACTTTTTTAAATTTAAATTATAACTCTTTGTATAAAGTTTTAATTAACTCATTACGTCCTGTTGAAAATTTCCTTGAATTAAAAAACCCCTGTTTCGGATATATTTACCGGATCTGTTACTTAACAATAGTGAAATGTATACAGAGTGCAAAATATCTGTGTTTTCAAGAAACAATTCTCGATCTTTATACTGTTTGAGTATCGGGTGTTTTGCTGGTATACATACCACTGTACTTTTATGAAATGTACATAAAATCATGTTTTTTTATAAAACAATAAAAAATTAGGAAATAACTTTATTATCTACATAATAAAAGCTTTGAGTATCGGATGTTTTCCTGGTATACCACTGTACTTTTATGAAATTTAAATAAAATCATGTTTTTTTATAAAACAATAAAAAATTAAGAAATAACTTTATTGTCTGCATAATAAAAGCTTTAAAAATAACACACAACTAGTTTTTCCTAAAAAATAATGGAGATAAAAGTCACAGCTTTAAACTAATGTATACTTTTGGTGAAATGTAGTTAAGTATACAAAAAGCTAGTTTTTTTGCTAAACGACAATCTTTCCCTAGCAATAACACTAGATATATGCCAAATGCTGGGTCAAGTATTACAATGTTACCGACAGCGGGGTGCATGGCCGCGCGGTAACGCACTGGACTTCCGTGCGGAAGGTCGTCGGTTCGAACCCCTGTGTTACTCCTCTCGAATAACACAGGCATTTTTTTCCGCCTAGTATTCGGGCACATACGGCTACCTATGACGGTCATATCTACTCTTTAAAAAAATGTGCTTACGCCGAGTTCTCCAATTATTTCGACACACTTCTCGTGACCCCAGAGATAGTTTGGAGAAGCTTGTGATCACTGGATGAATGGAAAGATGACGCATAACAGGATGAGCCCCAATATGTTGCACTAAGGTCTGAGCCACACAGGTAGGAGCCTTGCTTGATGGTTAGAGCTACGCTGCGAGCTAGGTAGCATATCCTAGCGAACCAACGCACGGCATACTATCGCGATGGCCACACTGCACGTTACATAACGATAAGTCACATAGTGAGTCTCCTAGCGAACATACGTGTTGGTAAATTTTATTTTTACAAGATAGCGGAAGTTTTAATGACAGCTGTGTATAAAAGGGAGCCTATGTGGAACCCGTCGAGCAAATTATACAAAAATGTACCTGTAATAAAATCACTTTGGAATGAAGTAGCACAAGAAGTAAATAAAGATGGTAGGTTGTAATGAAATTGGTTAGTTTCGAGAGTGGCATAGTTTGTTGACTCAACCGCTCCCAAATGTCATATAAATTTGTGTGAAGCACTATGGTGTGGCCAAGCATGAAGCCACCTAGTCTATTAGTCACGTAGCACCTAGCAAAGCACTTTGGTGTGGTGAAATGCAGGGATTGGACTCAAGTCGTCGATGGATTTCATAAGAGTCACGATGCTCAGTGACCTACGGGACAGGATAATCAATTTTTATTATTTTGCAAGAGACTATATTTTAAGAAGTTACACATTACAAATTAACAGCAATGATATTGCAACTATAACCTGTTCGAACAAAATGATATTGCAACTATAACCTGTTCGAAGACAGCTTGGACCAGCAATGGAAGACAGGGACTGAGTTAGTACAGGACAGGTCTTAGAATCTTTTTTGGGCGATGTGTGATGATCCTTTCACGGCAAGGGGATGAAAATTAAGATGAAGAGTTATTAAAAGAATACATAAATAAATCTGATCATTTAAACAATATAAATTAATCCACAGCCAAGTTTCTCCTCCTCCAGTCAGTATCAAGGGTCTGACACCACTCCAGGGTGAGCTGAGAGCAGGTCGAGTGCCCCAGTTGGGGAGCGAGCGTGTCCGAGTGCTCTCATCTGGCCCGGATAAATTTATCACCACGTCTAACATGACACACGACACTTGAAAACTTATCGCCAACCTGCGCCCGCACCCGCCTCTTCCCGAGCCCGAAGCCTGGAGCCTGTAATCTGGAGCTCGGTCTCAATTTGCTGAACTCTTAAGAGCTTGAATTTAGTTTGACACATGTAATATGTCTTGATTCTTTCACACATGAAAGCGTTTATGAGAAATGAAGAGTTCAGAGGAATAATGGGGAAAGTCATATGTAAGTAATTAAACAAATATTTTAAAAGTTAAAAAAATATATAAATACAGCGATACTTAGCAAATAAATATCACCCCCAGAGCCTTCTACTTATAAATATATACAGTTTTTAAAAAAAACATAACTTTAAAATTCAAATGTTCAAAAAAAATTTAAAACGCTGGAATTCAAACCTGGAAATTTATTATTTTTCCTCTAAAAGAAAAATTATAATTATGAAAATAACAACTTTAAAGCACCGCTTATAATAGATTGTCCTAAACGGCACTCCAACTCGGAATTATAGAGTAGATTGTCCTAAAGGGCACTCCAGCTCGGAATTATAGAGTAGATTGTCCTAAAGGGCACTATAACTCGGAATTATAGAGTAGATTGTCCTAAAGGGCACTCCAACACGGAATTATAGAGTACATTGTCCTAAAGGGCACTCCAACTCGGAATTATAGAGTAGATTGTCCTAAAGGGCACTCCAACTCGGAATTATTGAGTAGATTGTCCTAAAGGGCACTCCAACACGGAATTATAGAGTAGATTGTCCTAAAGGGCACTATAACTCGGAATTATAGAGTAGATTGTCCTAAAGGGCACTCCAACTCGGAATTATAGAGTAGATTGTCCTAAAGGGCACTCCAACTCGGAATTATTGAGTAGATTGTCCTAAAGGGCACTCCAGCTCGAAATTAAAGAGTAGATTGTCCTAAAGGGCACTCCAACTCGGAACTCAAATCCATTTTTATTGACAAATTTTAAATGTTACAAAATAAATATGTATAAGTAGAATAGTAATATAATATTAGGAAGGTGATGACTGCGGTCATTAGATTAGGTACTTAACCTCATTTTTATATGTTTAGAAGAACATATTTGGTAAGACCGCCACAGAATCCTTACCAAGGGAAGGTAAACTACAAAGAAACTTGTAGGTCTTCTGATATGTAATAATAACACATTCGGCTTTAGATGTATTGTAGTTTAGGGGTAGAATAAGGTCATAGGACCAAAACTATCCGTTTTATTTTCCTCATAAAACTAAAAAAAATAGCTCAGTGGTACTCCAACAGACGAAACAGAAGTTCAACGAATATGTGTACTTAAATTTACTTTATAAATTCCACTAATACCATTTTAATATCGCGACTCGTTTGATCTCCTCGGCTCTTTATCAGGTTAACTAAATATTTATTGTTATATGTAACATAAGTCGTATAAGAGATATGAAAAGAAAGATCTGAGAATGAATATTGCGAAATTCTAAGTAATGATGATAGAAAAGTATGCAAGGAAAAGTAATATTTATGTGAGGTAAAATCCTCGAAGAACTACTTTCGAATTACTTTAGAATCTCTCACAAGGTGGATATTTTCGAATAAGAACAATTCCATTGCTTTTTCTTCTTCTCAGTGTCATGTCAGGTCCACCCCAACGTTGACTATCACCTGAGAGTAGGCATCTTTGTCCCAGGCAGCCCGAAAAAGATCCCCCAACGCTCCTTATACCAGTCCAATCACGTATATTGCGGAGCCAGGAGATTTGCCTCCTTCCAACACCTCTTCGACCTTCTATTTTGCCCTGAATGATCAGATGCAGTAATTTGTACTTGGCTCCTCTAAGTACATGACCCAAATGCGACACCTTTCGGATTTTCATATTAAACAGCAACTCTCTGTCAACTTTGGCTCCATTGCTATCAACAACATTTTTTTTTTCATTTTGAACAGATTTCTCATGTAAAGCAAAAAGGGTGAGGGGTTTGAAAAGCTTATTCCTTTTATTAAATAACTATCCCTCAATCTAGAAAGCTCATTTAAATCTAAGGTGAGGCGGAGGAGGTAAGAAACGTTTAAGTGAATTGAAAGCGTGCCATGTTCCAATACTCAGTTAATAAAGAGTCCTATAGTAGTAAATACATATAGTTAAAGAGCACTATAGCTGAAGGGGTGGCAATTTTTGTGGATGTGAGACTTGATCGTGAAAAAGAAAAGGCGCATTAAACAAAAGAGCGCCTTGTACCGTGTCATCACATGCCGCCTGGAAAATGTGCCCACACTGGGAAAGCGTGTGGATATAATATTGGTATTTTATGCCACCTCCGAGTACACGAAATAGATTGATAATAATACTCGTTAGCGAGGGGTTGTCTTAGATGAAAAACTGCGAATTAATTTATTTATTTCATCAAATGTGTACTATATACCAACACTTTAAAAAAACGTATGTTGTGAGGGAGATTCATAATAAAAGATCAAAATTATAAAATGAAACAATTTTAAACTAAGGATAAGGTCTTTCGAAGTGTTGTGCCGCATGGTTTGGCTTATGAAGCCGAGGTACGGTATTCGGATTGACCAATCTAGAGGGACAAAATTATTTTTCATGTCATTTGACATAATTATGTTACATTTTAATAACTAGGGGCTTAGAAGATTTTAATTTAATAATAGGTTTTTAATTTATCAAATACACAATAATACATTGAGAATAAGACAAATTTAGAATCGTTAAAAACTTAACACTTATAATTATGAAAAATATACAAAAATTTCTTTTTTTAATAGCATTAGAAAATCGCTTTCATACACATGTTTAACTTTTTTGGGTATATTTCTAATAAGACTTTTATACGGATCATAAGAAACAAATAAATATTTAAATAAATCGTAATTTGTCCTAACACGCGAAGTTTTTCAAATGTGATGTTGTCAAAGTTTTTCAAACAAAAATACATTTTTTTTTTATTGTAATAAATAATAATAATTTTAATAATAATATAATACACTTCATATTAAAATAATATTAATTATTATTAATAATAAATAATTATTAATATTAATATTAATATAATTAATAATAATTTATTAATAAAAAAAGTACTTAATAATAATATAATACACCGTTTCACTTTTCGTGACGTTCAGGCCAATTTGCCCTACCGCACCTATAGAAGCTTAATTTAAAAAAATTAACGATAGTCACAGTTATTAATACGATACGGGACCGTCCCAAGACAGACAATCTGCACCGCACCACACCGAGTGTAACTCTTGACATTCATACAGAAAGAGAAGTGCAGTTGCATACAAACAAAATATATTAAAAAATTCTAAATATTTCATACTTTAATCAAAACTATATCGACCACAACATCACAAGACGCTAAAATATAAAATAAGATATTGATGAAAAAATATCTATATAAAATATGAAATATTTTTTACACGAATAAAATGATCATATTTGTGTTTAAAAAAATATATTCACGGTATTAAGCAATGCAAATATGTGAACTCATATTAAAAGAATGCTCTAGTGTTCTTTGCTGTGGGCGCTGAGTTTTCGTTTGGACACGAGAAAATAAAAACGGGAAAACAGTTAGCGTTTCTCTTTTTAAAAATGTTGGAATAAAAAATGAAATAATTTGCATGGCAAAGAGAAGTGGGAAGTCGGGTTCTCTCCGTTTGGAGACTAGCGGCGAGAAATCATAAATATTTCAACGATCAGCTGCACAGTCGCATTATTTGGAATATTTTATGGAAAATACATCGTTTATATATTTATCTATAACTGTATTTATATAATATAATATAATAAGGGTTGGTGGTATGTGACATAATCTTAATCATTTATTATTTAGAGAGGATCTGACTACACACTCAAAGGCCGGAGGAATAAATATTAGATAGAAGTTACAATAACTCATCGAATAATTTCAATAAATGCTAGCACAATGGAAAGGTTTTAATAAACCTTTACCTGAATCAGTTAAATTGTAACAAGAACTACTTAAAGAGGATACACAAACCGCATACAACCATAGAAAGAATTAAATTCGATAATGGTGTTTGCTGCAATGCATCCAGTATTCCATATTCAATTTCCATTAGGAAAAGACCCGTATTGTTTTAAAATACTGGGGCAAATTTATCATTGTTTCACCATTATTCCCAAATGAGACAAATAAGCCGGATTTTGAAAAATGTTATATTTTTTACTCAGCAGAATCCATAGCAACACTTGAATGGATGGATGGGATTGGATGAGAAGTTGCTACAAGTCAATCAATTTGCCGAGTTATGTTATATAGACAAATGCATTGATTGTTCCGTTATATAAAGATAAGGAAAGGGTGCAAAAATGGAGTGTGGAACTAACATAGTCATTATGTTAGTTTGCTGAGTTTAGTAAGTAAATTATACGGAAAAAT
Organism: Odontocerum albicorne; assembly: GCA_949825065.1. NCBI lineage: Eukaryota > Metazoa > Arthropoda > Insecta > Trichoptera > Odontoceridae > Odontocerum > Odontocerum albicorne. The sequence continues at coordinate 2,803,638 of OX463850.1, forward strand.
TCTGACAGAAAACGTGAGAAAAAAGTGTTGGATGCTATGGTTGTCTTTTAAACTGGAAGAGGATGCGTGGATCATATTTTGTCTTTACATATACCTGTGGAGGAAATGTGTAGCAAAAAAAAACGAATATTGAGGGTTTATGGATTTGGACAAAACCTATGAGCGCGTGATAAGTTATTCCGGTCTTAGACCATGCAGCATTTTAAAAGGATTCTGTTAACTACTTTATTTGGTCACCTGACATCTTTTTCTCGTTTTTCATTGACTGCCTCCGTAATCACTAACTTATTGAGACTTTGGTTTTTACACTACACTACACCGAAAGCCGAATGTATTACTATCACATATCGAAAGATCTACAAAGGATTTTTTTTAGCTCGTCTTCTTTTGATAAGTTTTCTGTGATTTTCTTACTAAATATGTTTTAATGAACATATACAGATGCGTGGAGGTACCTAAACTACTGGTCGCAGCCGCTACGTTCTTACTCCTTAAACTTACTCTTTTTTTTTAATAATTTTAATTTCTCACTACTAATGGGTTCGAGTCCCGAGTTTTAATATCTAAGAAAAGAGTCTGCTCTCTTAACATTGCAGTATAAATTTCCCGTTTTCTTTTACCGGTAACATCTTCAAATTATGTTAGGGTGCATTAATTGTATTCAGCATATTGATGGAGAGAGAGAGAGAAACAGAGAGGAAAACTTGTACCTTAATACATATACACCATAACACCATTTCCCTTTAGGGGTAGGCAGAGAGGAGTGAGCGCTCGACTTTCCTATTACAACACACATCTTCCGTCTCTTCTTCATCTATACATCTTCTAATACAACTCTCTATTTCTCGGAACTTGTAAACTTAAATAGAAAACTTGTGAACATCAAATATAAAACAATTAATAATGTCAAGACGTTTGACAAAAAGTATGTATGAAAAATATTAAAACAATTAATATCATGTTGACGAGTTAATATAACGTCTTTCTTCCGACCGGTTGTGGGTTCAATTACCATTGGTATCAAATTTCCTGTTTGGCTGTAAAAGATTGCTTCAATAAACTCTCTAGGTTATATTCTATACAACAAAAGCGTAACTCAAAACAGATTATAATACTCGCATATGTATTAATATTTTCCTGGCAGAGATAAGCAACACGTGAAAAACGTTCGCTGGTTTTTATGCAATTTGATGACCTCCGTGGCCACGTTGGTAAGACGCATGTCACCCGACCCGGAGGTTACATGTTCGAATCTCGCTGAAACCCAGTTTTTTATAGTTAAAAAAACATTTTCACTTAAGGCCTCATAAACAACTTTCTGGTTAGTTGGAGGAGATTGCCGAATGGTAATAATCCTATAAGGTTGTGATGTATACAAAGAAAGTTTTATATTTGAATTGTTCGGGTGCTGTTTTAGCTGTATTTTGTTTAATATTAATGGGTTCGAGCTCCAAATTAGAGTCCCCTTGAGAAGAGTTTTCTATTTAAACGGCTCTATACTGTCCTTTAGATTTAGATTGGATGCGTTCGGATAATATAGACTATCTAAAATAAAAACAAACATGAAATATAAATTTGACGTGTGATAAACTCTGGGGCTGAAGGAGTTGTTAAAAGTGTTGAGTTCTAAAAAAATGTTAGGGATGTGCACACCTTTGAACATTCAGACACAAATTTTACGGGGTTTTAAGTCATTATGAAGGAGTTAAACTGTAGGAAAGGTACTGACGTTGTCATAAAGGCAGACACGGATTCAGACACTGTTGAAGTTATCACAACTAAACTAAAAAGTGACCTGAAAAGGATGAGCTACGAATCAATGTTTGTGAAATCTTTTATGTGCTGTATTTATTTATTTTCATGACAAGTAATTCTATGAATATAGATTGTGAAAAAAAGTACGAATAACGAAACAAAACAAGTCTTTTTAATTGCATAATCAATTTATATCTGAGTTCTCTCCTGTCGCAATAACAACCATGATCCGATCCACTGCCTGAATTTTTCGTACTCTTTTGCCTGTACGCCAATTTATTGTGTGACGCTTTCATTTTATAAAGTACATTTTGATTGATAAATTGCCATGGAGCAAATCTCTTCCAGCTAACCAAAAATACATTCAAGACGGGAATAGAACCCGCTAGCTCCGGAACGGAGGACAAATTTCTTACCAACTAGACCACGGAACTCGTGTTATATTTATATTCATTTAAGCAAAATATGACAGAGAAAATAAAATAACTTATTTTATGTTTAAATATTTCAGATTAATGTGTAAACTAAACGTAAAATAGTTTGGGCATGTTGAACAGATGAGTGAAAAATTACTGAACATCGGGCAAACACATATATACCAAGAATATTTCCGCTGCTCGCAGAGGTCGTCCCATGCCTACCCCAGCCCCTAGTCTCCAACCCGAATGTCCCCAACAGTTAGAAGCGTGTATCTCGGTACCAGTTTGAACAGAATTCAGTCTTGTTTGTGCTCCCCTGATGACGAGGTGAAAGCCTTATACCGTTACAAAAAGTGGAATAAACAGTGTTTGATAAAATAAATTACAATATATTTAAGCCTCCACAGCGTTAATGCCTTAACTATAAATAATACAATAATAATTGGATTTAAATCACAAGTCAGCGCATCCTTGAGAAGATTCAGCTATATAAATGCACCCTTGAGGAGAGGCTTTATATAAATCGTTATTTTATTATTATTTAACAGTACTGTACTACTGGTAAAGAAGATTTCAATAATACGCATCAGTTAATTCCGCACAGCAAATCCATCTCTGTTCACGCTGTTGCGGGCGACAAAGCTTGCATTATTCAATCCGTGAAAAGTTCAGCATTGTGTGGTACGTGTCGACACACCGGGCAGGGTAATGAGTGGAACGGGGGATGAATTGTACTGTAGTGGAAGAGGGAAAGGGGGGGGATTGTATCGGAGAGAGGAGGGAATCGATTCAACTGAAGAGTGAGGGGGATAGATTGAACTAGACTGAACTTGAACGGTTAGTCAAAATACAAAGTTAAATTGCTTAGTTTCAATGCATTTATTGATTTACATATGTGGAAAAACAATGGATGACAGAATAAGGAATGAAGACATTAGAAAAGAAAGTAGAAGAAAAAAGCGGAATCAAACTCTTCACACATCATCACTCCAGAAAGACCAAAAATGTTCATTCCATAATATACCGCACACAATCATAAGAACAAAAATAATAACAAAAGTAAAACCAAAAATGAATCCAAAATGAAATAAAAATAAAACCAAAAATGTTCATCCCATAATATACCACACACGATCATAAGAATAAAAATAAAAACGAAAATATGCCGAAACACAAATACAAAACAAAAAAAATTAAAACAACAAGAAGAAACCCACTCTCAAGATCCTACACAAATCTTTTCCACACGTCATTCATCCTGAAAGCTCAAGTACTCAAAATCCTGCCGCAATAACAACCACGCTCCGATCGACTATCTAAATGGTTTTCCTCCCTTTATCTTTATTGAATTCGGCACACCATTGTATGTCATGGGAGCTAAATAAGCATATTGCCTTTGGGCAAAAGAGGTTTTAACTCTAAGGATGGTGAACATTTCATTAGTTGCAATGCATGTCATGTGTCTCTGCTGAGTTTGCATCTTTCCTTCCTCTCGATGGTAGTGCCAGAGAATGGATTTGAGATGCAAATTGGGTGATGATGTATTAGAATGAAAAGAGCCGAAAAAATTATATGGAAATGCGTGCACTTGAAAGAATACGTGAAGGCACATTTTATCACAAAAAAACGAATTAAGTGATTACGAATGAGTGTGAACTTAACTTAAGGATGATGTGTTAAGTAAGATGAAGAAGAGCACTCTGAGTGGTGTTGGACATGTGGAATGAATGAATGAACAAAGACTAACAAAACAAATATACAGACCAAATGTGAGTGAGTAGAAGAAGACCTAGGAAATTGTGGTTGGGTCAAATGTGTTATGTTTTGAAAGAAGAAAATGTAAAAAATCATAGAAATTGTAGAAGGCTAAAGAGAAGGTATATGGAAGTATAAGAAGCGAAATATGTGTGTCGCGACAGAAAAATATTAAGCCGTCTCCTTGTTAAGTTTCTTTAATGCGCACCATTTCAGATACATGACTTGCTTTTATACATTATTTTGGACTCGACAATACGCGTGTAACAATAAACTACACAAGATATTCTGTTCATTGTCACACAGCGCAGAACAAAATATTGTCAACATGGTAAATACAAATGTACCCACAAACCAACACTCCTTTCTACCTACCCCGATGGGGTGACAGCGTGATGGAATGTATTTATGTTTTTTTTTCACGGAGTCAAATTATTTCTGTGATTATAATTTATCAAACTAAACATGAAAATGTTCAGAACTTTCTTGTTGTACTCGTAATAATGCTACGAAAATGTAGAGAAAAAATATAAATGGAAAAGTCAAGAGCACCTGCCATAAAAATGAGAAAACATCGCGAAACACATTTGAATCGTTATAAAATGAAGTCGTACGAGGGTGGAACGTAACCCTAACGCGTCTCCGGGGGCGGATTCCCGCCCTGCGCCCCAGTGGGGCGCGCACCCCCGGGAGAACGTTCAACAGTTCGCAAATTTTCATTAAATGGCGGAAACTTGGCCAAATATAAAGTATAAAACTTGTTAACCTTTCTACTTTACACGCCAACACAAATTCGAAGTACAGCCATATTCAATTACACGACATTTTTCATGTGTTACTTTGTGAATTTATGAATATGAAGGAAACGAGTTTATTTCTGGACCCACGTTTAGAGTTTACGACATGGAAAAATACTCTACAGTACAAGGTGGTAATGAAGTATGTTCTTCATCCGACATCTGCGCGTTGCGCCTTTAGTTGATTTTTTCCTTCCTTTTCGTTGTCATTGTTTCTCGCAAACTTTTCAAGGTATCTGTAAATATAGTGTGTCGTAAAAAAAATGTATCCACACGGGTGTTACAAAAAATTATATCTACACTTTAAAAGCTGATAATTTGCTGATTTTAAGTTTTGTTTTAGATTTAAACGTTGAGAAATAATCGCTGAAACCAGACTATGTTTTGAACAAAGGAAGTTTATTTTGAAGTGTTACTGGAAGTACGAAAACGCGGTAGTAGACTTTTTCTTTTGGGAATTTCTCGAGAGTAAAGTTAATGCTAAAAAACTTAAAACCATTGATGAATTACGAGTAGCCATTGAAAGAGAATGTGCCCAAATACCAAATTAAATTATTCTCGTTGTTTATGATTCCGTTACTTCGCGTTGCCAGCGATTTTTAAAAAAATGATTTAACCCTTTAATTGCAAATACAATCTGGCGGTTTAATTGCCAGGTGGCAATCTTTTCCAGACAACCAAACAAAAGTAAATGAAACAAGTTAAATGGTTGCATAAATCATTCAAATGACTATCCATCCCCACGAAATCCATAAACACATACGTGAGAATATGCCCACGAACTCCACAAAGACGGACAATCACCCCAACATTATTTTTCATATAAAGTGAGATATCATCAATCAAAGAAAAGGAAGGAATGGTGGAGAGGAAAGAAAATGAAAAATCGGGAATGAAACACGTGATTTTACTGACTAGAAATTAAGAGTTTTTTCAGTCGCTTCTTAAAGCATGCCAAGGACGAAGCGAGTCTAATATTGGTTTGTAACTGATTCAAGAGTCTCACTGCATGGACAGTAAAGGACGACGTAAAAAAGTCTATGTCTAGACCAAAGCGAAAAGCGATGTCTAGGCCATAAAGGTCATCATCAGTTGGAAAACAGGCGCTAAGTATAAAAAAATAGATTTATGTTATGTAGTTTATTGTGAACGTTGAAAGGGAACTGTATGATATGCTACTAAATACAGACTTTATAATCATTCAAATTGTGAATACATTTTTTGCGAAACCCTGTATGTTGAAGTTTCGATGTGACTTTTTTTATATTGGAGTAGATTGATTGTACGCATGCATATTTTTATATTGGAGTAGATTGATTGTACGCATGCATATTTTTATATTGGAGTAGATTGATTGTGCGCATGCATATTTTTATATTGGAGAGATTGATTGTGAGCATGCATATTTTTATATTGGAGTATATTGATTGTACGCATGCATATTTTTATATTGGAGTAGATTGATTGTGCGCGTGCATATTTTTATATTGGAGTAGATTGATTGTGCGCATGCATATTTTTATACTGGAGTAGATTGATTGTGCGCATGCATATTTTTATATTGGAGTAGATTGATTGTGCGCAACATATTTTTATATTGGAGTAGATTGATTGTGCGCATGCATATTTTTATATTGGAGTAGATTAATTGTGAGCATGCATATTTTTATATATTGGAGTAGATTGATTGTGCGCTTGCATCTTTTTATATTGGAGTAAATTGACTGTGCGCATGCATATTTTTATTATTATCGTGGTTTATTTTTTGTATGGGCCTTTGATTACCTGAGCCTTGACTAGTCTCAGGTTTGTATTTTATGTGTGGTAGGCGGTATACATGTGCTTTTCGATATTTTTTAGAATCTTTGTATACGAGTCATGTAAATGTTTATAATTTATGTGACAAGTTGTATTTATATTCGTGCACACACAAAATTATAATTTGAGTATATTTATCTTGTAACTTTTAAAAATAATCGATAAAAGGCCGTACGTCATAATATAAATAAAATAAAAATGCATAACCTCTATCAATTGTGTACAGTTTTACACATTTCGTAAATAGACCTATACAGAACAATTCGGATAACTTATTGCCATGTAACAATCTTCCAACGAACCTGAAAGTTACTAAAGAGTCTATGCGCGAAAATTAATTTAAAAAACTATATTAACGAGACTTTTTACAAAAAAAATAACAAAAATCAGCCAAACAAGTATCAGCCTATTTTTCAATATTCAAATATCAGTAAAATGTCATGTAGAAAATAATTCAAAATAAATAAATAAAAAATATACTCGTTATTTGACAGAGCCTTCTTGAATTACAAGTTTTTATATGTGCCTTAACTAGATTACGAGTCATTTTTTTCTACCGTGATGTTGGACCTTAAGTCCGTCGTCGCTACTATTATTTTTATACTCGCCACCGAAGACGCCCGTTTGGGGAACTCTTCTCTATCACTAAATGACATCGTGTTTATTATAAACAAAAAAGATCTATATTCTAATGAAGATTGCACCGGATGGGGACATTGTTCCTAAACTGAACTGTTTTTTTATTTCTTATTTTCTCATGTATTGTATATTAGATTTATTTGTACATACATATAATCAAGCCATGTTTCTTGCGGGGTAGGCAGAGAGAATATATATCCAAACTGTTATATCCTTGCACATAACTTTCATTTCCCCCACATTCATACATCTCGTCATGTACAATCTTACAATCTATTAATCATACTTCACTTTACCTTCTTTCAAAATCTGGTCTATTTGGTCCAACCACGTTTTTCTCGGTCCATATATTCGATGCATACCTTTCATCATTAATTATCTCCATATATTAAATTTACTTGTCATGTAAAATAAATTAGTTCTCCTTTGTGATATAGACTTTAGATATGTTGTTGCGATAATCTTTTTTTTTTTAACCTGGCGAGTTTATTGCCATGTGGCAATCTCTTGCAGCCAACCAGAAAGATGTTAACCCTTGTCTTACTGTGCTAAAAAAATCCGCCAGCCACGGTGCTGGACGCTAAGCGTACAGTGAAAAATGTATATTTTAAATTAAAATTACGCAAAATCTGCTAGATAATTTTTTGTAATTAGCTATAAAAATAATTTTATTATGTATTAAAACGTCGAATAATCAAATAAAATATAAGTCCTGGTCACTCATTATCCATCACAAGGTGGCAAGTGTTCATATAGGCTCAAAGTGTTAACCAGACTGAAATCTTTCATGGGAGCCAGAGCACCAGTAGTCTTTCCACCTTGAAGGCAGCCTTCTTTGCATGCGATGATCTGCAGAAATCTCGTGTGCCGCTAAAAAGCTACAATGTATCTTTCCATCCCATTCACATGATCCCGCCAGTACCACTTTGTCTTCCTGCTCCACCTGACGAATTCTTTTATGTCACGAGTATGTCGTAAATGATAGTTTTTTACTACATCTGAAAGATTTTCAAGGGATGGTTCGCAAAATTCTCACCTTGGATGTTTGAAGAAGGTTCTTCGTTTTATTCGTGTCGGCTCCAGTTTCAAAATTATAAGTCATATGTTAATCGGTTTGACAAAAGTTTTGTGTATTTAAATTTTTGTTTTTCCAAATTACATTTATTAGACAATCATATATTACGGCTTCTTTATTTTTTATTCTGTTAATTAAATTAGAAATAAAATTACACTTGCCTTTTTAATAGTTTAATCATCACAACAGGAATGAGAAATATTCAACACGTGTTGTGTGGCAAGAGGAGTATGTATCTCCCTAAGAACTCAGTAAAATGAGGCAAAACTTAAACATCACAACGTCTTCTTACTCTTTCATCAGAATAGGACAAGGACGGAGACACGAGGAGAAAGGGGGAGTGGGACGCGAGGGCAATTTATTAGATTTCCTGAGTGAAGTGAAACATAACGGTTATAAATGACACGTTAACCCTTCACACGAGACACATCTGTCTCTCCCCTTTCTTCCAGGCCTTGCTCTCCTTACTCTCCAGAGGTTGGGAATTTTTATTTCGTGGACACTACATTATCGCTATTTTTTTAAATAAATTAACAACGATGACAACTTCAATACAATACTTAACTAAATTATTTTTTTCAATTATCAAATGACCTTTTTGTCACGAAGATTAAAAAACAACTACGTTTAGAATTTCTTGTCAGAAACATAAAGTGTTTCATTCCTGATTTTTTCCTTTAATTAAAGACATCTATTTTTTACATAATTTATAGCTAAGGCATTAACATTGTGGATGTTTAAATACGTTGTAATTTGTTTTATCAAACACTGTTTATTCCACTTTAAATAACAATATAACCCTACCGGTTTCAAGATGTTCACCTTATCATCAGGAGAGCGCAAACAATACTGAATGATGTTCGAACTGGTAAGTGTTTTTTTTTTCTTTTTTTTTTTTTTAATAATAAATATGACCAAAGAGTAATACGTATCCTTATACCCTAGAATACTAGGCAGAAAAAAATACCTGTGTCATTAGAGAGGAGCTGCACAACGCGGGGTTCGAACCAACGACCTTCTGCACGGAAGTACAGTGCGTTATCGCGCAGCCATGCATCTCACATGGATGCAACCATCGGTGTGGTTTCCGGAGGGCCACAACCTAAAATGGATCGTATGGAAGTGTATATTGGATAGATCTAAAAAAATCTTCTCAGATGGAAATTTGGTACAGTAGATCCACCAAATTACATGTGTGAGGAATTCAATCAATATCACACCTGATGGCTTGTACACTTTTTATTCATTTATTTTATTTTTATTTTATTTATTATTACACATGACAAGAAACATACACAATTTGCGAAAAAACAACAGGAAATACAATTTTAATGGATCTGGGTTTGTTGCCTTTCATTTGTCGTATCCCCAGTAAACTAGGCTTTTGCCTGTATCTCACTGAGGATATTAAGCATGAAAAAATAAATCGATACTTTTTTCCGATTTTTAATTACACAAAAACAAAACCCCGTTGCACGCTCTCATCAACCTGACAGTGACACTCAACTACAACTGGAAACATCTTGCGAAATTCAACTCCTCACACATCATCACTCCAAAAAGACCAAAAATATTCATTCCACAATATACCGCACACAATCATAAGAATAAAAATTAAAATTAAAACAAAACACTGTGCCCCATTAGGCTCAGATCTACCAGTATATATGTGTGGGGAATTCAATCAATAATATCACACCTGATGGCTTGTACACTGTGCCCCATTAGTTGCTCAGATCCACCAGTATGCATGTGTGGAGAATTAAATCAATATCACACCTGATGGCTTATACACTGTGCCCCATTAGTTGCTCAGATCCACCAGTATGCATGTGTGGGAATATCACACCTGATGGCTTATGCACTGTGCCCCATTAGTTTATCAGATCCACCAGTATGCATGTGTGGAGAATTAAATCAATATCACACCTGATGGCTTATACACTGTGCCCCATTAGTTGCTCAGATCCACCAGTATGCATGTGTGGGAATATCACACCTGATGGCTTATGCACTGTGCCCCATTAGTTTATCAGATCCACCAGTATGCATGTCTGGGGAATTCAATCAATATCACACCAGATGGCTTATACACTGTGCCCCATTAGCTGCTCAGATCCACCAGTATGCATGTGTGGGAATATCACACCTGATGTCTTATGCACTGTGCCCCATTAGTTTATCAGATCCACCAGTATGCATGTCTGGGGAATTCAATCAATATCACACCTGATGGCTTGTACACTGTGCCCCATTAGTTGCTCAGATCCACCAGTATGCATGTGTGGGAATATCACACCTGATGGCTTATGCACTATGCCCCATTAGTTTATCAGATCCACCAGTATGCATGTCTGGGGAATTCAATCAATATCACACCTGATGGCTTGTACACTGTGCCCCATTAGTTGCTCAGATCCACCAGTATGCATGTGTGGGAATATCACACCTGATGGCTTATGCACTGTGCCCCATTAGTTTATCAGATCCACCAGTATGCATGTCTGGGGAATTCTATCAATATCACACATGATGGCTTATACACTGTGCCCCATTAGCTGCTCAGATCCACCAGTATGCATGTGTGGGAATATCACACCTGATGTCTTATGCACTGTGCCCCATTAGTTTATCAGATCCACCAGTATGCATGTGTGGAGAATTAAATCAATATCACACCTGATGGCTTGTACACTGTGCCCCATTAGTTGCTCAGATCCACCAGTATGCATGTGTGGGAATATCACACCTGATGGCTTATGCACTATGCCCCATTAGTTTATCAAATCCACCAGTATGCATGTCTGGGGAATTCAATCAATATCACACCTGATAGCTTGTACACTGTGACCCATTAATTTCTCAGAAGAGGTGCTCAGAACCTTTATATTGGATACATTGAATTATTTTGTCAATATATGAATTTCCTTGTTTATTTAATAATTTATTTGTTTACATATTTCTTCACAAAACAAACTGCCTTTATCTGTTGTCTCATTAAAGCCGTTGTCTGTTTTGAGTGAACTTATTTACACACTTGAAATTCATAATAATTAATCTAAAACGTCGAAACTTGAGCCGTTTGTGAGATTTGATACATTATCGCAATTATATATAAAATTAACACAATTTCATTGAAACACCCAACTGCGCATATTCACATCAAAACTAATCCAAAAAAATAAAAAGTATTCATTTGTTAATATTCAGTACAGATTTTAAAATACGAAACTAATTAACATTTGTTTATAAAAACTGCTTTCATATTGTGAAAATCATGTTAAAAACAAACATTTTATCTTTAGAATAATAATACGCAAGATAAAAAATACCTTAAACGGGAATACAATCACGCAATTTCCGTGATTGGGTTTGGCAGCGAGGAGAGTGCGCCAGCCTTTCTATCTCGACACACATATTTCACCTATTCCATTACCATATATAGAAAAAACCTTGCTGTACAGCTCTTACGATTTCTTTTTCAAATACCATTTACTTGATCTGACCATACTTTCATTGTTTTTCCTATACCACGTCTTCCTTTCACATTTTTATCGTATGTTTTATTAATTTTTCTTCATTTATTCGTTTCGCGTGTCCAAACCATCTCAGAGTGATCTTTCTATCGTACTCAACACATCAGCCTTAACCCTTCCCTTACGGTGATAAAAATAATACGCGTGCTCCGGTGTTGGGTAGTGAGTACGCAATCAAAAATTAGCGATTTTAAATCGGAAAAATAAGAACATTCATAGATAATCCCCTTAATTAATTATAATTGAAGTTAAAAATTATAAAAATTGAGATTTATTTGCTGAAAACATTAAACAACCATCTGGCAACGCTCACGGAACGGGCGCACGTCTAACCTATTTGCAAGCTTAGAAGCTACCAGTGGCGCGGAACGTCAGTCGCATACCCCGGCGCTTACGCTTATGCTTGCGACGTTGAGACAATTCAGCTCCTCGCAATTCAGTCTAGTATGCAAATGTGAGATGCGAATATAGTGTCGCGCTTCCCGCATACTATTCACCTATCGTCAAGACGAGGCACTCGCAGCGTTTAAATGCGAATTTGTTTTCGATCTTTACAAAACACCTCGATGTAGTCGATAAATTCTGATTATTATTAATATTATTTTTTAAATCAATGCGTAAATATATTATGGAGGAATACCTAAAATCTTAACCTTGTATTTATTATATTTATAGAGATATTGATGGTTATTAGAAGCAACGTGTAGAAGATACCCAACACAGGGAAGGAAAGGTTAAGTTCACATTCATCCCTTATAGCTTCAATCCGTATTCTGCCATACATGATTCTTTTCAGTATATTTCAATGTCCACGTTTCACTCACAAAAATCAAAGATAATTCGAAAATATTTTCCAAAAATGTTTGCCACGTCTGTTTTGAATTCTGCAAAACGCCATTCCTCCTGTGGCGTATGAAGATGAAGATTGGCCTAAGTCACGTGCAGCATGTTCGCGGCCACGTGGCGAGGTGGCAGCAAGGGTGGTTCTACTGTTTGCAAATCTTCCGGTCCACATCCATCCTGTCCTCCCGGGTGAGTTTCGCGGAAACCTGAATATTACGTCGTGCCAAACAGACCCGGTTCTAGGACTCGCATAAAAATCGCCATACATCTAGTTACCAGGATTTGGATTTTGCAAATCAAAATGCAGTAACCGACTATTTTTGCAAAGATAACATAAATGTGATCATACTATGCGTATCCAGAAAGTAAGTGTACTGAGGCTCTCACGACCGGATGGATTTTATTTTCGACATGTTGGCTACACTTCCGTGTAGCCTGACCCTTCCCCTCCGCAACGAGACCGGTTCGAGGCCAGTACGTTGAGAAGTGTCGACGCGACAACACGTTTCGTGAAAAATGTCAATCCAATCTCCTGCCAAGTGCGAAATACGCGGCGTCATCCGTTATCTCGTTTGGAAGGGAAAACCTCCGGTTGAGGTTTATAATAAGGTGAAAACTGCATATGGTGATAAAGCTATGAATCGTACGAGTGTGTACAAGTGGTGTCGCGAGTTTAAAAACGGTCACGTCACACCTCTTCACCCTACGCCAAAAAGTTCAAAACCACAATTTCAGCCAAGAAAATCATGGCATCCGTGTTTTGGGACTGTCAAGGCATAATTTTATTTGAATATATGCCTCAAGGGGAGACCATCAACTCTGCAAGATACTGTGAGACCCTTAAAAAATTGCGGAGGGCGATCCAGAACAAGAGGAGAGGCATGCTGACAAAGGGAGTCTGCCTGCTGCACGACAATGCCAGACCACACACGACCAACGCCACGAAGGAACTGCTCGCCTCGTTTAAATGGGATGTCCTGAACCATCCCGCGCATTCCCCTGACCTAGCATATGCCTCGTATATCTACGTTTCTTCGTTAATTGCTGCCCGCGTTTGTTCATTGTTATTGTGTATGTATCACAATCCATAAAACATAACAAAAGTTAAAATGTTAGTGATTTTTTGCCTTTTCTTTATGGACATATGACATATATTGTTTATAGTTAAGGCATTAACGTTGTGGAGGTTTAAAGACATTGTAATTTATTTCATCAAACACTGTTTCTTCCACTTTTTTGTAACGGTATAACCCTACCGGTTTCAAGGCTTTCACCTCATCTTGTTTGTGCTCCTCTGAAGATGAGGTGAAAGCCTTGAAACCGGTAGGGTTATACCATTACAAAAAAGTTGAATAAACATTGTTTAATAAAATAAATTACAATGCATATATGACAGTTGAAATTGACATGTACAAATTTATCAACAGTATTTAAACTGCCTATTTATAGTGATAATAAATCAATTTAAATCATTTTGACACAACCAAATGTCCTTTAAACCCTGATAGATACAATTGCGACAGCATTGTGACTCCATTCTGCGGTATGACGATATTTTTCCGAGTAGCTAACGAGGCGTGTTGGACAAATCATCAGATTTGACATTGATTGAATGTCAAGCCTTCATGTGAGGAGATTCACTTGTAATCTATCGACGTGAGTGCATGAGCAATTGACAAATCTCCATATAACCCATGGTAGGTGATATCCCTTCGATGGGCATTCCGAAAGCTGCATTGATATCCTCAGCCTTGAGTTCTAGCTCTCCAAGAGAACCATCAAATGGTTGCGGGTGGTTATAAAGGGTCTTTCAAATTAAGTGGTTTTTTTTTCATAGATAAAACACAGATGGCGTCGCGAACTTGCCTGGGTCTTGTGACATTTAAGAAATGTAATGTGTGACATTTATAAGAATTGATTCGTATACAATACAACAACGAATTCAAATTGTTGAATTATTTTATGTATTGTAATCTCCAGAAACGGTGATGTTAATTGGCCACCAAGATCATGTGATCTGACACCGTTGGACTATTTTCTAGGTAAAAAATCAGGTCTATAAGAATCACCCCCGATCAATTCCTAAACTGAAGGACGATAATATTCGCGTTATTGGTGAGTTAGGACCGCAATTATGTCAAAATGTCATCGAAAATTTTGACAAAAGAGTGGACATCTGTGGAGCTGCAAAAGGTGGACATTTGGCGGATACTGTTTATTTGTGTTTAAATTTCATACATTATACTCGTACTTCAATGTCCAATAAAAAGTTTTTTGAAATCAAAGCAAATTGTGTGTTTTATTCAAGAGTTAAAAAAAAATTTATCAAAAAACCCGCTCAATTTGAAAGACTCTTTACAACTCGGTATTTTCTTGGAACTTTGTCATCCCTACACTTCTTCTTCTTCATCTTGTTTTAGTCCTGTTGGCCTGTTATGGTCCTGCATCAGTGTTTGCCTCTTGCGACGTCGACTGCCAGCTGTCTTTCCATCTTTTGGGAGGTCGTCTTGGAGGTCTGCTCGCTTGGGGTATACTGTCCCTGGCCATTCTTACGGCTCTTGGTTCCGCCACTCTGGATACGTGTTCGTTCCAAAACCTTCTTCTCTGTCGTCCCCATCTGGCAATATCTTCAACTTCGCACGTCCTTCGGATTTCTGTGTTACGTACTGTATCACAAAGGGTTTTGCCAGCGATACTCCTGAGTACCTTCATCCCTACACGTTATAACATATTGCGGCGGTATTCCAGCAAGCAATTTAACCACAATAAGTCAAGTACTCCTGAATGATACAGTATTGTTTTTTATTTTAATTGGAATAAAATTTTACTTACCAGACCATAAGACGAGAACCTCTTTGCTTTGCCTCGATTTTCTTTCCCACATAAATCTTTTTTTTTTCTTCTGAAATTGGCTGGTCTTGTCCATCCATGCTTCATAAATTTTAAATTTATTTCGCCGAAAGTAGTTTTTATTCGTGTCAGAACAAAATCAGTTTGAGTATGTACATACCATCACGCCATTTCCCTGTCGAGGTAGGGCAGAGACACTTTTTTCATACAACTTCATTATTTTTTTACTTCCTATGTTTTTTTTTTACGTTTTCTTCATTCTAAATAAATTCACGTGATCCAACCATACTTTCATTGGTATTTCTCTACGATGCCTTCCACATACTCCATCAACATGCGGAAGGTTTCGATTCTGCAAAGCAGCTTGAATCTCGATCTACAAGTGAGACCATCAAGATCTATCCATAAAATTCTCAAAAAATCCATTTTTTGTTCTATGTAAGCTTTGTTCCACTAAAAACCAATGTAAGTTCTTTACCACTATAAAATAAGTCGTCGAAGTTTGGTAATATTTTGTGGTGTACATACATATATTGAACTTAAATATACATATCATTATTAAATAATTTTAAAACAATGACTGTAATTTATTATTACTACTGCTTTTTGTATCTTCATGTTAGTTTAAGATAAAGTTTTGTATTTTTTGTCAATAATTTTAAGTAATTGTATAACCTGTCACATGTTCATTTGTGTATAAAGACACTGTTGTGTCGTTAATAAAATAAAATAAAAATAAAATGAATGTTGATTGTTATATGTTATATTTTGTATATAAAAGGTAGTTTGACCTAAACAATCTTGTTTGGCACAATGTACCATGTAAGATATTTTGCATTAGGCCAAAAGATCGCTTGTTTTCAATATTAAAAAGACAAAAGAAACATAATTTGTTTACTATAGTAGCTCAAAACAATTTATTTATATTTTTTTCACGGCGTAGTAAAAAAATTAGATTTGTTGGCAGGCAGTGTATTTGATATGAATGATTTTAATAAACAAATAAATTAGTTAATTAAATATTCATTTTACGAGTATATACATATATTACAATACAATACCATAACAAACTCCAGAATTTCCCATCATAACACAAATGCTTAACCCCTTTTACATTAATTCACATTCTCACTTCCAATATTTTTCTGAATTTTTAACTTCCCTTCTTTCAAAATTTCATTAACTTAATCCAACCATACTTTCCTAAGTTTTCCTCTCACACATCTTCCACTCACATTTGCCTTAAATATTTGCTTCGTCAGTTTTTCTTCATTCGTTCGTTCAACATGCCCAAATCACCATAAAGTACTTTTTTTTCATATTTCTCAATACATCAGTCTTTAAGTTCACATTCAACCCTTATCACTTTATTCCGTATTCTATCGTACATTGTGTGGCCTTATTACGAAATATTTATTTTCCAAATAGAAACTTACAGCGATCCTGTAACAATATTTGCTTCAACTAGGAAGGGGTAGTCAACCCTTCCTCAGTTGGGCGGGAAGATGATGTATGGAAGAAGGAGGCTGCAAGTTTTCCCAAGTGCCTCACTGCGGGCCGGTCACGATGTTTATTATTTTAGGGCAATAAAGGTAATGGCGTGTAATGCCTACCCTAATAGATCCATATTGTTATCAGGAGGCTTTTATTTTATGTTGCTAGTACAGTCAGATTTCGCAACCTAAATTTAACTTTTTTTGTGCTGGTAACATTAATGAATATATAGTTCTCCGTTTAAAAAATATTCATTTTTGATAATATAAAATTATTTTTTAAAGTATGACAAATGAATCAGACTCTTAAATTATTTTTTTTTGTCAAAACTTTAGCTTTTACTTTGTGGAACTCCGTATTAGAATATATGACAAAACAGTTCATTAGTTATTCCACTAATTAAACTGATCCCCGCTACACGTGTTACTAACTCTTATCCTGAGACTGTTTTCTTATACGGAATCTGATTTCGCCTGAAGAAAACCTCGGGATTGGAGGTTTTATTGTAGAGAAAGTAAGACAGAACACGTGTAGTGGGGTTAATATTTTAAGTGTAATAACAAAGTAATTTATTATTGAAAATTCACATTTTTTCATTTCTCGAATCTTTTAAATTCTACTTGTTACATTATATCCGCAACACTTATAATACATCTGATGAAAGCCTCGGCAAAGGAGACATAAACATGTGTAACGGGTACCAATATAATTTTAGTGGAATAACATGATTTATTATTGTAGTTTATTCGAAATACTAAAAAACATAGTGTAAACTAAACATTTTCGAGATTAGAACCACTGGAGAGAGCATGGAATTAGCGATTCGTTATTGCACATATTGGCAACACTACCACACGTGAAGAGGGAACAACATTTGCTTACGTACTTGATGCGTACGCGTATTGCTAACAGATACGTACCCTTTTTTTTATTGTTTTGTGAGTAGCATCAGGAACCAAACCTGAAACCTCCAGGCGGAAGTCAAGCGTCTTAACAATTAGATCAAGGAAGTGGTCGCAACTATAATAATATAGTAGTATTTTTCTAATAAATATAACGAAAATAAAATTAGTAAGTCTCTAAATAAAATTATATTTTCAACATCAATTTTGTGACCTAATTTATCCCTTTTTGAACTTTTCTCGTCATCCAAAGTGTGCCACGTACCTTGATAACTTTCAAAATTACATAACGCCAAAAATATTCAACCCTTCGCGAAAATCAGGAACGACGAACAAATACAAAAGCAAGTTTTGTGAAGGAAAAGATGTAGGTACAACCAATTTGTAGGATCTTCAAGTAACCGCAATGACCTTTGTGAAAGTTCTTTAAAAACTTTTTGAAAACTTCTACCACCCCTTACCGAGATTCACTGTTGTATTAAAACAAACCATCCCCTTCAGAAGGCGTGCCGCAAGAAAGAGTCGTAAGGAATAAGTTATTTTTTTTAACGAGCCCCAAATTAAGATCTGGTAGGTCACGTTTTATGCGAAAAGTTGAGCTCTCATTAAACGTTAATGATTTAAGCATAACTGATTATTTGAGGAAAAAAAATTAAGGTAACTGTTTATGTTAAAAAAATAATATGGAGCTTTATCACACTTTTCGGCTTGAATTGAATTGATCTTTATTTAGAATTTATTATGAGCACCTCTACTAATCACATTTAACATCACGACACGTGTTTCAAACTTCCATCTCGAGACTTTCTCATGCAGAATGATCCCGGTTTGTTATGAGAACAACTCTTAGATCCAGCCGGTGTATGTGTGTGTGTGTATGTGTTTTTATCGTCTATTGGCTAAAAATAAATTTCTGTAAGAATTAATTTTCATACATTATTTGATAATTTATTACATTTTGATTTAAGCTGATTGTTTATTGTCTATCGAATGTTATAAAATAATTATTTTTTATAATTTTTGTTAAGTATTAGGTGTTAACATAAGTAGTGTCCGTTTTTTTTTTCAATTTAAAAATTAAAACAAAATGGTAAAGGTCATTCG
This sequence comes from Odontocerum albicorne, assembly GCA_949825065.1. NCBI lineage: Eukaryota > Metazoa > Arthropoda > Insecta > Trichoptera > Odontoceridae > Odontocerum > Odontocerum albicorne. The sequence continues at coordinate 2,822,625 of OX463850.1, forward strand.
AAAAGAAAATTTTCTGCTCTACAAGATATTGTGTTTACTTTTACGTTACATATATTATTTTATTTGATTACAAGCCTTCAAAATGGAATGTCAAGTAGAAGAAAGTAAGCATTTTCGACACCTCCTTCTGTTCTCGTTCAATCGAGGGAATAAAACTGCTCGCGATATTTGCAAAGTGTACGGTGAAGATGCTATGAATGAAAGGACAGCTCGTCGATGGTTTTTGCGTTTCAAAGACGGTATTTTCTACCTGAAAGACATGGAGCGTTCCGGACGACCAGTGGACTTCGATGAAGACCGCTTAAACCATATTATTCATTAAGATCCCCTTCAAACCACCGCAGAATTGGCTGAACAGAAGAGTTGTAGTCACATGACTGTATACCGCCATCTTAGATCAATGGGAAAAGTCCAGAAGATCGGCGCTTGGGTTCCACATGTTTTGAGTATAAACAACAAAAATCAACGTTCGACAATTTCTGCTGGTTTGCTCGCGCGTCATCGAACTAATATATCTAAAAGTGCGTGACATTCATTCTGTATTCTGCATAGCACGTCCATTATACGAGTATATTGTCACAAATTACCCAAAATTTCAAATTTCGTATCCTGCCATAATTCGACCTTTACAAAATAGATATTATGGAGGATCTTGGCTGCAAATGTGGTCTGTTGGATGAAACTCTAAATCATAGGGTTATTAGTTCCCCTTTACGTGACGGATTTGATCTACCAAATGTCATATGTTTACCTCATGTAATGAATGACGCGTTTCTTATTTATCTGAAAAACTTTTCTACTTGTAGATTATCCTTTTATAGATTAATTGTTAAAGTTTATCAGTTGAAGATTTAATTGAATTTATTATGTTGACTCTTATACTAGCGTTTTTGGTTTTTATATAGTGGCAGAACCCATCCTGATATGGGTGGATTGCTACCTTGATCAAAAAGTTTTAGGACCGGCCACCGTGTGGCGCTGTCAGTCACCCAATTGGAATTATTTTTATTTTGTTAGGTTACCACATCTATCATTGACACATCCCTCCAAATTTCAGCGTCATAGTTTGACATTTGTAAAAGTTACGCTGTATTGAGTACATCTACCTTTGTGCGTGTTTTCGATTTTTTACAAGTTTGAAAATGGCATCAACTGTGCATCAACGACATTTGCATTAATTTTGTGTGAAAAACGGATTTAACGGTCCGCAGACCTTGGAAATGTTGAAGAAGTGTTTTTCGGTGGCACGAACGCTTCAGAAGTGGTCGTGGGTCGGTCGAGGATGACGAACGCAGTAGCAGTCGAAAACTGATGAAAACATCGATAAAATCAAAGAAATGTTAGCCGAAAGCCGCAAATTGACCATTAGAAAGCTGGCAAAGGACTTGGACATCGCTTATGGATCCGCTCAAGACATTTTGGTTAATAATTTGGGCCTCAGACGTGTCGCTGCAAAACTTGTGCCGAAATACCTAAATTTCATGCAAAAAAAGGACCGCGTTGAAATCGTGAAAGACATGATTTCCATGAGTTTTTGACCAAAAACAACACGATTACTATCCAGCAGCCTTCGAATTCACCTGATCTGTCTCCCTGCGACTTTTTCCTGTTCCACCGACTTAAAAAACCGCTTCGCGGAACGCGTTACAGCACCCGAGAGGATGTCATGAAAAAATCGAAGACGGCTCTGATGGACATACCGAAAATTGAGTACCAGTGGTGTTTCGAGGATTGGATCAAGCGCTGGCGTAAGTGCATTGCAGTCGATGGGGAGTACTTTGAAGGGGACCATATCGAGTTGGATAAATAAACTTGTATTTTCGATTTTATGAATTAAGTCCTAAAACTTTTTGATCAAGGTAGTACCTATTAAAAATATATCTCCTTAAGGGGTCTCATTATATGTTGATTGATAGTTCAAAACTCAAAAACAATATAAATAGAAACTGACCTTTCCAGTTTAAGTACTCCAAATTAACAAAACATTGTTCACTTCCTCCCCAGAAAAAGGGTCCAGGTATTACTGGGCAGAGTGGGCAAAGAGGGGTCAGAGGGTAGCATGCCAGCCGGGCAGCGGGTAAAAGTTGTTAATTACCCGCCGTTTACGGTGAACCACCCTTTACAGATTTCGACGCCAACCCTCTCAGAGATCGAAATCTCTGTTTCCGATAGTCAAAAATTTAACTTCCGATTTTGAATAACAAACGCGAGAAACCGCGGTTTGGGTCGGATTCTGTGAATATTGATTGGTTCTTGTGGTTTATTTTCTTATACTTATAATTTATCATTTATTCAGAAATTATATTAATGACAGTTTCCGGTTTAATGTATAATATCAACTGTTTAATAAATAAATATTGTATGTCCCAATTCAGTTATTTGGCAAGTTAATTATAAGGACTGATTCACATTTACTTAGTAAACAAATATTCTTTGTCCAAGACACAATTACTGTGCACTGAGAAGAATTGCAAATAGTGAACTCTTATTTAAGTTAAGTAAACATTTGTAATACGTTCGAGATTGACAACATTGACATTTTATACATTTTTTTCGAATTGAATGCAACATGTGTTTATTTGTTTATTAACCCTTCCTTTACGGTGCTAAAATTAAAACGCGCGCTCCGGTGTTGGGTAGTGAGTACGCGATCAAAAATTAGCGATTTTAAATCGGAAAAATAAGAACATTCATAGATAATCCCCTTAATTAATTATAATTGAAGTTAAAAATTATAATAATTGAGATTTATTTGCTGAAAACATAAAAAACCATCTGGCAACGCTCACGGAACGGGCGTAGGTCTAATCTATTTGCAAGCTCAGAAGCTACTGCGGTGCGGAGCAGTAGTGGCATACCCCGGCGTGGCTTACGCTTGCGACGATTGAGACAATTGAGATCCTCGCAATTCAGTGGAGTATGCAAAAGTGAGATGCGAATATAGTGTCGCACTTCCCGCATACTCTTCACCTATCGTCAAGACGAGGCACTCGCAGCGTTTAAATGCGAATTTGTTTTCGATCTTTACAAAACACCTACGATGTAGTCGATAAATTCTGATTATTATTAATATTATTTTTTAAACCAATGCGTAAATATATTATGGAGGAATACCTTACATCTTAACCTTGTATTTATTATATAATATTTATAGAGATATTGATGGTTATTTGAAGCAACGTGTAGAAGATACCCAACACAGGGAAGTAAAGGTTTAATACTTCGTTGAAAAACAATCTGGTGAGTTTATTTTCAGGTGGCAAAATCTTTTAACCGACCAGAAATAAGTACATGAAAGATGTAACACAGTCAAACGAATTATTTAAAACATTATTCACGAATAATATACATTATAAAAATAAACGTGAGATATCATCAATCTAAGGGAGAGACAGGGTGGTGTAAAGGAAGGTAAATAGGGAACAAATTAAACACGTTACATTGCTGACTTGAAATAAGGAGTGTTTCGCTTTGGTAAAATACTGCTTTATTTAAAATTCGTTACGTGTATATTTTTCAAGGTGATGATATCAAATTCCCAAGGTAAAATCCATATTTTTTGAGTAAATAAAACAACTCAGAAACCCAAGTCATGTGCAGAATTAAATCATCTCGTGCGACATTTAATAAAATGAGAAGCGTATTCTGCGATGATAATCTAAACTTGAAACTTTGACAACGGTTAGTCAAATGCTACGTTTGGTCAGTGTTATTGCATGGAGTGGAATCATGGACCTTCAAAGTTGGTAGTATGAACCGACTGGAAGCATTCGAAATGTGGATGCACCGGAGAATGCTACGGATACCCTGGACGGATATGGTAAGCAACACAAGGGTTCTTCAAAAAGCTAAAGTTGATAGAGAGTTTCTGACTAATATTAAAATCCGAAAGGTGTCCTACTTGGCATGGAGTGGAATCATGGACCCTCAAAGTATGTACTATGAACCGACTGGAAGCATTTGAAATGTGGATGCACCGGAGAATGCTACGAATGCCCTGGACGGATATGGTCAGCAACACAAGGGTTCTTCATAGAACCAAAGTTGATAGAGAGTTGCTGACTAATATTAAAACCTGAAAAGTGTCCTACTTGGCATGGTATGGAATCATGGACCCTCAAAGTAAGTAGTATGAACCGACTGGAAACATTTGGAATGTGGATACGCCGGAGAATGCTACGGATACCCTGGAAGGATATGGTCAGCAGCACAAGGGTTCTTCAAAGAGCCAAAGTTGATAAAGAGATGCTAACTAATACTAAAGGTGTCCTACTTGGCATGGTATGGAATCATGGACCCTCAAAGTAAGTAGTATGAACTGACTGGAAGCATTCGGAGTGTGGATGCACCGTAGAATGCTACGAATAACCTGGACGGATATGGTAAGCAGCACAAGGGTTCTTCAAAGAGCCAAAGTTGATAGAGAGTTGCTGACTAATATTAAAATCCGAAAGCTGTCCTACTTGGATCATGTACTTAGAGGAGCAAAGTACAAATTACTGCACCTGATCATCCAAGGCAAAATAAAAGGCCGAAAAGGTGTTGGCAGGATACAAATCTCCTGGCTCCGCAATATACGTGATTCGACTGGCATAAGGGGCGTTAGAGATCTTTTTCGGGCTGCCGGGGACAAAGATGTCTACTCTCAAGTGATATTTTACGTTGGGAGGACCTGACATGACACTGGGAAGCAGAAAATTGAAGCATGAAAGAAATAAAACAATTGATACATATACGAGTACAAATAAAATAATTGATACATACTATATGCAAATAAAACAATTGATACATATATAGTACAAATAAAACAACAAAATAATTATCAAACTTATAATCTCCCTGGCTTTAAAATGTTATTGAAATACACGTTTACATGCATACATATCATCATGCCGTGTCCCCTTCGAAGTAGGCAGAGAGAACAGACCTCTAAACTTTTCTATCCAAGAACACAACTTTCGACTCCTCCACATTCATACGTCCAGCCATACATAATCTTCTTATAAACATACTTCTCTCTTTATCTTTATTTTGCTTGCATCATTGAAATATAATATGAATGTTTCAGTCAAAAAGACAAAGTCTCTTACAAAATCTAGAGAGCCTGTGAAATACAAACCGGTAATACACGACTAAAAATTGTGCGAGTTATTCATTTTAAACACTTTGCAGTGGATATTTATGGGCATCATGAATCTTATGATGAAATTACAATGCACATGAAAAAAGCTTTTGCAACATCTGCATGCCTCAAAAAGAGTACCATATATGTTAAGCAAAAATTAACAAATGGTAAAAGAAAGGATCTTAAACGTGTTAGACCTTTAATGACACATGCTTTTGAAACTGGAACTTGATACCACACCAACGAATCACTCTTTAAAAGATCATAAATTCAGATCAGGTTATTTATAACTGATAAAACATTCCAAGAAAGTCATAGCCCCATAAATAAGGTGGATGTGTAAAAGCGAAGACATTGTAAGATGGGAAAGGCGGAGAAGGCGCTTTTGATACGATTTTGTTATTAAGTATATTTTTTTCAAATTTTTAAGATTTGTGTTTATACGAGTTATGTATATATCGAATGTTATGTATATATAACAAAAAATATATCCTCACCTATGGCATCGAAGCGAGGGCGGACACTGTCAAGACCAAAATTATGCTAAGGACAACGGAAATGAGAACTCTACGTGCTATTTATTGCTGGGAAAACTTTGCGTGATCGTATAAAGAACACCACAATCCGAGAGGTCTGTGAGGTCCAAGATGTGGTCAGATGCGGACGACAGCGTCGATGATACTGTTACTAACATGTACAGAGAATGAATTCCACAAGAATCCCATACATAGCTCTGCATGGGGTACCGGATGGACGGCGTCCACCAGGGAGACCTCCGAAACGATGGAGAGATAGCTGGAGCTCAGCATCACAAGAGGATACTCCTGTAATAACAGACTCTTGAGTCTACAGAAAGCTGAATAAGAAGAAGGAGGTATATAAAATTACTGAAACTAATCACTAAAGCGTTTTACTTTAAGAGGCGACCGACCGATGCTCAAGATATCAACTGTATTATTCCACTAAACTTCAGTTCAGTTTGATCTCCTCACCACCCATGCGATTGTGTGGGACCAAATAAGTTCGTGTCCTCCGCGATCTACACTTAATCTTCAATATAATCTTATGAGTGCGATGACACGTGGTGACGAAGAAGGAACTGCGCAAAGCGTCTCCTCCGGCGGCGACACACCTGAGAGGGAAAATAATAGTAGCGACGACAGACTTACTGTCCGACTTATTTATTTAACACTTTTATTGCAAACACAATCAATCTGGCGGGATTATTATCATGCGACAATCTCTCCAACCAACCAGACAAAAGTAAATGAAGCAAGTTACATGGTCGCATAAATCATTTAAATAACCATCCATCCCCACGAAGTTCATAAACACATACGCGAGCATATTTATTTATTTATTTTCTCAATATAGGCTTAGCCCAATTACATTTAAAAATACAAAAAAAAATTATCATTAAAAAAATAAAAAAGTAAGTTATATAAAATAAAAAAATCAACCAACCAGACAAGAGTAAATGAAGCATGTTACATGGTCGCATAAATAATTCAAATGACTATCCATCCCCACGAAATCCATGAACACATACGTGAGCATATTTATTTATTTATTTTCTCAATACAGGCTTAGCCTAATTACATTGAAAAATACAAAAAATGTTAACATTAAAAAAAATTTAATTATATAAAATAAAAAAATACATAAAATAAAAAAATATGAATATGCATACATATATATACACACAAACATACTATACACATACGAGTATATTCAAAGTCACTTAAATACGTTGATGAGTGCTTTCTAGCCCGCTCAATCTTAGAAGAAAATTTTCTTTTGCTTCTGGTAATGTGATATGAAATATGTCAATATCCGAAGCAGTCCGATTCAAAACAATTAAGGTCCTTCCAACAGGCATAGCAGCTGGAAGACCCGTTCTTGTGTATGTTATTGAGAACAGTTCTTGCCGGCGCAGTCTAGTGTAATTGTTATGAACATTTAACCCTAATGCTGGATAGCTCACAACTCCTCGAACCCCACAAAGATGGACAATCATTCGAACATTCTCTTTTCATATAAAGTATTATCAAATTAAGGAAAAAGAAGGGATGGTGGAGAGGAAAGGAAAAAAAATCAGGGATGAAACACGTTATATTACTGACTAGAAATTTATAGTTTTTTTCAGTTGCTTCTTAAAGCATGTCAAGAACGGAGCGAGTCTAACATTGGTTTGTAACTGATTTCAGAGTATCACTGCATGGACATTAAAGGACGACGTAACTTTACAGAATAAGGAAAATGACACACCGCTGTAAATATATTTATAAAGTGGTTTAAGACTTGGAGTCCAATCAACTTTGCAAGTTGTCAGTACTTTCATAAAAAACTTCAAATGCAACAAAACTTTCCTTAGAAGATACTAAATCGAAGAAGCCAATCGATCCGAAGATATACCGATATGAGACTGAGTGGGGAATTATTTGGTAATTATTATCGCAGTACTACAAAATATGTATGGCAAATTGATCCAGATGCTAATACGACTTTCTGTTAGGCAAATTGATCCAGATGCTAATACGACTTTCTGTTAGGCAAATTGATCCAGATGCTAATACGACTTTCTGTTAGGCAAATTGATCCAGATGCTAATACGACTTTCTGTTAGGCAAATTGATCCAGATGCTAATACGACTTTCTGTTAGGCAAATTGATCCAGATGCTAATACGACTTTCTGTTAGGCAAATTGATCCAGATGCTAATACGACTTTCTGTTAGGCAAATTGATCCAGATGCTAATACGACTTTCTGTTAGGCAAATTGATCCAGATGCTAATACGACTTTCTGTTAGGCAAATTGATCCAGATGCTAATACGACTTTCTGTTAGGCAAATTGATCCAGATGCTAATACGACATTCTGTTAGGCAAATTGATCCAGATGCTAATACGACATTCTGTTAGGCAAATTGATCCAGATGCTAATACGACATTCTGTTAGGCAAATTGATCCAGATGCTAATACGACTTTCTGTTAGGCAAATTGATCCAGATGCTAATACGACTTTCTGTTAGGCAAATTGATCCAGATGCTAATACGACTTTCTGTTAGGCAAATTGATCCAGATGCTAATACGACTTTCTGTTAGGCAAATTGATCCAGATGCTAATACGACTTTCTGTTAGGCAAATTGATCCAGATGCTAATACGACTTTCTGTTAGGCAAATTGATCCAGATTCTAATACGACTTTCTGTTAGGCAAATTGATCCAGATGCTAATACGACTTTCTGTTAGGCAAATTGATCCAGATGCTAATACGACTTTCTGTTAGGCAAATTGATCCAGATGCTAATACGACTTTCTGTTAGGCAAATTGATCCAGATGCTAATACGACTTTCTGTTAGGCAAATTGATCCAGATGCTAATACGACTTTCTGTTAGGCAAATTGATCCAGATGCTAATACGACTTTCTGTTAGGCAAATTGATCCAGATGCTAATACGACATTCTGTTAGGCAAATTGATCCAGATGCTAATACGACATTCTGTTAGGCAAATTGATCCAGATGCTAATACGACATTCTGTTAGGCAAATTGATCCAGATGCTAATACGACTTTCTGTTAGGCAAATTGATCCAGATGCTAATACGACTTTCTGTTAGGCAAATTGATCCAGATGCTAATACGACTTTCTGTTAGGCAAATTGATCCAGATGCTAATACGACTTTCTGTTAGGCAAATTGATCCAGATGCTAATACGACTTTCTGTTAGGCAAATTGATCCAGATGCTAATACGACTTTCTGTTAGGCAAATTGATCCAGATTCTAATACGACTTTCTGTTAGGCAAATTGATCCAGATGCTAATACGACTTTCTGTTAGGCAAATTGATCCAGATGCTAATACGACTTTCTGTTAGGCAAATTGATCCAGATGCTAATACGACTTTCTGTTAGGCAAATTGATCCAGATGCTAATACGACTTTCTGTTAGGCGAAGTGAAAAGCTTGAACCGAAAAAAAAATTACATTAAATCACTTAACTCACAGTTGAAAAATTAAACTATATTTTATTGAATCTAACGTTTTTTACAGATTAATTTGATTATTTCACTAAATACTCATATAATCCATGTCCTGCCTCAATCTGTCGTGAACTTTGACTTGTTAAATAATTGTTTTTTTTTTTCATACTAAGCGTCAAGATGCTGCGAGGAGACAGGTAAGAAATATTGCGAAGTCAGAGCAAAACGGAGCCAAGTTTAGCACTTAGCCTGATCTATGGCGGAACTTGGAGAGCTGCTAACTTTCCGTGTGATATATGTGCATTTACAAGTTGTTCAACTTTGAATTTTATCCCCCGTTCAAACATCGATAAAAGTTAACCAATAAAGACGATTGACGTAGGCTGCAAAAGCTTTTAAACATTTTGGGATTTTTTATTTTATTTCTCCTGCATGTTTTTGTTTGAATATTTAAGCTATTATTTTTTTTTATTTTTTTTTTTTTATTTAACAACTAAATTATTACACAAACATTGGTCAAGGCTATACCTATATACAAATTTATTACTTAACTAATCTTAATTATATGTTATAATTTATGAACTTATTTAATCTTATTTTCCTACATATCATTTTATTTTATTTATTCAATCTTAATATATGAGATCTTAGAAATAATTAACACCTACATACTACTTATAACTAGATAACAATTCTTACACTAATTGTTTAGCAAAAACAAGTCCACTCGTTTAGGCTACTTGTATTCCACCACATTCACTCAGACCTTGGTCGTCCCAGCTAATACTGAAGGTGGACTAGTCAGGCAACAGATAATGCTTCGGGAGCTTGTGCTTATAACGGAAGGGTAGGTCGGATTTACTCTCGTAAGCCCCCAGGGCAGCGACTAAGGGATTTCTGTGATTTTGTTGGCTTTTATAGAACTTCACGGTCCAAGCGAGGATGTGGTGTTGTAGGGTTTCTTCTCGCTGTTCGGCGTGAAGTCGGGTAAGATTTGTTCTGGGATGGGTGTTAAAAGATATCTTGAATGCCTTGTTCTGCACTCTCTGGAGTTTCAGGTGATCCGTGTTGCTCACACTACCCCAAACGGGTGCAGCATAGGTCAAGATAGGACGAATAAGGGTTTTATAGAGGAGGAGCTTATTTTTGGGGGAAAGGAAGCTGCGTCGATGAAATATCGAACTGATAGCCCCTATGCCCTTGTGATCCTTCTGTCTGATGGTATTCAAATGGGTTTTCCACGTCAGTCGCCGATCAAGGTGCAGGCCGAGGTATTTAACCACGTCCTGCCACTCAACCAGGCAACCACCGATGAATAAGGGCATCGACGGCACTCTTTCCTTGATTTTTCGGGAGAACATGATGGCCTCAGTTTTGGCGTCATTGATTTTGAGCCTCCAGTCCTGGTAGTATTTCTCAAGGATCTCAAGAGCAATCTGGAGACGGCGACCAGCTCGATCCACCTTGAGTGACGATGCGTAGCATGCCGCATCGTCAGCAAAGAGTGCGAGTTTACAGTTTGGGGGAGTAGGAATGTCGTGTGTGTAAATGTTAAATAGACATGGTCCAAGTATACTGTCTTGGGGGTATATTTAAGTTTTATTTTATATTGCTGTAAGACCTTCGCGAAGCATGGTTGGCAAAACGATTGTCTTTTAACTCGGGTTAACTAACAGATAACCGAAGTCAAGTGAAAAATTTAATCATCTCGTGCGGCTTTTAATAAAATGAGAAGCGTATTCTGCGATAATAATCTAAACTTGAAACTTCGAAAACGGTTAGTCAAATGCTACGTTTGGTCAGTGTTATTGCATGGAGTGGAATCATGGACCCTCAAAGTAAGTAGTATGAACCAACTGGAAGCATTCGGAATGTGGATGCACCGGAGAATGCTACGGATACCCTGGACGGATATGGTAAGCAACACAAGGGTTCTTCAAAGAACCAAAGTTGATAGAGAGTTACTGACTAATATTAAAAAAAGGTGTCCTACTTAGATCATGTACTTAGAGGAGCTAAGTACAAATTACTGCACCTGTTCATCCAAGACAAAATAGAAGTGCGAAGAGGTGTTGGTAGGAGGCAAATGTCCTGGATCCGCAATATATGTGATTGGACTGCCATAAAGGGCGTTGCAGATCTTTTTCGGGCTGCCGGGGACAAAGATGTCTACTCTCAAGTGATATTCAACGTTGGGGGGACCTGACATGACACTGTGATGAAGAAGAACTAACGGATATTACTCCCGTTGACACCCATTTTTTAAATGTTCAAAACTTGTTTTCCCTTAAAATCTGTTAAACGTCTTTTGGGTTGGTCGAAAAAGATTGTAATTGACCCGACAGGCAATAATGTGGACAATTAAAGTCGTTATATTGGAGTGTTTGAGTGCAATTTGAAGTTCAACAAGTGTTCGGCTGCACCTTAAACTTCGAATTATTTAAATTATCCAAATATAACGGTATATTTTTAATATTCACAATAAGATTGATCCCATAAGTGTGGTGGGTGATATAGAGAATATGATTTCCAAATATGTAGATATTAGTATTACACAAAATAACATCGACAGAAGAATACAGGAACATTCAAGTTTTCTGTCAATAAACAAGATTTCGAAATGTGTATTATTGGAATAAATCTGAATTTAAAAAGAAAATCAAAGTAATTCAAAAAGTCAAAAAATTGTATTTACACAAAGTATTAATTATAAGTACTACGAGTTTATAGATGATACAGCACTTTTCAATAAAACTGATCAATATGACTTTTTTTTCAAGTATTGAATTAATAATTTAGAAAGAGAAGGACGCATAATTAATTCAACCCTTCATTCCCTGTGATGTGTAACTAGCATACATTGCTTCTAAAAACTTTAATATCTCTATAAATATAATAAATACTGGGTTCAGATTTTAGGTATTCCTCCGTAATACATTTATGCATTGAATGAAAAAATAATATTAATATTAATTAGCACTTATCGGCCACATCAGAGATATTTTGTGAAAATTGGGAATAAATTCACCAATTCAATCAAATGTGTGCCAGTGTGTGATGAAGGTATATTCATTCTAAAAAATCGCTATGGGTGAGGAAGTGACGCTATTCACGTCTCACTCTCACTCTATTTCGATATATGGGAACGCAAGAAATAGAATCTCAGTTCACTCGCTTCTCTCGCTTCAGTAGCTCGCGGGCATCCATTTGAGGTGGTCTCTTCGCCCGTTTTGTGAACGTTGGCCGATGTTTTTTTCATGTTTTCAGCAATTAAATTTAAATTTTTATCACTTTTGACTTCAAATTTAATTAATTTAAGCGATTGGCTATGAATATTCTTATTATTCCGATTTTAAATTGCTCATTTTTACATGTGTGTCGCACGGGAATGCGCGGATTTTTTTAGCACAGGAAGGTAAAGATTCAATATTGATTTATTTTGATGCATCACCTCGGAGAGTATTCGTTTTACAAATAGTTTGAGAATTGAAGGCTGTAAACAAACAGATGCATTATTTGACAATTCATTTATATAGTATTCCCCTTCACACAAATAGGTGGCTATGCTTTCAGGCTTTTGTGAACACGTCAGTAGACTAGAATATATTGAATACGTTCCAAAAAGGGTCAGTAAGAAATTATTTTACAGAATGGTGAAGATAGTGATCGCGAGACGACATTTCCTCAGTCTCATAAATCTAGTCTTACAGTTTTAAACGACTAAAGCAGGCAGTTTGTAATGTATTTTCATAATACATGGAGATAAACTACAGGCCTTATTATGACATCATTTTTTTAAGTCTATATAAGTAGATGTTCATTCGAACTTAGAATATATTTTACTTAGAAATCTGACAAGTACTAGAGAAGCATGTTTATTATAAGTTTCAATGGGCTCAAGGGTGTAAATAAAAAAAAAACCCAGTAACTAGAGTTCAGTTGATTTAAGTCTTATAAGGTATATGAATTTGGTATACGATTTAAATCTTATATGATCTTCGCAAACATATTTTTTAGCCTATTTATTTATTTTACACATGACAAGAAATCTACATAATTTGCGAAAAAAACGACAGGTAATTTAATTCGGACACACAATTTCAATGGATCTGGGTTTGTTACCTTTCATATGTCGGTTCCCCAGTAAACTAGGCTTTTACCTGTATCTCACTGAGGACATATAGCATGAAAAAATAAATCGATATTTCTTTCCGATTTGGGATTATCTAAAACCCCGTGGCACATTCTCATCAACCTGACAAACAGTGACACTCAATTACATATGTATACATCACGCGAAATCAAACTCCTCACACTTCATCACTCCAGACAGACCAAAACATTCATCCCACAATATACCGCACACAATCATAAAGCAAAAAAAATACATTTATACAAAAATATAAATATAGTGAACAAAAATATAAATAAGATGAACAAAAATATAAATATAAATGCCACCCACTTTTCCTTTCAGCTTATGTCAATCGTACAATATTAACGACTATACCATTTAATGTCAACATTTATTGGATCCCACTTTCTGGAAAAATAAACAAATTTAATATTTATTATATTTTCGTTCATTCTTAGATCTTCCTCTATATATCTCTCTTTATCCTACTCAGTTCCTGCCTGGCATGCTCCGGTATAACTTCTTGAGCGTAAGAGATCTGCGTCTCCTGGTATACGTTGTCAAACTCGTTCGAGGAGCTGTGAGCTGTCCAGCATTACTACAAAGATTAGCGTTAAATGTTCCTACACACTAGACTGCGCCGGCAAGAACTTTTCTCAATAACATACGCAAGAACGGGTCTTCCAGCCGCTATGCCTGTTGGAAGGGCCTTAACACTTCTGAACGGGACTGCTTCGGATATTGACATATTTCATATCACATTACCAAAAGCATAAGTAAATTTTCTTCTAAGATTGAGCGCGTTAGAAAGCACTCATCAACATACTTAAGTGACTGTGAATATATGTGTATCATATGTTTGTGTGTATATACTCATTTGTATGCAAATGCATTATTTTTTATTTTGTATAATTTAAAAAAAAAATTCTATGTAATTTTTCTTACTTTTTAATGTCTTGTATTTTTCAAAGTAAATGGGCTAAGCCTGTTTTGAAAAAATAAATAAATATCTCTCATTCTCCGCTAACATTATCATGTCACCAGCATACAGCAATCCGTGCATAGTCCCATTCGAAATTTCGATGTCACCCATTGACCACTGTAGTTCCTTCACATACAAGTCTATGTACATATATTATATATTATATTTAGCAAACATGGTTATATGACACGCCCTTATTTAAGCACCGTTTAATACGAGTATAATGCATTCTAGCATATAATGACAAAATACCGAGTATTAATTAAGAGACAATTCGTTATTCGTTATCCCAGATCTACCTCTAAATTTTACATAAAAATGAGTTTTAAGATAACGGGAGTCTAAACATGTGGTAGTCGAGTCTGACAAACCCGCAAGTTTCCATGGGCAGTGCGACCGGATTGAGTTATATGTGTTTGCCCGTGTAGGTTGTGTACCTGGACCGCGCAGCTTGTTCTGGCCGGTGCTTGTATATCTACGGTTTGTTCAGCTTCTCTCTGTTTATTTACTACTAAGATCAGGGCCGGCACAATTAATTGAAAATACTGTACACTACACGTGAGCTGATAATCTGATGGGCGACTACTTATGGGCCAAATCATAAGAATTTAATCAATAAAATTGCGATTCAAGAAAGCCATAAAAATATATGAAGTCGGTCAAAAAATCATACATACCACCTCTCCATTTCTCTGTTATGGTGAGTAGTGAGAACAGAGTGTTAAACTTTTCTATCTCAACACTCATCCTTCGCATCTTCCATATCCATACACCTTCTCATACAACTCCTACGATTTCACTGACTCTTCTTTCGAAATATTGTTCCCTTTATCCAACCATACTTTCATTGGTCTTCCTTACTTCGCAATGTTGTCTTCGATCCTTGCTATCGAGCTTTTGGGCTTAGAGCCTCTGGATTAGGTACAGGACTCGCGGTTCATTATTGAACCTGTTGGCAACACTACCACTCGGCACACGCAAGTATTTTTACCAAACGAGCTCTTCTACAAGGCTGGCACCCTTTTTTTGGATGCCATCGGGAATCGAATCCGAAGTTCCCTATGAAAGTTAAAAATGTTACCATTATGCTATGGAGGTCATATTCACTTAAGGTAGAAATGGCAAACATATGACACGCGTATCACAAAGGGACTCGTAACCAACTTTTGGTGACACGCGGGCTTAGTTCGAATTTTGTTTGAAAAATGTATTTAGTTGGAGGGGAAATATTCTCTGTAGGTTGTAGCATTTGTAGTAACTTTTGTTGTTTAAAGTATACAACAAAAGTATAATTCAATAATATAGCAAATTTTAATTTGATAACTGACCACCCTGAAAATAAGCAAACTGGAGTATGAAATCGGAGCGTGGTTGCTATTGCGACAGGAGTTTGAGTACTTGGAGTTGCAAGAGGAATGATTTGTGGAAGAGGTTTGTGTGAGCTCTTGAGTGTTGTTTTTTGTTGTTTTATATTTATATTTTATTATTTATGTATTTTTTTTGTTTTATGATTGTGTGCGGTATATTGTTGGATGAATTTTTTGGTCTGCCTGGAGTGATTAAATGCGAGGAGTTTGATTTTTCGTGATGTATACATATGTAATTGAGTGTCACTATTTGTCAGGTTGATGAAAATGTGCAACTGGGTTTTAGATAATCCAAAATCTGAAAAAGTATCGATTTATTTTTTCATGCTATATGTCCTCAGTGAGATACAGGCAAAAGCCTAGTTTACTGTGAACACGACAAATGAAAGGCAACAAACCCAGATCCATTAAAAGTGTGTGCTCGAATTAAATTACCCGTTGTTTTTTTCGCAAATGATGTATATTTCTTGTCATGTATAAAATAAAAATAAAAAACGACTTTGGTCTCCGGTTATTGTTTCAAGAGTGACATGCTTTTAAAAAATCAAGCCTTGCTGAAGCAGCCCTGACTTTGACATCCTCAACTAAAGGTAAATATCTCTTAACTAGGATTGTCAGTGCTGCTCTGCCGGAAGGTGTTGTTATTTCGTTAAATCATCGTACTATCAATAGAACATACATTTAAGACTAGCTCGTCTGTTTGTTTGGCCTTGTTTATTGGTTTTGTCTGAGTTCTAGTGTCAATTGACAATTTGAGCAACATTTTTTAATATGCTTTAGTTGTTAACCTCATAAATAGGCTTCACGTTGGTCATTGTCATAGTTGCGTGACTTCGCAGTCAAGAATCTTCATCCAAGAAAAGCAGTGCTGCGCTGTGGAGTTTGTTGAGTGAGCCGTTACACACCAGCAAACTCACCAGTCACACTACTGAACGGGACCGATGCCAGACCGAAGTAAAGCGATCAGAACACATCGGCATGTTTTGCACATGGGTACTACAAAACATCACAAAAAAATAATTTACCAACTTTTTTCATAAACCAGTCTCAGTTTGTGTGTGAATCAAAGCAACAAAATCACGTTAAAATTTTGTTAATGCCAACATTGATGTATGGAACGAGGGGAGTGAAATGTGGACGTCGCTAATCAATAGAAGCAATCAAGTAAACGTGTTGGAAATGGGTCTACTGCGAACGATGTGTCAATGTATGAAAGAATGAGAAATATAAGTATCAAATGCAACTTTGACGCATGGGAGCGAAACATAGACATATAAAAAGACTGAGAGAAGTCGAATAAAGGCGATAGAAATGCGTGCATTGAGAAGAATACATGGAGAGACGATGTATGACAGAATACGAATAAGGAACGAATGTGAACTTAAGGCTGATGTGAAGGTTTAAGAAACTATGGATGTATCACGTGAATAATATTCTGAAAGAAGGGAACGTAGAAAATCAGAGAAATCGTATAAATTGTATGAGAAGGTGTATGAATGTAGAAGAGTATACGGTAGTGTGTTGAAAAAGGAAAGTATGGCGTATCATATATATCTACCCTGACGGAAAAATGGTGTAATGGTATAAATAAATAAATACAGGTTTATTGATACCAACATAGTATGTACATAATACATTTAGACACATTTCAAGAAAACATTAAAAAGTGAATACATTAAAAAACAGAAGCTATCAATAGGTCTGGGCTCATCTAATAACATCCCCCGGCCAAGATAGACCCCACCAATATAGGGCGAGCCCAGCCACGTGGACACCAGATGTTTTTCAGCCCACACCCTTGAACATGTAGAACAAGAAGATAAAAAAAACACAGAAAATAAATAGATGACAAAAAATATACATTCAAGAGAGAAGACATTAAAAGGTCCGGGCTCATGTATGTAATTAAATGTGGGTAAAATGTGTGCACTGAGAACAATGTGTAATATATCAATGTATGATATAATGAGCACTATAATTATCAAGCACGAATGGGAACTAAAAATTCTTAAAAATTTAAGGTAATTTTTTTTTTTTTAATAATAAGAAAATGATAATGAAAAAAATGAATATTATTATTATTATTATTATTATTATTACACATGACAAGAAATATACACAATTTGAGAAAAAACAACAGGTAATTTGATTTGGACATATAATTTTAATGGATCTGGGTTTGTTGCCTTTCATTTGTCGTATCCCCAGTAAACTAGGTTTTTGCCTGTATCTCACTGAGGATATTTAGCATGAAAAAATAAATCGATACTTCTTTCCGATTTTTGATAACACAAAAAACCCCGTTGCACGCTCTCGTCAACCTGACAAACAGTGACACTCAACTACAACTGGAAACATCTTGCGAATCTCAACTCCTCACACATTATCGCTCCAGAAAGACCAAAAATATTCATCCCACAATATACTGCACACAATCATAAGAATAAAAATCAAAACAAATTCAAAACAAAAAAAAAGAAGAAAAAAAAGAAAAACACACAGAAACACAAATACAAAAACAACCAAAATTAAAACAACAATAAGAGACCCACACTCACGAGCTCACATAAATCCTGAAATATAAAAACAAGGATTAGATACCCTTTTATTGATTAAAAATTTTGTAATTATTAATATCTTAAATTCATTATTTAAAGTTATAATATTTTATTATAAATAATTAAATATCAGTAAGAGAAAGGGATAGTAAATAATATAATTAAGGTGTTTACTCAATTAAGGGATTTATTTTAAATTCCATTTATATCTTATTAGTTATAGTAAATTATAACTGAGTGAACTTGAAATTCAATTTATATCTTATTAGTTATAATCAATTATAACTGAGTGGACTTGAAATTCCATTTATATCTTATTAGTTATAATCAATTATAACTGAGTGGACTTGAAATTCAATTTATATCTTATTAGTTATAATAAATTATAACTGAGTGGACTTGAAATAAATCAGTTTTTTTACAGTTTTTTCACACATTACAGATTTCTTTCATTCGTACGATGAATAACTTTATCAACAAATACAAAAAAACACGTATAAAAATACCAATGGGCTTATTTGGAATAATACAAACTGGTCGTCACATCGTGGAAGATTATCCAATGTATTTTTATTCCCGAGAAGATAGGGAGGTGATATAGATTGATTGGGCTACTTCTGAGGTCGTATCATGCATGAAAGATCTGAACTACGAAATAGAAACCAGAAGAAGGAAGAAGAAAAATCATAAATACTATTACCTCCTCTTCCATATGTTTCATACTCGACATTTATTTATTTCACAGATCTTTGAAACTTCATATCTTAACGCATTAAGAGAAAATTTTACTCGTACAATCTCTGCTTATTCCGATTCTGGACTATGCGGACGTATGTTACTTGGATGTTACAGAGGAACAGCTGGACAAATTACAGCGTCTTCAAAATGTGTGCCTAAGATTCATTTTCAACCTACGTAATTACGATCAAATAACTTCATACCAGAAGGCATTGAACTGGTTGAATGTTAGAAATAGACGCCAAATTCCCATAATGTCTCTATGGTATAATATTCTTAACTGTCCCGCCACCCCCTCTTATCTCGCCGAGAATTTTCAGCGTCTTTCTTATCATGGATTAGCGCTACGCTCAAACAAAGATTGTTTATTGGCCTTTCCAGTTCATCGCTCCTCTTTCTTTACGTCGTCCTTTACTGTCCATGCAGTGAGACTCTGGAATCAGTTACAAACCAATATAAGACTCACTCCGTCCTTGGCATGCTTAAAAAAGTGACTGAAAAACCTCTTCATTTCTAGTCAGTAAAATAATGTGTTTCATTCCTGATTTTTCTTTTCCTTTCCTCTCCACCATCCCTTCCTTTCCTTTTGATTGATGATATCTCACTTTATATGAAAAATAATGTTCGAGTGACTGTCCGTCTTTGTGGGGTTCGTGGGCATGTGCTCACGTATATGTTTATGGATTTCGTGGAGATGGATAGTCATTTGAATGATTTATGTGACCACGTAACTTGCTTCATTTACTTTTGTCTGGTTGGCTGGAAGAGATTGCTGCCTGGCAATAAGTCCGCCAGATTGTACTTGCAATAAAAGTGTTAAATAAATAAGACTGATCCAAATGAAGACAACCTTTCCTAATGCCCGGCCTGCTTAGAATAATTCTTTTTTTTTATGAAGTTTTTACTCAATTTACTTTATCTAAGTAAAAATTAAGAATATTCTAATGAAACTTTATATATTTGTTTCGAGTACATTAATAATTTTATTTGATAAAGTGATTCTGCCAATATTCTCCTTTGTAACAGCTACATCAAACTCCTTAAAGATACACCTGGTCCTACTTCAATTTTTGTGCTAAGCGCCTTGCAAGTTCTGCAGAGTTTTTCATTTTTAAACATTTTCTTTGACAACCTGTTTGTAAAATCATGATAATTCTTTATTGTATTTGGACACAGAGACTGTGTTTTGTTTGTCTTCAGATTCATATATCAAAATTTTCAAGACCAAACGTATCACTGCATACTGACTTGTCTCCACCATTTTTAATCAACTCAAGCATATGTTCGTTATCAAGGATATGGTCCATGTAAGAAATTAGAACACTTCAAATGTTAAATTTGTTTACAATAATCATTTACTTGATGCCATTTATTTGTCATATTTTGGAAGATCTATCGATCACGTGAAAATATGGGACCGGAACTCAATGAAAATCTAGTTAATCACGTGAAAACACAAGACCGGGACTCAGTGCAAATATATTTATAGGTCATCGCGTGAAAACACGGGACCGGGACTCAATGCAAATCTAGTAAATCACGTGAAAACACGGGACCTGTACTCAATGCAAATCTAATCAATCGCGTGAAAACGCGGGACAGGGACTCAATGCAAATCAAGTCAATCACGTGAAAACACGGGACCGGGACTCAATGCAAATCAAGTCAATCACGTGAAAACACGGGACAGGGACTCAATGTAAATCAAGTCAATCACGTGAAAACACGGGACAGGGACTCAATGCAAATCTAGTCAATCACGTGAAAACCTGAGACAGGGACTCAATGCAAATCTAGTCAATCACATTAAAACACGAGATCGGGATACAAAGTGTTAAAAAAAATCGCATAGTATCTGTAATTCGGTATAATGGTTTAGACATTAAATGTGTCAGGTCTCAATGTTCTGGAAACAGAATACCCCGCATGCAAGGAACTTGGGAGTTTTGAACTGGAAACTTGTAGATTTCATTTCAGCTATTTACGGTGAACTTTGAGAATCTGGGAAGAGGGGCATGCGGGTCTCAAACAGAGCCGGTTAATCATGTTTAAGGGGACCTAATCAATTTATTGTTCTCAATTAAAATTAAATATTGTATATTATTTATAGTTAAGACTTTAACATTGTGGATGTTTAAAGAGATTGTAATTTGTTTTATCAAACACTGTTTATTTCACTTTATGTTACAATCTGTCGACAATATGCCTACTACGAGTGCCCACTTTGAGAATTGAGGTATTAGTTTGCCTTGCCGTCTATGGAATTTGTAACGTCCTTCTCTAGCACCACAATTCAAACGCATCTATTTTATGTCTTTCACTTGCTCTTAGAGTCCACGTCTCCGCGCTACCATGCTGCGAAGACAAGAGACAACTAGGATGAAGATGGTTATTTTCCTTCATATTTTTTCATTCGCTATTTCAGTTCTTCTTGTGACTTTAGCCTCGTATCCTCCATTGTTGGTTATACTCGAGCCTTAGCAAACAAAGTCTCTTTCAGACAACGATTCACATTATTTGGTGTCCATTTGTAACTGCATTATATTATCGTCATCACGGCTTTTTGACTAATTGATTTGCAAAATGAGCTATATACGAGTATGTCACAAAGTTAATATTTTTTATATCATTTTGAGGTCGAAAACATATTGAAATGCGTTTACATTGAATTAGAATATGTTCGACCTCAAAAGGCTTATTAATAACATAATCCACTTCCATTCAAGGGTTTCAGGTTAAATTCCAAAATGTATAAAAATAAAAAAAAGGTCGAAGTCTGGTAAAGAGATCGAAGAGATCGCTTTTCGTAACAATAACATCCTCGTAGATACTAGACTTGTTGCTCGCAATCTAGACTTGCAAGTAGTGTTGTTACCTCTTCACGTGTGGAGTAGTACTGCCAATACGTACGATGACAAACCACAACTTCCGTGCCCAGTGGTTCTAAACTCAAAAGCTTAATTATTGGAGTCGAAGACAATATTGTCTTCCAATTGCGTTCTTCAATACATCCGAATCACTACTTCAAGTATAGTATGTTGAAAGGTACCATAACAATTTAAAATTTTAAAAAATATTTTCTTAAGTACTTAATAAGATTTTAAAGAAATTTGGCATATGGGTAAAACTTAAGCCAAGTTTTGCGAGCCCCTTTCAAATCGTGCATTAAGCTTTGCTTACTGAATCTGTAGTAATAATAAGGCTCTGTTCGAAAGCAAAACTAAGTTTGCCCGACTCGAATGAGCGGTTTTTACTCGAAAGGAATATTCAAACTCGAATGAAGAATTCAGGCTTGCAGATGCACAACTTAGAATGCAGTGTAAAGGATCATATTTCTTGGAAGTTGTTTGCAATTTAACTTTTTGTGCCTTGTATTATAAAACTGATTTACAGAAAAGCATATTTAAATGCTAAATACACTAATATTCGTTATTAAGCACGATTGTCAGATATTGTATTACACTTTAGTTGTATACAATCTGGTGGGCGTATTGCCATGTGGCAATATCTTCCAACTAACCAGAAATCTGTTAAAGAGGTCTTAAGTGAAAACCGGACTGAAATAATTTTTAAAAAACTCTGGGTTCCAGCGTTGGGAGTAAGACATTTTGCCAAGACCTATTATGTGAATGAAAAACATCTATGCATGTTTTAATTTGTCTTGTGTAAACTGTTGCATTTCAGCAAGTACCAGTATTTGAATAAATTCAATTACCAACACTTCATGACAAAACTATGTATTTATTTGGAACACGCTCATTGGAAGGCGTGGTAAACTTATGAATTCTTGGTCTCAGATCCAAAAAACTCAATTTTAAACAAGCTTTCGAAGTGGCCAGTTCTAGCTTAATACATACAGTCACACTATTTCCTTGTTAGAAGAGGTAGAGAGGACAAAGCGCCAGACTTTCCTATCTCGACACACATCCTTAGCCTCTTCCATATCCATATACCTTCTCATAAACCTTCTAAGATTT
This sequence comes from Odontocerum albicorne, assembly GCA_949825065.1. NCBI lineage: Eukaryota > Metazoa > Arthropoda > Insecta > Trichoptera > Odontoceridae > Odontocerum > Odontocerum albicorne. The sequence continues at coordinate 2,845,496 of OX463850.1, forward strand.
GAACTTACTTTCTACGATTCCTTTTATCAAAATATCATCCACTTGAACCTACTATACTTTTCTTCGTCATCCTCTCACACGTAACCTGTCTTATTTCATTTGTTCTACATGTCCAAACCATCCCAGAGTGCTCTTTTTTATCTTACTCAACACACCATCCCTAATACACGCATTCATCCCTAATCACTTCATTCAGTAGTGTCTTAAATGTAAAACTTTCGAATGCTTTATTTGGAGGCACTGGTCACTAAATATGAGTTATATGACCATAGAATTCAGTTTAAATATTTCATACTCACAATGTAAATTAGCATGAAATATTCACCAAGAAGATATATATCATTTTTGTATCTTTCGTTAATCTCCGTGATGTTTTCTGGGACGAAATAAGTTCTAATCTAAATCAATCAACATAATATCAAAATATTATTTAATAATTGTGAATAAGAAACTACCCAAAGCGACTCATTTTCCGACGGCGTCAAACCTTAGTATGAAAATGTCATGTGGTAACCTCTTCCAGCCAACCAGATAGATATTTTAATGGACCTTAAGTAAAAACCAACTGAAATCCCACTTTTTTTAAATCTGGGTTCCAGCGGAGATCGAAGCCGCCATCTCCGGATCGGCAGACAAGCGTCTTACTACCAGGCCACGGAGGTCATCTTTATGTAGGTTAAACAAATCAGGAGAGATGATGCACTCTTGCCGTATATGTGAAATAGATTAATACTTTTTACCGATTTAAATAAATTACTGTACCAAAAATTATTTTAGATTTTTTCTGATTTCACCGAAAAAAAACTCGTAATATAGCGATCCATCATTCCGATAGCAATTTTGTTTTTGATACAATCAACTTCTCTCCGAAAAAAAGGTGTAAATCCAAAAAACTTTGTTCATCGATCAAACCACCCTCGACCCAATATCTTGCATCCCTTTCTAGTGCACACTTGGCACCCTTATGCAATGAACTTACTGACAACCCTTCATGTTGACTCAGTCCTTCGAGTTTCTTTTATTGTAGCAGGTAGACGTAAAACATCATATTACAAAGAGAGAGAATTTAGGAAACTTGTTATTTTATCTACCAAATTGTTTGCAAAATCTACGAAACCAATTAAAGTAAATTTATTGAGGCTTTCGTTAATAGCCCCAATATGTTGACTTAAATTGGTATCCACGATCATGCTAGAAACACACGGAACCTTTTACAATTCGAATATATTAGAAGCAATTTGAGTTAACGAAAATACTTGCCTATTCTTGCTTATAAATTGATTTTATTACATAAACTTTCATGAAACTCATTTATTCTTCTGCTTCCTCTTGGTCTAGGTCGTATGACCTGTTTGCGGGTTGTCCTGGGATGATGACGTCCAGCTGTCCTTCCACCTTTTCGGCGGCCTTCCTGGTAATCTCCTACTGCTAGGATTTTCATTCTTAGCAATTTTTGCCAGTCTTGTATAGTATCCTCCATGCGGTCCACATGATCACTTTAGAAGTGCCTTCTCCTTATTACGATAATACTCGTATATCCATCCATATGGATCTATCCATATATATTATGGATATATCCATATATATTATCATATAACTGAGTTATTATGATAATGTATCCACCGATCCATCGAAAATATGTATATCCGAAAATTCATTACCTATTTGCCTGAGGTCCTGACCCTTAAGGCTTACACTTCAATCCATTTGTAATTTCTCTTAGTTTGTCTTTTCTGAGGATAAGACATCTACTGTTATCAAATAATGACAGATATAAATGAATTGCCCAGGATTTTCGGGGAACTCAAGAAGAAGGCTTTTTGTGAAATTAATTTTATTTTAATGCTGATATAGGTTGTTACGATCACTTTGAATGACTCAAACGGGAGATTTTCATTTTCAAATAACGATTTATTTTCTTCTGTCCATATTGTTAAAATCTAACAGTCTTGTTTTTTTCAATTTGAGTTTGTTTTTGTCAGGTCGAGTACGTCGATGACAAAGGATTATCTTACAGGATTATCCTAGCCCCTTTAAAATAAATGTTTATAAAATATTCCTTTGTAAATAAGTATGGTGGCTTTTGAACAGAATCACAAACAATATTCTTAGAAAAAAAATCTCTACGATCCTGATCTTGAATTTATTGTAAAAAAATATATAATATCAACTGTGAATTATGTACAATGCTGGTCAATAAATTCCTGCAAATACTTTACATGTATACAAAGAGTTCTACGAAGTCTAGTTAGTAATACGCTTGCTTTCCACACGGGAGTTTCCAGGTCAATTAAAAAAAAGGGTCCCAGTCGCGTTAAAAATGTCATTTAAATAGCTAGACATATGAGAAGGTAACATTGAATAGCTAGACATATGAGAAGGTAACATTAAATAGCTAGACATATGAGAAGGTAACATTAAATAGCTAGACATATGAGAAGGTAACATTAAATAGCTAGACATATGAGAAGGTAACATTAAATAGCTAGACATATGAGAAGGTAACATTAAAAAGAGATCTTGTCCATCGGATAAAAAAAAGGAGTTGATAAAGCAGATTTCTACTTATCGATGGTACGGAGCCGTTTAACATTTTCATTTAAATGTAAAAAGCATATAAATCATTTTAAAATCATAATTAAAAAACCAGTATTTTTTTAAGAAGAAATCTTGTCTAGGCTTCAAACCAATCAAAAAAGATCGTATCCGAATTGACCAATCATAGCTTTCCGATTGTGTCTAGCTTCACAACAGTTCACCAGCAACTGACAGTTTTAAATCGTACGTGCAGTGTAATGTCATTATACAGCTTTATCTACGTACATATATTTATAGTTTTATAATAATATTTTGTATTATTTTGTAACACTTGACTTATTTTTATTCGATAAAAATTAAAATAAATTACTCTACCCAATTTTTTTTTGCTACATCTGCATAATATTTTTTGAAATCGAACAAAAACATCATGTCCCAGACCTGTTCAAAAAAGATTAAAGTAGAATGGTTCACTCAAAAAGGATCATGTCCATATTTTAAACTAACATAGATAACTATTATATTTTAATTATTATGATTCGATTTTAAACAACAAATCAAGTCCCTTTAAGCGATTTTAAGCATTTCAGATATTTTTACAATGAATTATTATGTAATATATTTTTAATGCAAAGTTTATTTGCGATTTCCCAACATTGTGATTTGGTGGGCATGTTCTTTTTTTTAATATTACCTCCTCATTCATGTGAGAGTGCTATTGCCTCTTCACGTGTGAAAATACTGCTGACAATTCCGTGCCTACTCTAGTGGCTTTAAGACTTAATTAATGTGGACAAAAACAGCATTGCCTCCCGGCCACTTTTTCCAATTTATTTTATTCACAATTTCAAATAAAGCGAGGGGTACTCCCTCACACACGCTATCATGGAGAACTAAATAGGCCCACATCCAACGCGATCAACGCCAGAAGGTTTATTTTGACGGCTATTTACCAAGATGGTTTGAGCATGAGAGAGAGAGAATGAATGACGGATATTTTGACGGCTATTTACAAAGATGGTTTGAGCATGAGAGAGAGAGAATGAATGAAGGCTATTTTGACAGCTATTTACCAAGATGGTTTGAGCATGAGAGAGAGAGAATGAATGACGGCTATTTTGACGGCTATTTACCAAGATGGTTTGAGCATGAGAGAGAGAGAATGAATGACGGCTATTTTGACGGCTATTTACCAAGATGGTTTGAGCATGAGAGAGAGTGAATGAATGACGGCTATTTTGACGGCTATTTACAAAGATGGTTTGAGCATGAGAGAGAGAGAATGAATGACGGCTATTTTGACGGCTATTTACCAAGATGGTTTGAGCATGAGAGAGAGAGAATGAATGACGGTTATTTTGACGGCTATTTACCAAGATGGTTTGAGCATGAGAGAGAAAGAATGAATGACGGCTATTTTGACGGCTATTTACAAAGATGGTGTGAGCATGAGAGAGAGAGCTAATGAATGACGGCTATTTGGACGGCTATTTACCAAGATGGTTTGAGCATGAGAGAAAGAGAATGAATGACGAAATAATGACTAAGCGAGTATACAAAGCAGAAGTACAGGGTGTACGTTAAAAAGGTAAATCGAAGTTTTTTTTTCTTCATATGTGGTAATATTGCTAACGACCTCCTACCTACTACTATTAGGCTCAAGGGCTCAACTAATAGGGCCAAAGACAATGTAGTCTCCCAGCCACGTTCTTCATTATATCTGAATCACCATTTCAGATAAGTGGAAAGGTACTATACCAACGTTGCTTGTGTTTATGTACAAATACTGAGATCTCTATTTTGCATGATCTTAGTCTGCCATGAGACCCAGTTATCAACATGGTATCATCAAAGGTTGACGTTCAAATTTCTTCCCGACATCAGGACCCATTTCGGCTCTCTTGGGGTGTATTTCAACTATTGAACTACCCAATTTCTTACTGGATCTATTGTGTCGTTAATTAAATAAACCAGATTTTGATCTTCTGGGGTAGATCATGCTAGATGTGGTCGTGTTTTGTCCCCTATAACAGCGTGGCAAGTGATCGTACTGAACTGATACCTATATGATTTCATATTGATAAAAAACTTAAATTCTTCAGAATCATATGCATACTGAGCATTCTTATATATTCATACACCTATACCATGCGAACCATAAAACGGAGCGTATCCATTTTAAATATTCATATTTCTGAAATGAACTTCGCCACGTGTCGGAAGGAAGTCTCCATATCAAAATTTAAAATGAAATGTCGATCAATTTTCTAAAAAAATTTCATGTTTATAATTCTAGAAACACGTCTTGAGAAATCACTAAGGTGACTATTTTAATAATGGATGTTAAGTTTATATACACGAAGTTTATCAACAATCCATAAATTGCAAGCAACAGAGTGAATGGTGCGTTGTTCAATGTGTTCATTGACAAGCATTTCAAGAGAAGCGAAACTAGTGGCACATGGCACGAAACTAGTAAACTAGATCAAGAAAAATGTTGTGAAAATAAAATAACTGTATAATGTGTGGAAAACAACCTTTGTTAGAATAAAGAATCTTCTTCTTCTTCCCCTTCTTTTAGGCGTGTTGGCCTGTTATGGTCCTGCACGGACGTCATATGTGTAACGCAGCAGTTTTATATCCCAAGTAGGACTTGTTGGTTAATTTAGCGTGGCCCTTTACATAGTTAGGTTAGATGAGGTTATCTTAGGTTAGAAAGAGTAAGGTTGGGTTCCGTTAGGTTTTCAATTTTTTCCTGTTTGAATTAATGTTTATTACTTTTGGTATGTAACGCACCAGCTTTACATCCTTAGAAAAAGTTATTGGTTCATTTAGAGCGACTGTTTACAGAATCAGGTTAGGTTAGGTTTATTTTTTTATATCAGTTTTTCAGAAAGGACGTCACATGTTTAATTTATTGGTTAATTTTGAGTGACCCCTTAACATAATAAGGTTAGATGAGGTTATCTGAGGCTAGAAAAAATTAGGTTAGGTTACGTTAGGTTCATTATTTTTTTGAAGTCAGCTTTCGAGAATGGATTATGGTATGTAACGCACCCGTTTACATCCATAGCAGGAGCTATTGGTTCATTTATAGCGACTCTTTACAGAGTTAGGTTAAAAGTGGTTAGGTTAAGTTAGGTTTGGTAGGGTTTATTTACCAAAAAAACACCCATTTTCGTAAGTAATCGCTAAAAATATCAAAGAATTAAGACAAAATTGTATAAGGAACGCTGTTCATTATTTATGATATAAAACGTCCAAATCTGCTTTATATGTTTGGACATTTAGAAGTACTAGACGAAAATTTCATACTTTTCACTCGAAAAACTGCCATTGACGACCTAGTTCACGAATATACGTACAAAATCACGACAGAATTATTATTGGTTCAAGGTGTTTCCGTGTTTTTCATCCCAAGCTTCTCATTTTGCGAAATTTCAATATTTTGCGTCAATATTTTCCAGTTTGAATGAATTTTATTAATGTTGACTAACCAAATACAAAATTTTTGTTAAAAAATGTAAGAATTATAATGAATCACGACAAAATTGAAGTAAAAACGCCTTGACGTTAATAGTTATATAAAATGTTAAAACCTGTTAAATGTGTATGAAGTAATGTATCGAAATATCATACTTTTCACTCAAAAAACTGCCATTGACCATCAAATTGTACAAAAACATATTCAAAATCACGTCAGAATTATTATTTGTTCAACGTGTTTCCTTGTTTTTCGTCCCAAATCTCTAATGTTACGAAATTTCCATATTTTGCGTCAATATTTTCCAGTTTGAATGAATGTTATTACTTTTGGTAAGTGACGCACTTCTTTTACATTCCAAGTAGAAGTTATTGATTCATTGAGAGCGACTGTTTACAGAGTTTGGTTAGGTAATGTAAGGTTTAGTTAGGTTAGGTTAGGTTGGGTTTAGGCTTTTGATATCAGTTTTTCACAAAGGACGTCACATGCGTAACGCAGCAGTTTTATATCCCAAGTAAGACTTGTTGGTTAATTTAGCGTGCCCCTTTACATAATTAGGTTAGATGAGGTTATCTTAGGCTAGAAAGAGTAAGGTTGGGTTCCGTTCGGTTTTAATTTTTTACCAGTTTGAATTAATGTTTATTACTTTTGACTAACCAAATACCAAATTTTTGTTCAAAAATGAAAGAATTCATTTAGAGCGACTGTTTACAGAGTTAGGTTATGTTATGTTAGGTTTAGTTAGGTTAGGTTAGGTTTATTTTTTTGATATCGGTTTTTCACGAAGGACGTCACATATGTTACGCAGCAGTTTTATATCCCTAGTAGGAGTTTTTGGTTAATTTAGAATTATTCTTTAGAGTTAGGTTGTATAAGATGTTCTTACGTTAGGAAGAGTAATGTTAGGTTTCGTTAGGTTTTCAATTTTTTTCAGTTTAAATTAATGTTAATTACTTTTGGTATGTAACGCAACAGTTTTACATCCTTAGACAAAGTTATTGGTTCATTTAGAGCGACTATTTTCAGAGTTAGGTTACGTTAGGTTAGGTTAGGTTTTTTTTATATCATTTTTTTTTCAGAAAGGACGTCACATGTTTGATATATTGGTAAATTTTGAGTGAACCCCTTTACATAATTAGGTAAAATGAGGTTATCTAAGGTTAGAAAAAATTAGGTTAGGTTACGTTAGGTTCATTATTTTTTTGAATTCAGCTTTAGAGAATGGATTATGGTATGTAACGCACCCATTTACATCCATAGCAGGAGCTATTGGTTCATTTATAGCGACTCTTTACAGAGTTAGGATAGGAGTGGTTAGGTTAAGTTAGGTTTGGTAGGGTTTATTTACCAAAAAAAAACACCCATTTTCGTAAGTAATCGCTAAAAATATCAAAGATTTAAGACAAAATTGTATAAGGAACGCTGTTCATTATTTATGATATAAAACGTCTAAATCTGCTTTATATGTTTGGACATTTAGAAGTACTAGACGAAAATTTCATACTTTTCACTCGAAAAACTGCCATTGACGACCTAGTTCACGAATATACGTACAAAATCACGACAGAATTATTATTGGTTCAAGGTGTTTCCGTGGTTTTCATCCCAAGCTTCTCATTTTGCGAAATTTCAATATTTTGCGTCAATATTTTCCAGTTTGAATGAATGTTTTTACTGTTGACTAACCAAATACCAAATTTTTGTTAAAAAATGTAAGAATTATAATGAATCACGACAAAGTTGAAGTTAAAACGCCTTGACGTTAATTGTGATATAAATTGTTAAAACCTGTTAAATGTGTATGAAGTAATGTATCGAAATATCACACTTTTCACTCAAAAAACTGCCATGTACGATCAAATTGTACAAATATATATTCAAAATCACGTCAGAATTATTATTTGTTCAACGTGTTTCCGTGTTTTTCTTCTCAAATCTCTTATTTTATGAAATTTCTATATTTTTCGTCAATATTTTCCAGTTTGAATGAATGTTATTACTTTTGGTAAGTGACGCACTTCTTTTACATTCCAAGTAGTAGTTATTGACACATTGAAAGTGACTGTTTACAGAGTTTGGTTATATAAGGTTATGTTAGGTTACGTTAGGTTAGGTTAGGTTTTTTTTTATATCATTTTTTCAGAAAGGACGTCACATGTCTAAGGCAGCAGTTTTATATCCCAAGTAGCAGTTGTTGGTTAATTAAGCGTGACCCTTTACATAGTCAGGTTATCTTAGGTTAGAAAGAGTAAAGTTAGGTTCCGTTAGGTTTTCAACTAGGTTAGGTTTTGAATTAATGTTTATTACTTTTGGTATGTAACGCACCAGTTTTACATCCTTTGAAAAAGTTATTGGTTCATTTATAGCGACTGTTTACAGAGTTAGGTTAGGTTATGTAAGGTTTAGTTAGGTTAGGTTAGGTTAGGTTAGGTTTATTTTTTTTATATTGGTTTTTCACGAAGGTCGTCACATATGTAACGCAGCAGTTTTATATCCCTAGAAGGAGTTATACGTTAATTTAGTTATTCTTTACACAGTTAGGTTATATAAGATTTTCTCAGGTAAGGAAAAGTAAGGCTAGGTTCCGTTAAGTTATCATTTTTTTCAGTTTTAATTCATGTTGATTATTTTGGGTATGTAAGGCACCAATTTTTCATCCTGAGAAAAACGTATTGGTTCATTTAGATCGACTGTTTACAGAGTTAGGTTATATAAGGTTATGTTAGGTTACGTTAGGTTAGGTTAGGTTTTTTTTTATATCATTTTTTCAGAAAGGACGTCACATGTTTGATATATTGGTAAATTTTGAGTGACCCCTTTACAAAATTAGGTTAGATGAGGTTAGAAAGAATTAGGTTAGGTTAGGTTAGGTTCATTATGTTTTTTAATTCAGCTTTAGATAATGGATTATGGTATGTAACGCACCCGTTTACATCCATAGCAGGAGCTATTGGTTCATTTTTAGCGACTCTTTACAAAGTTAGGATAGGAGTGGTTAGGTTAAGTTAGGTTTGGTAGGGTTTATTTACAAAAAGACACCCATTTTCGTAAGTAATCGCTAAAATTATCAAAGAATTAAGACAATATTGTACTATATAAGGAACGTTGTTCATTATTTATGATATATATAACGTCCAAATCTGCTTAATATGTTTGGACATTTATAAGTAATAGAGGGAAATTTTATACTTTTCACTCGAAAAACTGTCATTGACGACCTAATTCACGAATATATGTACAAAATCACGACAGAATTATTCTTTGTTCAAGGTGTTTCCGTGTTTTTCATCCCAAGCTTCTAATTTTGCAAAATTTCAAAATTTTGCGTCAATATTTTCCAGTTTGAATGGATTTTATTACTTTTGACTAATCAAATATTAAATTTTCGTTCAAAAATGTTAGAATTATATTGCATTACGACGAAATTAAAGTTTAAACGTCTTGACGTTAATTGTGGTATAAAATGTTTAAACCTGTTGAAACTGTATGAAGTAATGTATCGAAATATCACACTTTTCACTCAAAAAACTGCCATTGACGACCAAATTGTACAAATACTCGTATATATTCAAAATCACGTCAGAATTATTATTTGCTTAACGTGTTTTCGTGTTTTTCGTCTTCAGTCTCTAATTTTACGAAATTTCGTTAGGTTAGGCTAGGTTTATATATTTATATCAGTTTTCAGAAAGAACGTCACATGTTTAATTTATTGGTTAATTTAGAGTGACCCCTTTTCAAAATTAGGTAAGATGAGGTTATCTGAGGCTAGAAAGAATTAGGTAAGGTTACGTTTGGTTCATTATTTTTTTGAATGTAGCTTTAGAGGATGGATTATGGTACGTAACGCACCAGTTTTACATCCATAGCCAGAGTTATTGGTTCATTTAAAGCCACTTTTTATATAGTTAGGTTAGGATTGGTTAGGTTAAGTTAGGTTTGGTAGGGTTTATTTACCAAAAAAAAAAAACCTATTTTCGTAATGTATCGAAATATCACACTTTTCACTCAAAAAACTGCCATTGACGACCAATTTGTACAAATATGTATTCAAAATCACGTCAGAATTATTATTTGTTCAACGTGTTTCCGTGTTTTTCGTCTCAAATCTCTTATTTTATGAAATTTCCATATTTTGCGTCAATATTTTCCAGTTTGAATGAATGTTATTACTTTTGGTAAGTAACGCACTTCTTTTACATTCCAAGTAGGAGTTATTGGTTCATTGAGAGCGACTGTTTACAGAGTTTGGTTAGGTTATGTAAGGTTAAGTTAGGTTAGATTGGGTTGAATTTAGGTTTTTGATATCAGTTTTTCACAGAGGACGTCACATGTGTAACGCAGCAGTTTTATATCCTTAGTAGGAATTATTGGTTAATTTAAAGTGACCCTTTACATAGTTAGGTTAGATGAGGTTATCTTAGGTTAGAAAGTGTTAGGTTAGGTTACGTTAGGTTTATTGTTTTTTGTGTTCAGCTTTGGAAAATGGTCTATTGTATATGTAAGGCTCCAGTTAAACATGCATAGCAGGAGTTATTAGTTCATTTAGAGCGACTGTTTACAGAGTTAGGTTAGGTTATGTGAGGTTTAGTTAGGTTACGTTAGGTTAGGTTAAGTTAGGTTTATTTTTTTGTTATAAGTTTTTCACGAAGGACGTCACATATGTTACGCAGCAGTTTTATATCCCTAGTAGGAGTTATTGGTTAATTTAGAGTGATTCTTTACAGAGTTAGGTTATATCAGATTTTTGGTAGGGTTTATTCACTTATTTTCGTACGTAATTGCTTGAAATATCAAAGAATCAAGACAAAATTGTATAAGAAACGCTTTACGTTATGTAGGATATATAACGTCCATATCTTCTAAATATGTTTGGACAATTATAAGTAATAGGGGGAATTTTAAACTTTTCACTCGAAAAACAGCCATTGACGACCAAGTTCATGAATATAGGTACAAAATCACGTCAGAATTTTTATTTATTCAACGTGTTTCCGCGCTTTATGTCCCAAATCTCTAATTTTGCGAAATTTCAATATTTTGCGAATTTATTTTCTAGTTTGAATGAATTTTATTACCTTTGACTAACGTAAAACCAATTTTTCGTACAAAAATGTTTGAAAAACCAATAAATGAAGACAAATGTGTGGTAGAAACGCATTGACGTTAATTGTGATATAAAATGTTGAAATCTACTTAATGAGAATGAGTATTTAATTAGCATACGTATCAAAATTTCCTACTTTTCACTCAGAAAACTGCCATTGATGACCAAGTTGTGCAAATACTCGTATATGTACAAAATCACGTCAGAATTATTATTTGTTGAACGTGTCTTTGTGTTTTTTGTCCCAAACCTCTAAATTTTTTGCGAAAATTCAATTTGCATCAGTATTTTCCAGTTTGAATGTTATTACTTTCGATATGTGACGCACCAGTTTTACTTCCCTAGTTGAAGTTATTCGTTCATTTATAGTGACTGTTTACAGAGTTAGGTTAGGTTATGTAAGGTTTAGTAAGGTTACGTTAGGTTAGGTTTTTTTTATATCGGCTTTTCAAAAAGGGCGTCACATGCGTGACGCAGCAGTTTTATATCCCTAGTAGGAGTTATTAGTTAATTGAGAGTGACTTTTGACAGAGTTAGGTAATATGAAGTTATCTTAGGTTATCAAAAGTTAGGTTGGGTTACGTAAGGTTTTCAATACCTTCCCGTTTGAATGGATATTTATTACTTTTCGTATGAAACGCACCCGTTTTATATCCCTAGCAGGAGTTTTTGGTTCATTTAGAGCGACTGTTAGTTTAGGTTATGTAAGGTTTAGTTAGGTAAGGTTAGGTTATGTAAGGTTTAGTTAGGTTAGGTTATGTAAGGTTTAGTTATGTTAGGTTAGGTTAGGTTACGTTTTTTCATATCAGTTTTTCACAAAGGACATGATAAATTCTTTCCGAAAAAAATTAATTCATATGACTTCCTTCTTGCACGCATTCGGTCAACTGTAACCCTGATCATCAGGTACTTAAGATTTTCCTTTTTTTTTTTTCTGACAACGTGATTTTAGTATGTTTGGGTCGTTTTCCTGCATGTTGCCTAAAACCTCAGAAAATAAAGACGTTGACGCGACTTGCGGTCCATGGAATACACAACACTTTCTCCAGTATCACATGTTTAAAGCGTCTATCATGTTTATTTCCATAGAAACAATACATACCATCAAAACATTTCCCTGTCGAAGCAAGTAAAAAGGACTTACAGTACTCTTCAGTAAGTAATACACATCGGCCATAATCAGCTAACTTCGGCTTTGTGGGGCGTCTTCTCTATCATTCATACACGTGTTCCGTCGCGAGACTGTTAGCGCATCGTGCGACAGAAACGACGCTCTACAAAGCCGGAGTTAGCCGATTATGGCCGACAGTCTCTTTCTTAAGCCCGATGTGTATTATTTACTGCCGGGTACTGTTTCTATCTCGATACTCGCGTTTTCTTCATCCATATTTTCTTGGTCAACTATTACAGTTTCTTTGACTTTCTACGTTTCTTTCCTTCAAAATATCATTTACTTGATCACACTATAATTTATTCAGTCTTTCTCTCCTACGCTTTCCACTTACATTTGTAATAAGCATATATGGTATTATATTTTATGTCAACAAAGAATTATTTTTTGTATTTTTACAATTTTATTTATGTTTTTATTTATAAAATATTTTCAACACCTATTTTTTTCATTTTCTTCTACTCGTAATTGTATTATATGCACAAATATACTCGTATATTGACCAATATATTTTTAATTTATCTTATATATATATTTTTTTTTATTTAAGTTCATCAATTTGACAGGGAAATATTCTAATACTTTTAAGATGAGCCTTGAATTAAACCTTCTCTTGGCCAAAGAGTGGATTATCTTTCATTCATTTTGGTTACCAAAGAGTGGATTATCTTTCATTAATTTTGGTTACCAAAGAGTGGATTATCTTTCGTTCATTTTGGCTACCAAAGAGTCGATTATCTTTCATTCATTTTGGTTACCAAAGAGTGGATTATCTTTCGTTCATTTTGGTTAACAAAGAGTGGATTATCATTCGTTCATTTTGGTTACCAAATGCTTTTTTTTTTATTCTCAATTAATATTTAAGAAATAAGTACGTATTTTTTTAAACTGGTAGCTATGGTACACTGAAAATAGATTAAATGTATGTTTTTTTAAACTATTAGGGATCCTGATGACTGTTTATCGTTTTTATGAATTTTAAACTACAATATTTGTCGTCACTTTTTGAATTGTATTTATAATGCATGCGTATAGGGGATAAATTGGCAAGTATAATTAGAAGAAAAAGTTTCAAGGTACTAAATTACATTACATTAAATACAAAAATAAATTTATTTCTCCAAAAAAATATATTACACGGAATTTGTAATAACGAACTCTCAGGGCTACAAAAAGAGAGACTGTACGGTATTTTTAATAATCATCTCTCAGGGCTACGAAAGAATAAACTACACGGTATTTTTAATAATGATATCTCAGGGCTACAAAAAAAGAAACTATACGGTAGTTTTTATAATGATCTCTCAGGGCTACGAAAAGAGAAACTACACGGTATTTTTAATAATGATATCTCAGGGCTACAAAAAAAGAAACTATACGGTAGTTTTTATAATGATCTCTCAGGGCTACGAAAAGAGAAACTACACGGTATTTTTAATAATGATATCTCAGGGCTACAAAAAAAGAAACTATACGGTAGTTTTTATAATGATCTCTCAGGGCTACGAAAAGAGAAACTACACGGTATTTTTAATAATGATATCTCATTGCTACAAAAAAGAGACTGTACGGTATTTTTAATAATGATCTCTCAGGGCTACAAAAAGAAAGACTACGGTATTTTTAATAATGATCTCTCAGGGCTACAAAAAATAAGACTGTACGGTATTTTTAATAATGATCTCTCACGGCTACAAAAAGAGAGACTACGGTATTTTTAAGAATGATCTGTCTGGGCTACAAAACTAGGGACTGTACGGTATTTTTAATAATGATCTCTCACGGCTACAAGAAGAGAGACTACGGTATTTTTAATAATGATATCTCAGGGCTACAAAAAATAAGACTGTACGGTATTTTTAATAATGATCTCTCACGGCTACAAAAAGAGAGACTACGGTATTTTTAAGAATGATCTCTCTGGGCTACAAAACGAGGGACTGTACGGTATTTTTAATAATGATCTCTCACGGCTACAAGAAGAGAGACTACGGTATTTTAAAGAATGATCTCTCTGGGCTACAAAACGAGGGACTGTACGGTATTTTTAATAATGATCTCTCACGGCTACAAGAAGAGAGACTACGGTATTTTTAATAATGATATCTCAGGGCTACAAAAAATAAGACTGTACGGTATTTTTAATAATGATCTCTCACGGCTACAAAAAGAGAGACTACGGTATTTTTAAGAATGAACTCTCTGGGCTACAAAACTAGGGACTGTACGGTATTTTTAATAATGATCTCTCACGGCTACAAGAAGAGAGACTACGGTATTTTTAATAATGATCCCTCAGGGCTACAAAAAGAGAAACTGTACGGTATTTTTAACACTTGCCACCCTGTGATAGATAGCGAGTGGCCAAAACTTATATTTTATTTGATTATTCGACGTTTTAATATATGATAAAATCATTGAATTCTTCATCGGTCATTGCCCCTGTGTTTACTATCTGACAATAATTAATTTAATTTAATTGTGTTTAACAATTCACTTATTCATTTTGACAATTATTTATTTATTTATTTATTTAGGTAGGTATTCCTACACATTCATTGAACGCGGCAAATATAAAGCATTAATTTAATCAAATATGTCTCGTAAAGGACAACCGAAATCTCAAAATCTATAGTCTCATCATCCAAACCATACTAGCAGTCAATCAATTAGAGAAATTTTAGAAATGTCCCGAGTCAAATTAAACAGGTTATAAACGAGAGCGGTGTAGCCTTCATCCTTAGGGTGACGTCAAAAATATTACTGAGTATGGTAAGCACGCAAAAAGCATCAGCATTGTCGGCTATCATTGAAGTCACTTTAACAAGGCAACACTGAATCAAAATTCAGCTTGTGGAGAATAGTCCTGAAAATCTTCGAACATGTATTGAACTGTATTACACGTTCCTTGTATACACCACAGCCTGGCGGGCGTATTTCTATGGTACAATATCTTCCAACTAACCAGAAAGATGTTAAAGGGACTTTAAGGGAGAACAAAACTGGAATCCATTTTAAAAACATTTTATTCATCTTACTGAACATATCGACTAACGAGAGTGGAAACGGGAACCGAAGATAAGAAAACAGGATTTTAGCTAACTAGCCACAGAAGTCGTCATGTTATCTCTCTCATATTGTGATAGCGATGAAAATTGTGAAAGAACAATTTATAAAGCGCTCTTTTGAGAACAAACTCTCCTCAAGAGCGCCCTGGCTCTAGGCTTAAATCAACTATTATTCGCAGATTTAAAATATTACAAAATAAATATACATCAGTTGAGTGTGTAGGAAATGAAGGTTGTAACTACAGCCATTACATTAAGCGATATGGATGATATTTGTGAGATCGATATATTTGAGTGTAGTTGATCTTCTTCTCCCTGGCTCCATCCCAACTCACTGTCTGCGAAGACTGTTGGGGTCAGCTCTCCTCGTTCTCAGGTTGTATGCTCTTCTGTCCTGGACTACGTCCTCCAGGCCGTGTTTCTGCATCAGGTTATCTTTTTGTACCACCGACGCATTCTTTGGTCTTCCTCTGGTTGTTATTTCGAGAAAGATTCATGGAGATTGCCTCGTTCACAATGTGATAGGGTGCTCTGCGTCCAACGTGACCACACCATATCAATCCATCCGCCTCTCCTCCATCTTACTGTTAATGTCTGTAACACCTAGGCTTCTACGAAGGCGTGAACTTTTTATTTTTTCTCTTAGGGACACACCAGCTAACCCAGCAGTTTCTAGTTGCCTGGAGTAAGAGTTATACATCATCCAGCATTCGGAGCCATAGAGGAGTGCGGGTCTGACAATCGTTTGGTATACTTTTCCTTTTAACTTTTTTGGCATTTTCGGATCACATAGAACTCCCGTCATTGATCTAAACTTCATCAATCCCACACTAATTCTATGTGTTACATCTGCTGCACATCCTCCATCGCCATGGATGAGTGACCCAAGATACTTGTAATTTGAGTGTAATTAATAATGCATCCAATTCATAAGATAACACTATTAAAAGTCTCGATGTCTGCGGAATATTGTCAAACCGTCTGTCATACCTTTGTCAAGGCAGTTATGAGTAAATATTATATAATACAATATATAGGGGGTCCGCGCGTCAAGGGCTCCTTTGTACGGCTCCGCCTGAAGAAAATTAATTTCCTTCCTGCTCTGCTGAGCTAAACGTTGGCTTAGAATAAACTTATTAAGTTTTCTTTCTCAGCTTGTTCTTTGAAAAACAAGCTGAGATGTTATCCTGAAACAAACTAATACTTAGCTTAAAATATATTTTATTATGTTGTTTATAGTTAAGGCATTAACGTTGTGGAGGTTTAAAGACATTGTAATTTATTTTAACAAACACTGTTTATTCCACTTTTTTTATGATGGTATAACCCTACCGGTTTCAAGGCTTTCACCTCATCTTCAGGGGAGCGTAAACAAGACTAAATGCTGTTCGGACTGGCACCGATATAGACACTTCAACGGTTGGAGGCGAGAGGGGTGAGAGGAAGGCTAGGTATAATTTCGGCCAAGAGCGGGGAAATTTTGGGGAAATAAGTATTCAGCAGATGCTCTGATCGGTATACTGACTTAGAAATTTCTAGGGCCTCCAATCTGTCCAATCTATTTCCGTTGTCGCTAATATGTAAGAATTTGGCATCATCGATAGAAAAAGTATGATTCTCACGGTGACAATGATTAGCCATTTCAGAATAAATTAGAAGATTTGTTAAAGCAGATTGGTGTTCACGAAATCTCTTTTCAAAAGATCTTCCTGTCTTTCCTATATAGAAATTATCACAGTCAGCACATAAAAGTTTATACACACCGCTGTTGTTAAGTATTCCATTTTTGCCTTTCCCATTAAATAAGAGTTTCCGGAGATTAAAGTTAGTGTAAAAAGCTGGCTTTATGTGACTTGGAATATTTTTGGTTATTTCATTTGATATATTTTTTATAAATAGGACTTTGCTCCATTTATAGGTATGCTTATAGGTGTCGTTAAATATATAATCTTTTATAAGTTTCTTTTTTGTTTTGTTTTTTAAAAGTGAATCAATGAGGCTTCCAGGATAGCCATTATTTGTAGCAATTTTTTTTTGATGGTTATTAATTCCTTTTTAAAATTGTCGTCGGTTAAAAATGGAATACTTAACAACAGTGGTGTGTATAAACTTTTATGTGCTGACTGTGATAATTTCTATATAGGAAAGACAGGAAGATCTTTTGAAAAGAGATTTCGTGAACACCAATCTACTTTAACAAATCCTCTAATTTATTCTGAAATGGCTAATCATTGTCACCGTGAGAATCATACTTTTTCTATCGATGATGCCAAATTCTTACATATTAGCGACAACGGAAATAGATTGGACAGATTGGAGGCCCTAGAAATTTCTAAGTCAGTATACCGATCAGAGCATCTGCTGAATACTTATTTCCCCAAAATCTCCCCGCTCTTGGCCGAAATTATACCTAGCCTTCCTCTCACCCCTCCCGCCTCCAACCGTTGAAGTGTCTATATCGGTGCCAGTCCGAACAGCATTTAGTCTTGTTTACGCTCCCCTGAAGATGAGGTGAAAGCCTTGAAACCGGTAGGGTTATACCGTCATAAAAAAAGTGGAATAAACAGTGTTTGTTAAAATAAATTACAATATATTTTATTACTTTAGATTATATTTTAACGGTCAAACAAATTAATACTTATTTATATATTGTTTATAGTTAAGGCTTTAACTTTGTGGAGGCTAAAAGACATTGTTATTTGTTTTATCAATTTATTTATTTATTTATTAGCACTTTATTTATTTATTTATTTATTATTACACATGACAAGAAATATACACAATTTGCGAAAAAACAACAGGTAATTTAATTTGGACATAAAATTTTAATGGATCTGGGTTTGTTGCCTTTCATTTGTCGTATCCCCAGTAAACTAGGCTTTTGCCTGTATCTCACTGAGGATATTTAGCATGAAAAAATAAATCGATACTTCTTTCCGATTTTTGATTACACATAAACAAAACCCCGTTGCACGTTCTCATCAACCTGACAAACAGTGACACTCAATTACAACTGGAAACATCATGCGAAATTAAACTCCTCACGCATCATAATTCCAGAAAGACCAAAAATATTCATCCCACAATATACCGCACACAATCGTAAGAATAAAAATAAAAACAAAAATATACAGAAACACAAATACAAAAACAACCAAAATTAAAACAACAAGAAGAAAGCCACACTTACGAGCCCATACAAATCTTTTCCACTCGTCATTCATCCTGAAAGCCCAAGTACTCAAAATCCTGTCGCAATAACAACCACGCTCCGATCGACTGTCTAAATGGTTTTCCTACCTTTACCTTTATTGAAGTCGGCACGCCATTGTATGTAATGGGAGCCAAATAAGCATATTGCCTTTGGGCAAAAGAGGTTTTAACTCTAGGGATGGTGAACATTTCATTAGTTGCCATGCGTGTCATGTGTGTCTGCTGAGTCTGCATCTTCCCTTCCTCTCGATGGTAGTGCCAGAGAATGGATTTGAGATGCAGATTGGCTATGTTTGTTTATTTAAATTTTGTTATATCATTACCTCATCTTCAAGAAGAGTCTTGTTTGTGGTCCCCTGAAGATGACGTGAAAGCCTTGAAACCGGTAGGGTTATACCGTTACAAAAAACGGAATAAACCGTGTTTGAGAAAACAAATTACAAAAACTATTTATTTATTATTGTTTACTATTTATTGTATTCACGTTTGAATTAGAAAATTAGCGGGTTGCGTAAAAAATCATTTTTGACTCAATAGTAAATACCTTATTAAATTATTATAGTTATATTATCAACGTACTTAGTAGATGAACCGTAGAGATTTTATCAAAGGTTTGGACTTAACGTTTGTGACATTTCTTATGTGGCCTCCAGACTCTTGTCAAGCGTCGGCAAGCGACCCCAAGCGTGAGATTGGAGGGGCCACTAGTCGAGACTTGCCAAGCTTTGCCGCTGTTCAGCTTGGTGTCAAAGGGTCACAGCACCATCTACGTCCGACATGCTTGAATGAAAAGCATAGACTGGCACGCTTGACAAATATGTGTATGCCTACATTTGGCTTGCCGGCGCTTGCCAAACCGCTTGGGACAAGCGGCTTGGCAAGAGTCTGGAGGCCGCATTACAAATAATAATAATAAAAGGACAATTCTCCAGCGCAATTAAGAGAGCAAATTCTCTTCAAGGGTGCTTTAGTATTAACAGGTTAAAAATATTACAAAATAAATATATATATATATATATATATATATATATATATATATATATATATATATATATATATATATATATATATATATATATATATATATATATATATATATATATATATATATATATATATATATATATATATATATATATATATATATATATATATATATATATATATATATATATATATATATATATATATATATATATATATATATATATATATATATATATATATATATATATATATATATATATATATATATATATATATATATATATATATATATATATATATATATATATATATATATATATATATATATATATATATATATATATATATATATAAGTTGAGCGTAAAGGTAGAAAGGTAGTGGCTACGGTCATTAGATCAGGTACTTCCCCGCATTCATATATGTTTCGAAAAACATATTTGATATAAAAACCGCAGAAAACTTACCAAGGGATGACGAACTACAAAAAAACCTTTGTAGATCTTCTCATATGAGATACAAACACATTCGAGTTTAGGTGTAGTGTAGTATATGTGTGTAGTGCTCATATAGCATCATAAATTTTGATGAAACCTCCCAAAAATGTTTGTGTTCCAGCACTTCTTAAAGCTGTATGCGCATTCCACGCCACAGGACCAGCAACGGCAAAAGCTTTATCATTACACTCCGCTCTATTGGATAATAATTTGTATTAAAATATTCAATAGGAAATTGCTTGATTATTCCAATAAATAAATTTATCAACACTACGTATGTGTGTTACTCCTATTCCGAGACATTAATTATTATTTTTTTTAATACAAAAAGATCACCAACCGAGTTGTTATAAAATTCAGACACTAGAAACATGTTATTGTTGTTGTAATTTATTTTTATCAAACACTGTTTATTCCACTTTTTTGTAACGGTATAACCCTACCGGTTTCAAGGCTTTCATCTCATCTTCAGAGGAGCACAAACAAGACTAAATTCTGTTTGAACTGGTACCGATATATGAGGTGAAAACCTTGAAACCGGTAGGGTTATACCGTTACAAAAAAGTGGAATAATCAGTGTTTGATAAAAATAAATTACAATGTATTTAAACCTCCACAACGTTAATACCTTAACTATATATAAACAACATGCTATTGTTGTTTTGATTGTTAACTTTAAGAATCATTAATTATTGTAAATAAATAAAACGTTGTAAAAAGAAGTACACTCTGACGAGTCCTCTTTATCCATCCCTGAAATCTGCGGCTCGAAGGGCAGTTGTCAAGGATAGTTCAGTTACGTCTTTCACTTGGTCAGTCCAACGCATTGCAATTCTTCCTCTAGTGTGTCGTTCTTCCACGCCTCCAGCATCCACAAACCTCTCCAAACTATCTACTTTGCCACGAGCAACGTGCCCAAGGAATCTAAGCACTCGTCGAAGGTATATTGTCGATAATCTGTCGCTAATTCTCAGCTCTTCGATAATGGAGACGTAAGTTTGCTTTGCTGTATATTGAATTCGTTACGTCCTTCTCCAGCACCACATTTCTAATGTATATTTTCTTGACTTCACTATATTCATGTATGAAGAGAAACTAAGCGCACGTTTTCATCGTGATGGTAATAGTTTGGCTCTTACATATTTTATCCAGCTTTGACATCGGATTTTCTGCCGTTCCAGTTATTTTTTAAGTATTCTCGCATCCGTCATTGTTTGTAAACAATGTAGCCTAAGTAAATAAAGAACAAGCAAAGCATATTTAATTTCGCTTCCCTTGTTTGCCTGGTGGATTAAATGACACGCGGTAAACTCTTATGCCTAGTCAGAAAGATGTTTATGAGGCCTTGATAGAAAAAAATACTGTAATGCTTTTTATTTAAAATTGGTATCAAATTAAATCAAATAAGTAGCATCCAAGTCGGAAGACAAGCGTCTTACCATCAAGCCTACGGAGGTCATAAATTATTATTAATTGAATTCAATCTTTGCGACAGACAGAAACATTTAAATTTGCCTAAGAGTTTCTAGTTGTCATTCACATTAGGTATATGAAAATCATTGAACTTTTCTCACAAGTGAAGATTTATTTCGATCCACATTTCTAATTCAGGGGGTGCACGTACGAGTGTTTCATTGTTAGAAAAACCAAACACGATTTAAAAGTCAACAGACGTTATTCAAAAACTTTGCATTTTGTGTTAAAATTAAGGAAAAGCTGTAATGTTTAGTGAGAACGCTGTATTTTTCAGTGTATTTACTTAGTTCTCCAACTAGCACAACCAAAATGATGTGTGTGCTTAAAGCTTCAGATAAAATAATCCGAAAGATAGATTTAGTCCAGTGGTGTTCAACGACTGGAAGAAAAAAAAAACATCCACATATATACCATCACGCCATATCCCTTTCGGGGTAGACAGAGAGGGTATAGTACCATACTTTCCTAACTCGACACACATCATTTGCTTCTTCCACATTCAAACACCTACCTATACAACCTCTACGATTTCTCTGACTTTCTAACTTTCCTTCTTTCAAAATATAATTCACTTGATCGAACGATACATTTTTTGGTACATTCTGATCTAAACCATATATCTGTTTCTACCTCAAACCCTCTCACTGCACTATTATTCATCTTACTTAACACATCAGCCTTAAGGCTACATTAACCCCTTATCCCTTCATTCCATATTCTGTCATATATTGTCACTCCATGTATTTTTCTCAATTCACGCACATCTACAGTATTTATTCGGTTCATCTCAGTCTTTACCATAAAATTTGCTAAAATGAGAACAACGAATCGTTACTGGCTAACATTTGCGCAAAAAAACCTGTTTGAAAAACTTTCGTAAACTGTTTATACACAAAACTATTCAACGAAAAAAAATATCCTATAAGAGACCTAGGAATTACTCGTATATTTGATGAAAAACTTGTATTTATAGTAGAATATGTGAACAAAATCACTCGGGAGAGTTTAAAAATCTTGGGATTTGTACTAAGAACTGCCCTACATTTTTTTGGATTTCCCAATATCAAAACTGCTGTACTGCTCATTGGTACGTAGCCGCCTTGACTTCATTTCATCAATATGGTCTTCTCATTACGCCACCTATGCACAAACTTTAGAACGAGTACAAAACAAGATTCTAAGATTCATTAATTTTAACCTAGGAATACCACATCAACAAAGAAATTATCCCTACTTGTTAAATATTCGTACAATGAAACTCTTGAAACTTTGTGACAGAAGAAAAACAGCCGATATAGTGCTAGTATACAAAATCATTCACTCGGTTATCGATACGCCTCACTTACTCGCAAACATTTCATTTCGTATACCCACTAGATCCACGAGACAGCTCAATCCCTTTTATTCCAAAAATTGTTACACGAATTATAAAATTAACTCCTCTATAATTCGTATACAAAGACTTGGAAATGAGTTTTCCAGCAATTTAAATATTTTTAATATAAGTTTATATAGTATTCGCCAGAATATCGCTACAATGTTTAGAAATAGCTACAAACTTTGTGCTCTCCTTTATTAATATAAATAACCTAGTATAAATGAAACATTAAGGACAAAACTTTGCCTCTGGAGTTGAGTAACCCTGCATCAACATGTGGCAAGAAGATTTCGATTCTGCATAGCAACTTGCATCTCGTTCTATAAGTGAGCCCCATGTGTTTTCTATATCTCAAGATCTATCCATAAAATTCTCAAAAAATCTAATTCTTCTTGTTCTATGTAAGTGTTGTTCCACTAAAAACGAATCTAAGTTGTTTACCACTATAAAATAAGTCTTCTAAAATTTGTTAATATTCTGTGATATACATACATACTACCTTGATCAAAAGGCACTGTCAGTCACCCGATTGGATTTTTTTTTATTTAGTTACCACGTCTATCATTGACACTTCCCTCCAAATTTCAGGGTCATAGCTTGACATTTGTAAAAGTTACGCTATACTGAGTACATCTACCTTTGTACGTCTTTTCGATATTGTACAAGTTTGAAAATGGCATCAACGGTGCATCAACGAGTTTGCATAAAATTTTGTGTGAAAAACGGATTTAACGGTCCGCAGACCTTCGAAAAGTTTGAGAAGTGTTTTTCGGTGGCACGAACGCTTCAGAAGTGGTCGTGAGTCGGTCGAGGGTGACGAACGCAGTGGCAGTCGAAAATCGATGAAAACATCGTTAAAATCAAAGAAATGTTGGCCGAAAACTACAAATTAACCATCAAAGAGCTGGCAGAGGACTTGAACATCGCATATGGATCCGCTCAAGACATTTTGGTTAGGGATTTGGGCCTCAGACGTGTCGCTGCAAAACTGGTGCCGAAACACCTCAATTTCATACAAAAAAGGACCGCGTTGAAATCGCGAAAGACATGATTTCCATGAGTTTTTGACCAAAAACATCACGAATACTATCCAGCAGCTTTTGAATTCACTTGATCTGGCTCCCTGTGACTTTTTCTGTTCAACCGACTTAAAAAACCGCTTCGCAGAACACGTTACAGCGCCTGAAAGGATGTCATGAAAAAATCGAAGACGGCTCTAATGGACATACCGAAAATTGAGTACCAGCGGTGTTTTGAGGATTAAATCAAGCGCTAGCGTCGATGGGGAGTACTTTTAAGGGGACCATATCGATTTTGATGAATAAACTTGTATTTTCGATTTTATGAATAAAGTCCTAAAACTTTTGGATCATCTTTTGGATATTGAATTTGAATGTACATATTAATATTGAATAATTTTAAATAATGACTTTGTAATGACTCTTTTTACTATTACTACTGCTTTCTGCATCTCCTGTACATGTTAGTTTAAATGTAAAGTTTTGTATTTATTATCAATAATTTTAAGTATTGGTATAACTTTTCATATGTTCATTTGCATATAAAAGACACTGTTGAGTCGTAAATTAAATAAATGAAGGCTCACCCTACCGGTTTCGCCCTTCCAGCTTTTAGATTTTGATTAATTTGGTCGTGCCACATTTTTCTAGGTCTGTCTAAACTACTAGGGTGACCATATTACCGAATTATTATGAAAAATAGTTCTTACTAAGTATGTTAAACGTTTCATGATTTTTGCTTAGATACATTTTGACATTTGTCCGTTTTACTTCAACGTTAATAATTCGATCTTAATGTATGCAAATTGATTTACATTTCAGCGGAGGAGCGAAGAAAGTTTGACCACCCTTAATTCCTCCCTCCGTTCCATTGTATTAAGAGGGAGAGGGATCACCGTGGAACAAAAACACAGCATCTGACTCTGCAAATGAAGCATTGTTCTGAAGGCGAAAACTATTTTTTGGCGTGCCAAAAATTCCTTATTTAGTTTTTATTAGTAACAAAAAACTTTAGTACAACTTATTATCTTGTTAAGAGATACTTTTGTTATCATCATTTAATGAGTCATCTCAGTCAATCAAACTAAAATTTGATTATCATTTGTTTTATCAAACAATATTTATCTTGTTTGTGCTCCCTGATGATGAGGTAAAACCTTGAAACAGGTAGGGTCATACCGTTACATAAAGTGGAATAAACAGTGTTTGATAAAACAAATTACAATGTCTTCAAACCTCCACAATGTTAATGCCTTAACTATAAATAATATGTGAAATATAATTATTTATTTTTTTATTATTATTATTTTATTATTACACATGACAAGAAATATACATAATTTGCGAAAAAACAAAAGATAATTTAATTTGGACATACAATATTAATGGATCTGGGTTTGTTGCCTTTCATTTGTAGTAACCCCTGTAAACTAGGATTTTGGCTGTATCTCACTGAAGATATTTAGCATGAAAAAAATAAATCGATACTTCTTTGCGATTTTTAACTACACAAAAACAAAACCCCATTGCACATCCTCATCAACCTGACAAACAGTGACACTCAATTACAACTGGAAACATCATGCGAAATCAAACTCCTCACACATCATCACTCCAGAGAGACCAAAAATGTTCTTCCCATAATATACCGCACACAATCATAAAAATAAAAATACAAATATAAAACAACAAAAAGCAACCCACACTCAAGAGCCCACACAAATCTTTTCCCCGCGTCATTCATCCTGAAAATAATGAGTTGGCAAGATGTTTTAATGTTACTTGGGGATTTCAGATTCGATTCCCGACGGTGCCCAAAATAAATACAATAGTAAAAAAATTATCCCAGTCTAGTAAAAAGTTGGTCTGGCATCAAGACTGACTTGCTAGATGTCTGCAAGTAATATTGTTTATCTGGCAACAAGACTGACTTGCTAGATGTCTGCAAGTAATATTGTTTATCTGTCAACAAGACTGACTTGCTAGATGTCTGCAAGTAATATTGTTTTATCAATGTCAACACGTATGATGACTGCGAGTTTCGGTGTGAATTCCTGTGTTTCTAAACCCGAGAGCTCAAGTTATACGGTCGTTGTTGTCTCCTGTTTGCGTTATCATATATAGTATATGGAGGGACACCATCATAATATAAACAGGCCAAAGCCCGTACGACGGTTGTCGGGAAAGAAAGAATATGAGAATTGAATTTTGAATACAAGAGAGCGAGAGAGGAATACTTGGAATATCTGCGAAAGTAATTAGAAATTTGAACCTCGGTGGGTCCGTGATACTTAATGAATTTTAAATACCTAGCTTACAATTTTTGAACCGGTGTAAAAGGGGACGATGTATAAATGATATATATATAAACAAATTCTATATTTATGAATAAATATATTCAAAAACCAAATATATGATGAACGGCTTTGCTACCCCAAAACCAATAAACGTGGATGGAAAACCGCTAGAACTTGTCCAGGAATATGTGTATCTAGGCCAACTTATTTCCTTTGTAGGTGGCATATCGGAGGAAATAGCACGAAGGACCAAACTGGCGTGGAGCTCATTTGGACGTTTGAACAACATCTTCAAAAGTAATCTCCCAATATCCTTGAAGCGAAGGGTCTACAACCAGTGCATTCTTCCAGTACTTACGTATGGCTGCGAGACATGGACGCTCACAGTAAAGAACACGCAAAAGCTCCAGACCGCACAAAGGAGCATGGAGAGATGCATGTTGGGATATACTAAAAGAGACCGTAAACAAAACACCTGGATTTGCAATATAACAAAGGTAGAAGACGTTATAAAGGTGTGCAAAAGAATGAAGTGGCAATGGGCCGGACATGTAGCCAGAATATCAGACTCCCGATGGACATCCGAAATAATCCAATGGTATCCAAGAGGCATAAAGAGGCCTAGAAGAAGACCGAAGGTACGCTGGATGGACGAAATCAGGAAGCATGGCAGCATCACGTGGCATCGGCGAGCAAAGGACCGAACTGTTTGGAGTCAACTTGGGGAGACCTTCATCCAGCAGTGGATCGACCCTGGTTGACAATGATGATGATGATGATATTCATAAATGTATAATTTGTTTTACTTCCGTGAATATTTCACGGGTTGCAACTAGCACGAATTAATAAATCAGTTTAAAATTCAAGTAAATGAACAATCGATAGAAAAAAAACAGACGTGAAATAATATTGATATATTTGAAAAAGAATATAAACAAGAAAGCGAAAAGATAAGTAGACTTATTTTAATAATAATAATATAAAGACAATTTATACAGCACCATTTAGAGAGCAGATTTTTTTCAAGAGCACTCGAACCCGCTATTATTAACCGATTAAAAATATAACAAATAATTGTAATTTGTTTTATTAAACACTGTTTATTCCACTTTTTGTAACGGTATACCCCAACCGGTTAAAATTGGTTAGATTATTGTATAAAATTGTTCTTTGACAAACTTACACATTTTATAGGCTGGTGCCTGGTTATTTATTTATTTATTTTTTCAAAACAGGCTTAGCCCAAATACTTTGAAAAATACAAGACATATTAAAAAATTTAAAAAATTACAAAGAATTAAATAAAAAATAGTGTATATGCATACATACGAGTATATACACACAAACATATGATATACATATATTCACAGTTACGTAAGTACGTTGATGAGTGCTTTCTAGCGCGCTCAATCTAAGAAGAAAATTTACTTTTGCTTTTGGTAATGTGATATGAAATATGTCAATATCCGAAGCAGTCCCGTTCAGAAGAGTTAAGGCCCTTCCAACAGGCATAGCGGCTGGAAGACCCGTTCTTGCGTATGTTATTCAGAACAGTTCTTGCCTGCGCAGTCTAGTGTAATTAGTAATTAAGGAGCTAGTCCTTAAGGGAAGAGATGATGATGATTTGTTGATAAATAAAACTCGTTAGATTGCAATGCGGAAAGAGAGAAATTTTATTAGTAACGTAGGTATTTATATCATTTTAGAATATGCGTGGGAATGCGCTCGCGATATGCCTACGTCTCGTTTCTGCGAATGCAAAAACGATTAATGTTGTATGTAGGTATAATTCAAATACGGAACTGGCGAGACAAGCGTGGTGGGTTCTCGCTCTAGTATGGAATGCGGTCCGCTCCGGGCTATGGGTTGAATGGCCGGCGTGTGAACTTTGGACTTGTTTATTTAGATTTGTCGAGGAATGCAAAGGTCACTTCATCGGTCATTGACCGTGTGTATGGACGCCCACAGTGTTCCGAGTGTGCGACTGAGTGTGCGACGACCGCCACAGTAGGAACATTTGACGCTAATATTTGTAGTTATGCTGGACAGCTCTCAACTCCTCGAACGAGTTTGACAACGTATACCAGGGGACGCAGATCTCTTCTTACGCTCAAGGAGTTATACCCGAGCCTGCCCAGCAGAAACTGAGTAGGATAAAAATATGAAAGTTATATGAAACCACAGGTCTTATGGGTATGGGTATTTGTTATATTTTATTATTAATAATTATAAATAATTAATAATAAAATATAACAAATAAATATACATATAAGTTAAGTATAAGAATAGGAAGACGGTGACTGCGCCCATTTATTAGATTAGATACTTCTCCGCATCTGAATATGTTAAGAAAAACATATTTTGTAAGAAAATCGCAGAAAACTTATCGAGCTTAGACGTGTTGACTTATAGAAAGAGCTACAAAGGTTTCGTCGAAACCTGTAGCTCTTCCTATAAGTGTAGCTCTTCCGATATGTGATAGTAACACATTCGGCTTTATATGTAGTGTAGTCTATATGTAATGTTCATATATAATCATAAAAATCAAAAACTTTTCCATATAAACATATAATCATTTTATAACAAAACGCTTTAAAAGTATCAAAAAGACTTCTCGTT
This sequence comes from Odontocerum albicorne, assembly GCA_949825065.1. Lineage (NCBI taxonomy): Eukaryota > Metazoa > Arthropoda > Insecta > Trichoptera > Odontoceridae > Odontocerum > Odontocerum albicorne. Next base: position 2,874,348 of record OX463850.1, read on the forward strand.
TTGTTGGTGTTTGTAATTTAATAAATTTAATATGGTAAATTAACTCATTTTGCAATTCAGCTTTTCATGTTCCAAACGCAGCAGGTATTGAACTTTTTCGTTCCGTTTTCATACAAATATTTTTACTGGTATATACAGCATTCATTTGAAAAGCGCTTATGAATTTAACATATTTTACTGGACAGCGGTCTACTTGTGAATCCTTTAAAATCACAATCAATAGTCGTGGGAAGTCGACCTCCCGTATCGAAGGTCTTTCAATATTTTCCCTCAATTAAAATCAATAACTTTGTAATTCCGTATTCATCACATGCCAAAAAACTAGGAATTCTTCTTGATAAAAATTTAAGTTAGCTTAATCATGTCTTAGGCCTCGGCCACACAGGTAGGAGCCTCGCTTGGTGCTTAAAGCTACGCTGCGAGCTAGGTGACATATCCTAGCAAACTAACACACCGCATACTATCGCAATGGCCACAACGGACTCTTCGCGCCACGCTACGTGACGATTAGTCACCTAGTGAGTCTCCTAGCGAACAGACGTGTTGGTTAATTTTATTATGTCACCAAGTGATTTTACAAGATGGCGGAAGTTTTAATAACAGCTGTGTATAAAAGGGAGCCTTTGTGGAACCCATCGAGCAAATTATACAAAAATGTACCTGTAATAAAATCACTTTGGAATAATGAAGTTGCACAGGGAGTAAATAAACATAAGGGAAGTTGTAATGAAATTGGTTAGTTTTGAGAGTAGCATTGTTTGTTGACTCAACCGCTCCCAAATGTCAAATGAATTTCTGCAAAGCACTTTGGTGTGGCCAAGCATGAAGTCACTCAGTCTATTAGCACCTAGCGAAGCACTTTGGTGTGGCCTTAGCCTTAGAGTTAAACCACAAGATCTTATCTTCTCTTTATCGTCTTAATAGGACGCGTGACTGTCTGCCTATTTTGAGTCGAACACTACTGTTCGAGGTGCGGGGCATTAAGTGCATGGCCGCGCGGTAACTCACTGGACTTCCGTGCAAAAGGTGGCCGGTTCGACACATATATTTTTTTTACCTTAAATTCGGGGGTGTAAGGATACCTATGAATTCAGTCATAGATGTACTTTAAAAAAAGGAGATAAAAAAAGCATGGCAGTGTGGTCGGTGAATTTGCTGGTGTACAACGGCTTACTCACTTAAAAGAGGAGAAAAAAGAGAGAAAAAACTCCATAGCACAGCTTCGATTTCCAACTTGAATATTGTTGTAATGCCGAGGGGATCCTCGACTACGAGGCCCAGCAACGACAACTACTGTTCGAATTTCTTATGTTTCCATTACTTGATTTAGATGACGTATGTTATTTGGGTGCAGAATGATGCAAACGTGATTGGCATCAGGGGCTGGAGGAGTGCATCCCAGGATAGGGGGGAATGGCAACGACTGCTGGAGGAGGCCGGGGCCCACAATGGGCTGTAGTGCCATTGATGATAATGATGATGTTATTTGGATGCCAGCGGAGAATTGTTGGATAATTTAGAGAGACTTTATTTTCGAGTAACATAAAGGAGTACGACCACGTGTCAGAGTTTTAAAACTAACCTCAATGGCATAATATCAAGCAGCGAAGGAACTGTCACATTCTGTCGACATTATTTTGCGTGCTTAGCAATTAAAAATAGCCTACAATTCTTTATTGCGAAAAAATTCTCAATTTTACCTCACTCTTCTACATCTGCAGAAGTTGAATGTTGTTCCGTAGCTTGAAGAAAACTCGGATTTAAAAGATGCTAAGGATATTTGTCGAGATAGAAAAACATGAAGCACTGTCCTCTCTGCCTACCCCAAACAGAAAATGACGGGATGGTATGTATATGAATGTGGGTTTCGTAACTCCTACTCTCTAGCAAAGCTCATCACCTCTTTGGGAAAGTTGAACAAAGAAATAATGTTACGAACCAACAGTCTATGATAAATATACGAACGCCCTATTATATTATACACTATTATACGCCCAGAACACGTTGCTAGAATGTCAGACTCCCGATGGATATCCGAAATAGTCCAAAGAGACATAAAGAGGTCCAGAAGAAGACCGAAGGTACGCTGGATAGATGAAATCAGGAAGCATGGCAGCATCAACGAGCAAAAAGCCGAACTATTTGGAGTCAACTTGGAGAGACCTTCATCCAGCAGTGGATCGACCCTGGTCGATAATGATTATACACCCAATAATAATACTGCACACATATACCTAGGTTGAGTAGATTTGTGCTTCAGTCGTGTATTTGTGACTGACACAGCGCCTTCATTTTGTTTCACTTTAGCTCAATCGGTCTTTAGTTCGTTCCGCTTTCTAATTTCAATGACCAATATACTTTGTGAACTATATCTAGGAACTGTGTCTCTAGTTCAACGTATCTGACTTTATATTTTAAACTCAAACATTCATTTTTACTATGACTACGACATCAATAGCCTTAATGTATTCTATAATATAATAGATCATTGCATCCCCGTTTAAATGAGAAGTACTCACACAAACCTTATTGATATCCAGCTAAACAAAAAAAATGACCATCTGACTGTGAGACCGACCATTATTAAGGGAAAGAAAAAGTTTAAACAGAAACATATTTTTATCGTATCACATTGTTAAGGACCGTCATCCGTACATTAGAAGAAGTTCTGTGTTTATTGACGGGGAGATAATTTATCTGAATTTATCTTTCTCCCATCCTTTACAAAGTTCTTCCTTTATTACGCTCCGAGAAAATGTGGCTTTCCGTCGAACTTTCCAGCAATTCCTCTCACTTGTCTGATAATGTGAAGTTTTAATCTACATCGCTCGTCTAATTACCTAAGATCTGATAATGACTGAAATGGAGGAATAACTGTCGGAATATATTATTTAACAATAATACGAGTACATAGAAACACATCTACGCAGAGAAGACAGATCCAAACATACGACTTTTTCCTCTTCCACATTCATACCTCTTGTCATGAAAAATCTTCCATTATTCATAATTATCACTTTGACTTATTTCAAAATCTGATCCATTTGGTCCAGTCAAATTTTCTTAACCTTTTCCACGCACAACTTGCACTTTTGTCTTGTTTACTCGCTAAGTCATGTTTTCATCATTCATTTTCTCCACATTTATATCTTAAATCTCCTTTCACCATCTCACAAGTGAGAGGAATCGCTGGAAAGTTTGACGGAAAGTCACATTTTCTCGGAGCGTAATAAAGGAAGAACTTTGTAAAGGATGGGAGAAAGATAAATTCAGATAAATTATCTCCCCGTCAATAAACACAGAACTTATTCTAATGTACGGATGACGGTCCTTAACAATGTGATACGATAAAAATATGTTTCTGTTTAATCTTCTTTTTCCCTTAAGAATGGTCTGACTCACAGTCAGATGGTCGATTTTTTTGTTTAGCTGGATATCAATAAGGTTTGTGTGGGTACTTCTCATTCAAACGGGGATGCAATGAGCTATTACATAATACATTAAGGCTGTCGCTGTCGTAGTCATAGTAAAAATGAATGTTTGAGTTTAAAATATAAAGTCAGATACGTTGAACTAGAGACACAGTTCCTAGATATAGTTCACAAAGTATATTGGTCATTGAAATTAGAAAGCGGAACGAACTAAAGACCGATTGAGCTAAAGTGAAACAAAATGAAGGCGCTGTGTCAGTCACAAATACACGACTGAAGCACAAATCTACTCAACCTAGGTATATGTGTGCAGTATTATTATTGGGTGTATAATCATTATCGTCCAGTGTCGATCCACTGCTGGATGAAGGTCTCTCCAAGTTGACTCCAAATCGTTCGGCTTTTTGCTTGTTGATGCCATGTGATGCTGCCATGCTTCCTGATTTCATATATCCACCGTACCTTCGGTCTTCTTCTGGGCCTCTTTATGCTTCTTTGGTACCATTGAATTATTTCGTATCTCCATCGGGAGTGACATTCTGGCTACGTGTCCTGGACGTATAATAGTGTGTAATATAATATGACTTACGTATATTTATCACAGACTGTCTGTTCGTAACATTATTTTTTTGTTCAACTTTCCCATCAATTTTATTGATGCATTCATTTCTGATGTCATCATTCCGCCTTCCTTTTAAACAACGACCTTCTATCTTTATGTATTGTATCCATTATGTATTGTCTATCCATTATGTATTGTAATTTTTGCTACAGTTGATATTGTGTGGTTGATATCGTTCCACGCCATAGTACCAGTAACGGCCAAGGCTCTATCATTGTACACCACCCTATTGTATCGATTTGGAACCACCAATTTATTAGATAAAGAAGAAAGTGACCTTAAAGTTCTATTTCTCTCCGAAGGATCATCTCTAGATAAGAAAGAAAGTATGTCACAATGTTATTTGTTGTTAAATATTATGAAAATAAAAGCGTTTGAAAAATCCAGCACTTGAATTTCACTTAAATATATACAAAAAATCACCAAGGTTATAATTAAAAGAAAATTATTAATAAAAGCTTTCTTAAGAAAAGAAAGATATTAAAAACAAAATTGCAATGACTTAAGAAGAAACGTCACAATTCTCTTCCATCGAGTTTGGAATTTTTCAGACATTTAATTTCGCAGCACTTATTCTGACTGCGAATTTTAATAATGTTAAAAAAATAAGAGAAAATTGAAAATTCAAAGATAATTTCGGTCTCTGGAAGGCTGTCTTTATGGAATATTTACGTTGTTTATACAATTCAGCGTGCCAGTCTTAATTATCCTCCACCCTCACGAGCCTTTTTATATTGCTGTGTACTTTTACTCTCGCTTCGTGATGAATAATAATGAAGCATACTGTAGTGTTTCTCAAATCGAGATTTCTTACCCTTTTTATTTATTCAAACGGTCAAATGACCTTTTAGATACACCTTGTTCCTCATCGCGTGGTCCTCTGCTGTGTTCCGAACAAGGCGCACCACCTGTTTCTATCCCTATCGGTCCTGTGTCATGTTGAAGGCGGCACTTAAAAAGGAACCTGTTAACTCCCTTACTTAATCCGTCCATCATGTATAGTTTCTGAAACGTTGTATTTCTTATTAAACACGATCTTGTTAAGAATATTTCTACATCAGCAATGTAAAACGCCATGAATGTTAAATATTGTGTACATACGAGAATATTTACACTGAGTTTAATTTTAACTTTTTTTAATTATGCTTTAAACATGATTGATTATTGTTGCATGAATTTGTTTATTAATTGTTTTTTTTTTTCGTGTTTTGATTTCTATATTTCCGGATGTTTCTTCTTCTTCTCAATGTCATGTCAGGTCCCCCCAAAGTTGAATATCACTTAAGAAGAGACATCTTTGTCCCTGACAGCCCGAAAAAGATCTCCAACGCCCCTTATGCCAGTCCAATCACGTATATTGCGGAGCCAGAAGATTTGCATCCTTCCAACACCTCTTCCGCCTTCTATTTTGCCTTGGATGATCAGGTGCAGTAATTTGTACTTTGCTTCTCTAAGTACATAGCCCAAGTAGGACACCTTTCGGATTTTAATATTTGTCAACAACTAACTCTCCATCAACTTTGGCTCTTTGAAGAACCCTTGTGTTGCTGACCATATCCGTCCAAGTTATCCGTAGCATTCTCCGGTGTATCCACATTTCGATTGCTTCCAGTCGGGTGATACTCCCAACTTTGAGGGTCCATGATTCCACTCCATGCAATAACACTGACCAAACGTAGCATTGGATTTTTAAATGCTTATTTATATAACTTTTTACTATGTACATCTTGAGCATTGTTTTTTCATTGTTTTGGAGTTGTTTATTCTTTTGTGTTTCGGTTTATATTGTTGTGATGATTATTATGTATTGGGTAGATGATTTATGCTGACAATTTTTATTTCTGTTTTTTCTAAACTTTTTTATTGTGTGCGTGCAATTTTTTCAGTCCTATGCGAAATGTACAGCCCTGGTCCTTGGCCTTCTGTGTTATGTGGTGATATGTATATGCATCTTTGAATTGTACAAATCGTATTGTGATTATTTAAATCATGTTGATGATTTATATATTCATACTTTGTAACATCATGTGTTGATGATTTAATATTCATAATTTGTAACATCATGTGTTGATGATTTAATATTCATACTTTGTAACATCATGTGTTGATGATTTAATATTCATACTTTGTAACATCATGTGTTGATGATTTAATATTCATACTTTGTAACATCACGTGTTGATGATTTAATATTCATACTTTGTAACATCATGTGTTGATGATTTAATATTCATGCTTTGTAACATCATGTGTTGATGATTTAATATTCATACTTTGTAACATCATGTGTTGATGATTTAATATTCATACTTTGTAAAATCACGTGTTGATGATTTAATGTTCATACTTTGTAACATCATGTGTTGATGATTTAATATTCATACTTTGTAAAATCACGTGTTGATGATTTAATGTTCATACTTTGGAACATCATGTATTGATGATTTCATATTCATACTTTGTAACATCATGTGTTGATGATTTAATATGCATGCTTTGTAACATCATGTGTTGATGATTTAATATTCATACTTTGTAACATCATGTGTTGATGATTTAATATTCATAATTTGTAACATCATGTGTTTTGTATATTGATATACACTAATAAATTAAAATGTATTATTTTCATCATCAAAATCGACCGTATATTGAAAAAAAACTTACTTTGGACCCCTCCTTCCTGCTCACTTTCTCTCAACTGTCCGCACGATAATTAGCTTATCCAGAATTTCATCATATTTTCTATTCAAATGCCTAAAGTATGTGAAAAGTCTTTTTTTTTGCATATTGTCAAATCTGTTTCGATAATCTCCAATTTTTGGATGACTTGCGGTCCTTGGGATACAGAGCATCTACTTCCAACACATCACATCAAAGGCATATATCCCTCTTTTTCACCGTCCATATTTTCACTTCATACAATGCTATGGAGAATACTTGAGACTTAACCAGATAGATTTTATTTTTTTCTATATAGACCGGTTCGACCATATCTTTATCACACTTGTAATAGCTGATGTTGCCATTCCAACTACTTTTCGGATCTTTGCTTCACATTCTCTCTTCCTTAAAATAAGAGCATCTAGGTAAACAAACTCGTTGACCTCTTCATAATCCACTTGAATCAGTCAACGAAAAGGACTTTTGTTTATTTTTCGTCCTAGTGTGCGGCTCTTTATTTCAACTCTGAAGCAGCTCGGCTATCTCATCTTCGTAATTGACTATATACGTTGACCTCTTCATAATCCACTTGAATCAGTCAACGAAAATGACTTTTATTTATTTTTCATCCTATTGTGCGGCTTTTTATTTCAACTCTAAAGCAGCTCGGCTTTCTCATCTTCGTAATTGACTTTATACGTTGACCTCTTCATAATCCATTTGAATCAGTCAACGAAAAGAACTTTTGTTTATTTTTCATCCTAGTGTGCGGCTTTTTATTTCAACTTTGAAGCAGCTCGGCTATCTCATCTTTATCGTTGACTATAAACGTTGTATCTTCTGCGAATCTTATATTGGACATTTTTAAGATAAAAAAAAATTAAAAAATAACACGTAAAATTATTTATTATTTTATATAAATAAATTACATGTTCGCCTCAACCTTGACGTATGGGAGTGAAATTTGGACCTAGCAGAAGAAGGATTATTGTATAGTGAATACTGTGCAAATGCGTGCACTACGAAAAAAAATCTGGAGTGTTAATGTATAAAAGAAGGTGGAATGAAGACACTAGGAATGAATAAATTAATAAAATGAATATTTTAGCCATACAAAGCGCGATTTTTTTAATTTCAAAAATAAAAATATATTTATGCATTAAGTATGTACTGGAACATGAAAATACAATAAAACTTTTTTTTTTGTTTTTGTATTATATATTTATATTGAAAAAAACAGAGTAAGGTTCATATATGAATCACTGCACATTTGTAAGTTAATTATATGATGTAATGATGTAAATTAAATTATATATTTAAGTTCACTTATTTTACACATATGTACTAAAGAATAAAAGAAAAAAAATATAAGATTACCTTGATCACCAATAATAAAGTAATTTGATTTCGAACTGGAACAAATCACAAAAGTCATCTACGCGCAACACGTCAAACTTCAACTGCCAAATCGACCGGTAAAACAGTTTTCTTTTAAACCTATGTGGTTTTAAAGCATGGAGATTATTGTTTCACATTTGTAACAGCGCATTAGTCGTTGTTTATACCTCCTAACACAAAAATATTTAGAAAAACTTTGGTTGATTCATATGTGCATCATTGCGCACTGTATGGTTAAGTAAAATGAATACATAAGTTTTAAGACGGTTTGGACATGTAAAGAGAATGGATGATAAAATAATGACCAAGCGAGTACACAAGTCAGAAGGGCAAGGTGTGCGTGGATAAGATGAACCGACAGAAATATGGTTGGATCAAGACCAGATTTTGAAAGAAGGTAAAATTAGAAGTAAGAATAATGAAAGAATGTGCATGACGAGATGTATAAATGTGGAAAAGGCACAAGTTGCATGCTTGGAAAAAAATGTTTGAAAAACTGTTCTCTCTGTCTACTCTGCAAGAGAGACGGCGTGTTGATAAGTGTTTATTTATTTAATAAAATAAACTACACTTATATGTCTACAAACACTATAATAATTAAAAAACATAATTGTATTTTAATATTTTTTTTTAAAACTTCCAATTTATAATATATAAATATTTCAAAATATGGAGGATAAACATTCTAATGTAAAGTACAACATGGAAAGTAAAAAAATAGTGAAACTCAAAAAATGCAATACTTACAAAACGTATAGAAAAAAAAAAAAAAAAATGGAATCTTACTTGAGGGGGTATTATAAATAGAAAAAATGCAAAAAAAAACTTTGGATAAATACAATAATCACTTTTCCAGTAGAAACCTTATTTTTGTATTTCTTACCAAATGTTATGATTTCATAACTAATTTAAACTAAATGTCAAGAATGAAATCCTCATTTTAACGACCATTAATCCACAGTTTTAGAAACACGTGTCCACCTAAACTTTTACCTGTTGTTTGGAATTTGCGAAATAAAACTGATAAGGTATGACTTAAATATTTATTTTATAAATATTTGTGAGACCTGAAACACAATATGGTTAATTAATTATGATCTCGCTTGTCTGATTTTCTTTTCAATGTATTTACTTTGCCTGATAGACTTTTATACTTTACCTGATGGACTTTTATAAGAAGCGTCTCTGATACCACAATTTACGTAGAAAAATATAATTTCTGATATTTCATACAAACATTTTCGTCATGTGTTATGAGTTCGTTTTCTTGTAGATTCTAGCCATGATTGACTTTCAAACTTGATTTAGCCTGAATTAGTCGGACAAGGTTACGACTGTCAGTTGTAACTTGTTCATGAGTTACTTTGTTTGACTTTTTTGGAGAATGTCTGAAATATTGTTTGTATTCTACTCTTTGCTGATGATCTCAAAATCTTTAAGAAAAATCTGACTGCTTCAACCCACAGTCAGATCTCAAAACGTTTCTGAGGGGAGTCACAATAATAAATTATATTTCAATGCATCAAAGTGCAAAATAATGTCGTATAATTGCTCACACGTGTTGAACTTTCATAGGTATACTCATACACTATAATCTATATACGAGTATATACCCCGCACAGATAATATTAAAGATCTGGGTGTCTTGTTCCACAGCAATCTCACATTTGGTCCACACATAGAACTTATGTGCAATTCAGCTAATAAAACTCTAAGATTTGTAATGAGAAGCTCTAAGTCGTTTGGAAACCAAATAGTGTTCAAAACGTTGTTTAATTCATTGATCCGTAGCAAACTACAAAAGCATGCTTGTATTTGGAGCCCGCTGGGACACCAAACTCACTCATGGTGGAGAAGGTACAAAAAAAATATGTACGATATCTCTATATGAGTGAGTTTGGTGTCTATCCATGGCTTTATCCTACTCAGTTTCTGCTGGGCATGCTCGAGTATAACTCTTTGAGCGTAAGAAAAGATCTGCGTCTCCTGGTATACGTTGTCAAACTCGTTCGAGGAGTTGTGAGCTGTCCAGCATTACTACAAAGATTCGCGTTAAATGTTCCTAACAATTACACTAGACTGCGCCGGCAAGAACTGTTCTCAATAACATACGCAAGAACGGGTCTTCCAGCTGCTATGCCTGTTGGAAGGACCTTAACTCTTTTGAACGGGACTGCTTCGGATATTGACATATTTCATATCACATTACCAAAAGAGAAAGAAAGTTTTCTGCTAAGATTAGGGGCGTTAGAAAACACTCATCAACGTATTTAAGTGACTTTGAACAGTTAATTTATTGCGATAAATCGTTTGAACATTGCAATCGAATATGTTAATATTACGTACTGATTCGTGGTCAAAGCGTAAAAGGAATGAAATCTTTGATATTATTTACAAGTATGTTGTAATTGAAATAATATATGATATTAAGTTCGATTCCGATGCTTCAAACTGTTTTTTTTTTATTTTGCATCCCTTTTTCAGACAAGTGGTAGAATATATTAAAACATTAGTAGAACTCACTATGTTATAAAACCATAAATCATTTATATATAGTAAAGTAGAAAACATTCAATAAAAGAAAGAAAAAAAACAGAAATATAGGAATATGTTACACCACGATATAGATTGTTAGGTTCATTGTCATGTAGTAAGCTTTTCCAACTAATCAAAAAGTTGTTCAAGAGGCTTTAAGTGAAAATCAGACTATAACCCGTCTTTAAAATGGGTATCAACGGGAATCAAACCCGTAACTCCCGAGCTGGAAGATAAGTGTTTTATCAACTAGTGTCTTTTGATACATGAATTTGATTGTATTTTTCAATGCAATGGTTGTCTTTATCAATTGAAGTCGATAATCAATAAGAAGTAAGTCTCTTCCGGAGAACCGAATGAGAGGGTTTTTATAAAGGTTTTGAGTCTGGTTTTCACTTACACCTCATTAAAGTTTGTAGTTGGTTGCAAGAGATTACCACATCGCAATCATCCCGCTAAGTTGTACTTTCATAAGTAGTAATTTAATTGGGAATTGAACCCGAAACCTCTAGTGGAGGTCAAATATTTTTTATTGTATTCAATTTTGCTGTACACAAACTAATCTGGGGGGTTTGTTGCCATAAAGAAATATTTTCCAACCAAACTTTCCATCATGTCGTGTAGTTCATGACTGAGCATCGTGACTTCCATGATAGCCTCTGACGACTCTCCATCCTTCTCTGCACTCCGCGGCTCAAAAAGCAGTTGTTAAGGATAGTCCAGTTGAGTATGATAACATATATGTATTAACCCTAACCCTTCCTGTCCTGTGATGTGTAACTAGTACACATTGCTTCTAAAAACTTTAATATCTCTATAAATATAATAAATACTGGGTTCAGATTTTAGGTATTCCTCCGTAATACATTGACGCATTGAACGGAAAAAAAATTAATAATAATTAGCACTTATCGGCCACATCAAATATATTTTGTGAAAATCGGGAATAAATTCACCCATACAATCAAACGTGTGCCAGTGTGTGACGTAGGTATATTCATTCCAAAAACCCCGCTATGGGTGAGGAAGCGACGCTTTTCACGTCTCACTCTCACTCTACTTCGGTATATGGGAACGCAAGAAATAGAATCTCAGTTCGCTCGCTTCTCTCGCTCAGTAGCCAACAGGCTTTCGTTAGAGGTGGTCGCTTCGCCCGTTTTGTGAACGTCGTCCGATGTTTTTTTTCATGTTTCAGCAATTCAATTTCAATTATTATCACTTTTTACTTCAAGTTTAATTAATATAAGCGATTGGCTATGAATATTCTTATTTTTCCGATTTTAAATCACGCATTTTTACATGTGTATTGAATACACAGCACCGGAACGGACGGATTTTTTTTGGCGCAGGAAGGGAAAGGTTAAACAGAGATACGTTAAAAAGGTCTTAAGTTTTAATTAAAAATGGCCCTTTTTAAAAAAAATTAGGGCTGCTAGAAAGGGAAATCAAGCCTACAATCCCCGGTTTGAAAACCAGGTGTCTTATCAACTTGATTGCGTTTGCACCCTGGTTTAATTAAATAATTTACAGTATTCAAACGAATATTAAACAAATAGTAGTGCAATCTATATCACAACACATTTACGAAAAAAGAAAGTCTTAAACTCTCGATCGTTATCGTTTCTAGAAAATCCATTTCGATCCTTTCAGTGCAGAGGGGCCAAGCGGGGTAACTGCCCTTATCTAGAGAGTCATAAATTGGATGCTGGGATCGTTTGCATCCCGGAAGCAGCGCAGATAGGGGATGATTATACCACATGTGCTCCCAGAACCTTGCAATGGTTCACACTACATAAAGGAGATTCCGTGAACGTTATCAGGATTTGCAACTCAGAAATGTATTAAAGTTATGGTGAAATTTTGCATCTAGAATAATTTTGCATGTTTGCTTACTTCATTGGTATAAGTGTTAAGAAAAAACAATATGCTTATTTGGCTCCCATTACATACAATGGCGTGCCGACTCTTTCAATAAAAGTAAAGGTAGGAAAACCATTTAAACAGTCGATCGGAGCGTGGTTGTTATTGCGACAGGATTTTGAGTACTTGGGCTTTCAGGATGAATGACGAGTGGAAGGGATTTATGTGAGCTTGTGAGTGTGGGTCCCTTCTTGTTGTTTTAATTTTGATTGTTTTTGTATTTGGGTTTCTATGTATTTTTTTTTTGTTTTAATTTTGTTTTGATTTTTAATTTTTATTCTTATGATTGTGTGCGGTATGGTGTGGAATGAATATTTTTGGTCTTTCTGGAGTGATGATGTGTGAGGAGTTGAATTTCGCAAGATGTTTCCAGTTGTAGTTGAGTGTCACTGTTTGTCAGGTTGATGAGAGCGTGCAACGGGGTTTTGTTTTTGTGTAATAAAGAATCGGAAAGAAGTATCGATTTATTTTTTCATGCTAAATATCCTCAGTGAGATACAGGCAAAAGCCTAGTTTACTGTGGATACGACAAATGAAAGGCAACAAACCCAGATCCATTACAATTGTATGTCCAAATCAAATTACCTGTTGTTTTTCCTCAAATTGTGTATATTTCGTGTCATGTGTAATAATAAACAAATAAAATAAAATAAAATAATATTTTTTATTTTATTTTTAAATTACACGCGAAGAATAGAAGGTACGAGAAGTTGAGAAAGATCTAGGTAAACAAAACTAAATTAATTCAAAGGGAAAATCCTTTACCATAGAAGAGTATGCGTGTTGAAGCGTTTGAATGTGGCAGAAACGAAAAATGTGTCAGTATCGAATAAAGTGGAGATCTGTTCTCTCAACCTACACCCGTGGCGTAAACGTGATAATGATTATATTTTTTACAATTTAAGATTAACATCAAATTGTTTAATTTTAAAATGAATTTTCACTAAGTACCATAAATCAACAAGTTTTTATTTTAATTTAAAGAATATCATAAATAGTTTTATAAATATTGTATAACACGTAAAAACTTCCAGTTTTATTTATTTACATAACATTTGCCACCACTTATTTATAAAACAATTAAAAGATATAACCATCACACGAAGCCTTATTGGGGTAAACAGAGAGAACAGTTATCCGTTTCATTATATCCTGGCACACGTATTTTGCTTCTACAATGTTTATACACTACGTCATGTATTCTTTCATATTACTCGTATAAAAGCTTTTCCTTCTTTCAGAATGCGATTTATTTGACCGCGTTATGTTTTTCTAGATCTTCCCAAACTTCGCCTACTTTTTATACTACGTGTACAGATTATTTGATTGAATCTTTCAATATCCATTCTATCTACAAGACCAAACCATCTCAACGCCGCTTTCTTCATCTTACAAACTGCACCTTCTTTCAATCCACATTAATTTCTAATAAATTCATTCTTTCTTTTATCATGCATTGTTTTTCCATATATTCTGCGCAACGCTCTCAATTTGATTTGAAACTCAAAACAAAACAAGGTACTAGAAATAATGATATTTAAAAAAACTTACATATTGAAGACAACTAACATTGCCTAATTGGTAAGACCCCTATCTTCTGTTTGAGCCCATTTTCTTTCAACTAGCCTAATTTTCACTTCGTGCCTTTTTAACATATGTATTTCTGGTTGATTGGAAGGTTTTGCCACTTGACAATAAGTCAGCTAGGTTGTATTGTATACTGAAAAAGGGTATTTAAGTATTAAAATACAATCATTGAATGTTTATTGTAAAATACAGTTTAAGTCCAAAAAAATACAATATTGTCTTCTTGGCACCACAGTTCAGTTACCATTCATACTTTGCATTCAGACATCCAGAGCTCGGATTTTACTTGAGGAACTTTCTTCGTCTAAATTTAATTACAACTCTTACATTTAGTAGCTTCTCTTCATAAACTTTTAGAGCTCAAACCCTCATGTGGAACCAGTGTTAAGAAAAAACTGTATATAACTTTATAGTTTTTTTTATGTGCACTTTTTTTTCAATCAAATCTCTTGAAAAACAATTGGTTAAATAAATACTAAATCTTTATTTTAAATCACGACCTCCATTGTGGTAACATTTTTGACTTTCACCCAGGGGTACACAGTATGTTTCCCGATGGTTCCATAAAAACAAAAATAGGGTATCAGTTTGAAGCAGAGTTTCTGAATTCAAAGATTTGGGCGTAACCTTTGATGTCGGAGTCACGTTCGTTAACCATGTTTCACGTTTGATATCGGACTGTTACAAACTACTCGGTTTTATAATATAATGAGAATATCAAGAGAATTTAACAGCACCGATTTCTTCCGAAACTTATAAAATTATCTAATTAGAACCAAATTAGTATATGCATCTACGGTTTGGGCTCCTCATCAGCTCAAATATAAAAACAATATAGAAGAAATACAAAAAAAATCTCAGATATCTATTATACAGAACAAAGGGCGATTACCCAAAATATGCTCACCATGCCGAACTTCTCACGGTGTATAACTATAGAAGCCTCGAAACAAGAAGGCAAGAATCCATTGTGATATTCCTGATAAAGGTTTTCCAAGGTTCCTTTAACTGTCCCGCGACTCTAGAAGCACTAAGTTCATATGTACCCAATAAATATAGCCGTGCAAGGAATCACCCTCTGTTCTACGTACCAACTTACAGGACGAATATCATGGCTACACACTCAGTCACGCGTGGTATAGAGATATTGAACCAACTCAATGACACGGTTGATATATTTTCGGTACCGTCTAGCAGTATAAGAAGAATCCTGGCTGATATTATTCCTAACGAATAAGCAAACGCTAGAAGCAGACCCTCTTTGTGTAACAGGAGAAATCCGTACAAAGTGGATAAAAAAAAAAAAAAAGTTTGACTGTTAAAAATATTCACACGCGACGAAGGGTAGTCGTTGTCTGCACGTTCAATTACGAACCACAAGTTCATGGTCTAATCCAAAGGTTCTTAACTCTAAGGCTCGCCAACTAGGGCTGGAAACAATATTGTACACCAGCTACGCTTTTGAATATGCCCGAAATACAAATTCAGATATATTGAAGGGTAACATATGAAAAGAAAACACATATTTAATTATGTGTCGAGCACTCACTGCGGGCTCTTTTTTTATATTATTTTTGTTATAAGGTGCATTGTACGGTTTCTTCTTTTTCTTCTCAGTGTCATGTCAGGTCCCCCCAGCGCTGAACATCACCTGAGAGTAGACGTCTTTGTCCCCGGCAGACCGTAAAAGATCCCCAAAGCTCCTTATACCAGACCAATCACGTGTATTGCGGAGCCAGGAGATTTTCCACCTGCCAACACCTCTTCGACCCTTTATTTGGCCTTGGATGATCAGGTGCAGTAATTTGTACTTTGCTCCTCTAAGTACATGACCCAAATAGGACACCTTTCGGATTTTAATATTAGTCAGCAACTCTCTATCAACTTTGGCTCTTTAAAGAACCCTCGTGTTGCTGACCATATCCGTCCAGGGTATCTGTAGCATTCTCCGGTGCATCCACATTTCGAATGCTTCCAGTTGGTTCATACTACTAACTTTGAGGGTCCATGATGCCACTCCATGCAATAACACTGACCAAACGTAGCATTTGACTAATCGTTGTCGAAGTTTCAAGTTTAGCATCGCATCTTCTCATTTTATTAAAAGCCGCACGAGACAATTCAATTCTGCACTTGACTTCGGTTTGTGAGTCGAGGTCTTCCACTAGGATACTTCCGAGGTATTTAAGTGTTTTCACTCTCTCTATATCAGCACCGTTCAATGTAAGACTTGCTCCTGCCGGCCAAACACCATGAACTTAGTTTTACTCACGTCCATGCTCAGCCCCAGCCTGACACCGGCTCCATTAATTCTATCTATAAGCGTTTGAAGGTCGTCAATACTGTCTACCAGAACAACCGTATCATCAGCGTACCTGATGTTATTGACGCATACACCATTCACTTTGACCCCCAGATTCAAGTTATATAGTGCTTCCTTGGTAACTATATCAGCGTACAGATTGATTGTACTATTTACTTATATAAATAAATATATAATAAATCTTTTTAAGGCAAATATATTATGTACTTTAAAAACCAACTTTATAAAAATATTTACAGTATTTCTTTCTGAATTCAAAACGTTAACAATTTCTCTCAAAACATTGAATCAGATGCATTCAGCCTACATTTAAGTGCATCCACATCCAGGCTGTACGGTATTACATAAGCAGTGTCCACAGAACATACGTAATCTCCGTGGGAGATTCCAGGGTGCAGTGTTGTTCTGGTTTCATATCCTCACAGTGGCTCTGGTGTGCAATACGTGGAATTTATCACCTCACAGTGGCTCTGGTGTGCAATACGCGGAATGCAATACATCGCTTGAGCTCAGTGTATTGGGATAAGCAGGGGATTTACAAAGAAAACAATATGTACATAGCTCCTGGTAAAGATTCAATTTTCACAAAAGTAGGGTTTCGCAAAATTATGTCAAATATTTAACATGTGTTTTTATTTAAATTATTGAAACATAATATTATTATTGTCTTATTTAAAAGAAGAAGACCTCTGACAACGTCTAAAAAGCTTGTGATGTGCAAACTAGTATGAAATAACAAAAAAATTTAAGCACGCTTTAAGAAGCGACTGAAAAAACTCTTAATTTCTAGTCAGTAAAATAACGTGTTTCATTCCTGATTTTCTTTTCCTTTCCTCTCCACCATCCCTTCCTTTCCTTTTGATTGATGATATCTCACTTTATATGAAAAAGAATGTTCGGGTGATTGTCCGTCTTTGTGGGGTTCGTGGGCATATGCTCACGTATGTGTTTATGGATTTCGTGGGGATGGATAGTCATTTGAATGATTTATGCGACCGCGTAACTTGTTTCATTTACTTTTGTCTGGTTGGTTGGAAGAGATTGCCGTCTGGCAATAAGCCCGCCAGATTGTATTTGCAATAAAAGTGTTAAATAAATAAATAATACCTTAGCAAATTATAATATATTTTCAATACCTTTGAGTGGATTTCAAAAAGCCACGACTTACTTTAATGAACACGTGAGACAGTGAAACAAAACTTCTACAACATCTGGATTTTTCAAGAATAATTAATGAAAAAAAAGTATTAAATATAATATTTATATTATAGTTAAGACATTAACATTCTGAAGGTTTAAAGATACTGCAATTTGTTTTACCAATCACTGTTTATTCCACTTTTTTGTAACGGTATAACCCTACCGATTTCAAGGCTCCTCTGATGATGAACTGAAAGCTTTGAAACCGGTAGGGTTATACAGTTACGAAAAGTGTAATAAATAGTGTTTGATAAAACAAATTACAATGTTTTATATGTATTTATTAATTAATTTCCTGCAAGCGATCTATTAAATAAAAATAAAATAAATTTTCGAACTCGTATAATTTTTTTTTTTTAACCTAGCGAGTTTACTGCCATGTAGTAATCTCTTCCAGCCAACCAGAAATATGTTTTTATAGGCCCTAAGTGTTAACCAGGCTGGAATCCTATTTAAAAAAATCTGGGTTCCAGCGGGGATCGAACCCGCAACCTCCGGATCTGTAGACAAGTGTCTTACCACCAGGCTACGGAGGTCGTCTATAATTATATTAAACATTATCCATTGCAAATTAATAATTACTATTTGCAGCCCGTGGAATATTCACGGAAGTATTGTAAAACAAATTCTACGTTTATGAAAATATATATTCATAAATGTTAAGTTTGTTTACATATGTCATTTATGCATCGTCCCCTTTTACACTGGTTCAAAAATTGTAAGCTAGGTATTAAAAATTCGTGCAGTATCACGGACCCGCCGAGGTTCAAATTTCGAATTACTTTCGGAGAGAATCCAAGTATTCCTCTCTCACTCTCTTGTATTCAAAATTCAATTCTCGTATTATTTCTTTGGCGATAACCATCGTATGGGGTTTGACCTATTTATACTATGATGTTCAGAAATATAATTCTTTCTTGAACTGCACTAGTGTTTTACTTAGAAAATAATCTTCGGATACTGGTGAGCACAAATAAAAAAAAACTTTTAAATCCGATAAAAACTTGAATTTTTAGCGAGTTCATCGTTAAAAGGCTTCCTTCCAGTCTTGGGTGACTGTGTGACGTAACCGCTTGCAATGGGTTAGTCAATATTCTCAATAAGTCGCTGCAACCGTTTAAACTTGATGAGGGTATTGAAACTTGAAATTCCCCGCCATTATGATTTCAGGATTAAACTGTTTTAACTTTTCGAAGTTCAGCATGCACACAATAATCCAATACACGCAAAGGGATTATTATTATAATTAATAGAATAGCGACTTGATCCCAAAGGAGTTGCTTATGAAAAATCACGAAAATTTAATTGTTTTATTTTAGAAGTATTAACCAAGCATACCCATTAAGAATGTGGGAAAGAGCCTTAAGAAAAATCTATATTCCCTATAATAAAAGTATATGTACTACCTTGATCAAAAAGTTTTAGG
Source organism: Odontocerum albicorne (assembly GCA_949825065.1). Lineage (NCBI taxonomy): Eukaryota > Metazoa > Arthropoda > Insecta > Trichoptera > Odontoceridae > Odontocerum > Odontocerum albicorne. Next base: position 2,893,454 of record OX463850.1, read on the forward strand.
ACTTTATTCATAAAATCGAAAATACAAGTTTATTCATCAAAATCGATATGGCCCCCTTCAAAGTACTCCCATCGACTGCAACGCACTTACGCCAGCGCTTGATCTAATCCTCGAAACACCGCTGATACTCAATTTTCGGTATGTCCATTAGAGCCGTCTTCGATTTTTTCATGACATCCTCTCGGGTGCTGTAACGCGTTCCACGAAGCGGTTTTTTAAGTCGGTTGAACAGGAAAAAATCGCAGGGAGCCAGATCAGGTGAATTCGAAAACTGCTGGATAGTATTCGTGTTGTTTTTGGTCAAAAACTCATGGAAATGATGTATTTCGCGATTTCAACGCGGTCTTTTTTTGCATGATATTCGGCACCAGTTTTGCAGCGACACGTCTGAGGTCCAAATCATTAACCAAAATATCTTAAGCGGATCCATAAGCGATGTTCAAGTCCTCTGCCAGCTCTCTGATGGTCAAATTGCGGTTTTCGGCCAACATTTCTTTGATGTTATCGATGTTTTCATTGTTTTTCGACTGCCACTGCGTTCGTCATTCTCGACCACTTTTGAAGCGTTCGTGCCACCGAAAAACACTTCTCCAACATTTCCAAGGTCTGCGGACCGTCAAATCCGTTTTTCATACAAAATTTAATGCAAACTCGTTGATGCACAGTTGATGCCATTTTCAAACTTGTAAAAAATCGAAAACACGCACAAAGGTAGATGTACTCAGTACAGCGTAACTTTTACAAATGTCAAGCTATGACGTTAAAATTTGAAGGGAAGTATCAATGATAGATTTGGTAACCTAACGAAAAAAAATTAATTCCAATCGGGTGACTGACAGCGCCATACGGTGGCTGGTCCTAATTTTTTTTGATCAAGATAGTATATTTTAAATCTGCTAATTAGAGTTGTTAAAAGTGGATTTCCGAGATATGCTAGAAAATCCATAAGGAAAATCTGTATAAATTGTACTTATATTTTTATTCTTATTATTCAATCATGGTAACAGGTTAGTGCAATAACTATAAATTTTGTGAATAGAGAAAAATACTTAAACATATATAATTTAAGATCTTACAAGGTGAAAAATTCAATCCCTGACTTCTTAATTTCTCAAAGTGAATCGTATTTGAGGAGGTAATATTAAAAAAAGAACATGTCCACCAAATCAGAATGTTGTAAAATCGCAAAAAACTGTTTGCATTAAAAATATATGACATAATAATTCATTGTAAATATATATGAAATCCTTAAAATCGCTTAAAGTGACTTGATTTGTTGTTTAAAATCAAATCATAATAAATAAAATAGTTATTCTAGTTTAAAATATGGGCACGATCCTATTTGAGTGAACAATTCTACTTTAATCTTTTTTGATTGAACAGGTCTGGGACATGATGTTTTTTGTTCGATTTCAAAAATTATATATAAATATGATTTATTAGTGTTGCAAAAAAATATCAAAAAATGATTGGGTACAGTAATTTATTTTTATTTTAATTAAAGAAAATAAGTAAAGCGTTACAAAATAAGAAGAAATATTACTATAATTATATGTTGTTTATAATTAAGGCATTAACGTTGTGGAGGTTTCAAGACATTGTAATTTATTTTTATCAAACACTGTTTATTCCACTTTTTTGTGACGGTATAACCCTACCGGTTTCAAGGCTTTCACCTCATCTTCAGGGGAGCACAAACAAGACTTGTTTGTGCTCCCCTGAAGATGAGGTGAAAGCCTTGAAACCGGTAGGGTTATACCGTCACAAAAAAGTGGAATAAACAGTGTTTGATAAAAATAAATTACAAATATAAATATATGGTATGTAGGTAGATAAAGCTGTATAATGACATTACACTGCACGTACGATTTAAAACTGACAGTTGCTGGTGAACTGGTATGAAGTTAGACACAATCGAAAAACTATAATTGGTAAATTCGGGCATGATTTTTTTTGATTGGTTTGAAGCCTGGACAAGATTCTTTTTGAAATAATACTGGTTTTTTATTATGATTTTAAAATTATTTATGTGCTATTTTCATTGAAATGAAAATGTTAAACGGCTCCGTGCCATCGATAACAGAAAATTGCCTTTTTAACTCATTTTTTTTATCCGATGGACATAATTTTTTTTTATGTTACCTCCTCATTTGTGATTACTTGGGAAAAATTGACATGCGTTTGTTCAACACTTCAAAAAAGGTTGACAGAACGCGGACGTTTCTTTGCTGTCTTATTTAAGTTATTGGAATCAAGCACGATATTTATTTTTTTATTTATTTATTTAATTAACGACACAACAGTGTCTTTATATACAAATGAACATGTGACAGGTTATACAAGTACTTAAAATTATTGACAAATAATACAAAACTTTATCTTAAACTAACATGAAGATACAAAAAGCAGTAGTAATAATAAATTACAGTCATCGTTTTAAAATTATTTAATAATCTTTGAGAATTTTGTGGGAATTTTATGGATATATATAGTATTGAGATATAGAAAACACATGGCCTCATTAGTGGAACGAGATGTAAGTTGCTTTGCAGAATTAAAAGCTTCACACATGTTGATGCAGGGTTACTCAACTCCAGAGGCAAAATATTGTCCTTAATATTTGGTTTGTATTACGTTATTTCTATTAATAAAGGAGAGCACAAAGTTAGTAGCTATTTCTAAATACTGTTTTAATATTCTGGCGAATACTATATATATACTTATATTAAAAATATCTAAATTGTAGCAAAACTCGTTTCCAAGTCTTTGCATACGAATTATCATTATTTTTGTTAAAAAAATATGTAATTGATATTGAAAAAACAGTAATTGTCGGTATATATATGGTAGTTACTCTTACACGTAGTTAAAAATTAAACATTCATACATACATATCATCACGCCATGTCCGTTGTAGGATAGACAAAGAAAATATATTTCCAATCTTTTCTATCTAAGCACACAACTTCGCTCCCTTCACATTAATATTTCTCACTTTACGTTTTTGCAAAATCTGTTCCATTTGCCTCGGTCTACTTCAACCATGCACACCTTACATACTTCACTTGTCTTCTCACTTAGTCTTATTTCGTCTTTATTCTTACCACATATTCAAAACATCTTAAAACTCATTTCTTTGTCTTACTTAAAACGTCAATTTAATCCACGTATTCATTTCTCATGTCTCCATTCCGCCTTCTTTCATATATTGACACACTAAAAAAATCCTTAGTGCATGTGTTTCCACAGCAGTAATCTAACGTTTAAGCTTATTTATTTATTTATTTAACACTTTTATTGCAAATACAATTTGGTGGGATTATTGCCAGGTGGCAATCTCTTCCAACCAACCAAACAAAAGTAAATGAAGCAAGTTACATGGTTGCGTAAATCATTCAAATGACTATCCATCCCCACGAAATCCATAAACACATGCGTGAGCACAAAGATGGGCAATCACCCGAACATTATTTTTCATATAAAGGGAGATATCATCAATCAAAAGAAAAGGAAGAGATGGTGGAGAAGAGAGGAAAAGAATAGTCTACTGACTAAAAATTAAGAGTTTTTTCAGTCGCTTAGTAAAGCATGCCAAGGACGGAGCGAGTCTTATATTGGTTTGTAACTGATTCCAGAGTCTCACTGCATGGACAGTAAAGGACGATGTAAAGAAAGAGGAGCGGTGAACTGAAAAGGCCAATAAACAATATCTGTTTGAGCGTAGCGCTAATCCATGATTGGAAAGACGCTGAAAATTTTGGGTGAGATAAGAGGGTGTGGCGGGACAGTTATGGATATTATACAATAGAGACAATATATGAATTTGGCGTCTATTTCTAACATTCAACCAGTTCAATACCTTCTGGTATGAAGTTATATGATCGTACTTTCGTAGGTTGAAAATAAATCTTACACAAACATTTTGAAGACGCTGTAATTTGTCCAGCTGTTCCTCTGCAACATCCAAATAACATACGTCCGCATAATCCAGATTCGGAAAGAGTAGAAATCGTACGAGTAAAATTTGGGTTTTAGTAGGCAGGACCATGTTCAAGTTTAAAAATCATATTTATATTAAAAAGAAGAAAATACTTCTCTTATTCTACGAGTATATCTATAAACATTTATTTTTCTTTTAAATTACTTATCTTATTCTACGAGTATATCTATAAACATTTATTTTTCTTTTAAATCTTTTTGCCTAGGTGATTTTACTAGATGGACCGTGATAAAGAAAATGATCTTTCACCTTTAAATTTTTAGCTCACCAATCTTGAAAATATTCCAAGGCATTATTTAACGATTAACGAAGTATTAAATTTCGTTAATTAACATTCAGATCTTATTATTCCATGTTTTGTAAATACTTTGTTAATCTAATGATTTGAGAAACATGACTCCCTCTGTAACAAGGGATGAATTATGTAATTTAATAAATTATTAATTCTTTGTAGATCTTAAGAACTCTTAAGTAGAATAACACGAAAGCTGGCTTAATAATCAAAAAGAAATATTAGGTGTTAACATAAGTCATGTCCGTTTTTTTCCAAATTTAAAAATGAGCACCAAAAGTAAAACAAAATGGTAAAGGTTATACGTCATTCGAAAAAAAAAATCTGCTCTACAAGATATTGTATTATATTTGCTTTTACGTTACATATATTATTTTATTAGATAAAGCTGCAGTTGTGGCGGGCTGCCTGAGAGATGTCATATGGAGGGATAAATATATGAGAACGGATAGCAAGGTACGCATTTATAAGACCTGTGTGCGACCTATCCTCATATATGGCATCGAAGCGAAGGCAGACACTGTCAGGACAAAACGTATGCTAAGGACAACGGAAATGAGAACTCTGCGCACTATTGCTGGGAAGACTTTGCGTGATCATGTAAGGAACACCACAATCCGAGAGGTCTGTGAGGTCCAAGATGTGGTCAGATGGGGACGACAGCGTCGACGATACTGGTACCAACATGTACAGAGAATGAATTCCACAGGAATTCCATACATAGCTCTGCATGGGGTGCCGGATGGACGGCGTCCGCCAGGGAGACCCCCGAAACGATGGAGAGATAGCTGGAGCTCAGCATCACAGGACAATCCTGCAGTAACAGACTCTTGAGAGTCTACAGAAAGTTTAAGAAGAAGAAGAAGATTACAAGTCTTCAAATTAGAATGTCAAGTAGACGAAAGGGGTAATTTTCGACACCTCCTTCTGTTCGCGTTCAATCGAGGGAATAAAGCTGCCAAAGCTGCTCGTGATATTTGCGAAGTGTACGGTGAAGATGCTATGAATGAAAGGACAGCTCGTCGATGGTTTTTCCTTCAATAATGACGTCGAATTGCGGACATGGTTGGACGAATTACTCGAGTCAAGACCAGATGATTTTTATCGCACAGGCGTTGATAAACTTGTAGAACGTTGGCAAGAAGTTGTAAATAATGAAGGAGAATACATTATTGACTAATTTGTTGTATTTTTTTTTTGTTGTGTCATCTTGTTCTCTTCATTTGAAAAAAACGGACACAACTTATGTTGACACCCAATAAGTACCTATTTGAAAATATCAAATATTTATTATCATAAATCTGGTAGTTTTGAATTTGAATTACTCAAAAATATTATTTAGTATTTCAAAATTTCTAGCTACACAGAACGATCAGAAGGACGAACGATGAATGTAAAGTAATGTACTCGTACTTATCTATATAGATAGACTCTTAAAAACCGTTAGTTCTTTGATCTTGTAGAGTTTTTAAACCAACATCAACATTACTAATTATCTCAATGATCGTTACTACTTAATATTAAACCAACATCAACGTTACTAATTATCTCAATGATCGTTACTACTTAATATTAAACCAACATCAACGTTACTAATTATCTCAATGATCGTTACTACTTAATATTAAACCAACATCAACGTTACTAATTATCTCAATGATCGTTACTACTTAATATTAAAATAAATTGTAATTTAGGTAGTCAAACACTGTTTATTCCACTTAATGTAACGAGAGTTGTTTATGTTCCCTTTATGATAAGGTGAAAGTCTTGAAACCGGTAGGGTTATACCGTTATATTGAGTGGAAGAAACAGGTTTTACTTTAAAAATAACCTGCACAGTGTTAACACCTTATATATTAAAATAAATATGTAAAATGGCGGTAAGTTTAAAATACGAGTATATGAAACTCGGTGATTCTTTTTTTTTTTTTAACCTGGCGAGTTTATTGCCATGGGGTAATCTCTTCCAACCAACCAGAAAGATGTTTTTATTGGCCCTAATTGTTAACCAGACTGGAATCCTATTTTTAAAAATCTGGAATCCAGCGGGGATCGAACCCGCAACCTCCGGATCGGCAGAAAAGTGTCTTACAACTAGGCCACAGAGGTCGTCATTGATGAGGGAAGAACTTTTGATGGTCTCCGCATATGTATGTGAGTGAAAGATTAATGCAAATGGAGAGTATGTGGAAACGTGTGGTTGGATATGGTTGTTGAGATTCTGAAACGGTTTTTAACCCAAATATGAAATACCCCATCTAATTGCCGCAGCCACTTCCTTTTTATTCTTACACTCAACGTATATACAAGAGTTGATAGAAAAATGACGAGATTTTTTTAATTTCACGGGCTATTTGCTTTTCATTGAACCCATCTTTTTCCCTCGTGTTTACGACACTGTGATGTATATTTAAATTTTTATTTTTTTTATTATTGGATGGGCAGTTGACAGGCAAGTATTTGCGACGCATTTTGGCATGTTTGAATTTTTTTTAAATGACTGGACAAATATTTTTTTCAAGGTTTTACACCGTTTCCGTGAGACGGTCTGAAGAAATCAGATTGTGGACAAACAACTCCTGGATTTTGCATAACGATAAGGCAGTCTGACACTCACTACTAATTCGTGAATTTTGGCCAAAGCCATCACCGTCGTGATGCCACAGACACCTGTTCCCAAAGATGAAAGGACAACGTTTTGCGACAAAATAGGAGATAAAGACAAAATCGCTGGGTGAGCAAAAGGCTATCCCAAAAAGTGCGTTCCACAAATGTTTTGCGGATTGGAAAAAAAGTTGACAGAAGTGTATTTTATACTATGAGGACTACTTTGAAGGTGACAATATTAATAAATAAATACTTTTTGCTAAAGATTAAAATTTTCGTTATTTTTTATCAAACTTCGTTCATTAATTTCGCTATGTTTTTTATATATCAATAATCGTGAGTTCGAATCCAGAGTTACCCTAAACGACACGTAAATTGTCATTTTATTATTAAAGTTCCACAAAAGTGTTTGCCCATTTGCTGTAGCTAGAGTGCACATACGTCGTTACCCGTCTCTGCATGGTAATAGTTCCACCCGCCATATAACATAGTTATAGAGACCTGTCCCCCGGGAGCAGCGTGATTAAGAGAACCATTTCCTACTGCAGTCATAAATGCATCAGATCTCTCGTTATTTTTGTCCGCTTCTGTTAACACAATTTTTGAATAACTTGTAAATAAAGTTTTATACCAAGTTACACTATTTGTGTAGTGATTTTTTACGGCACGATTTTGAAGCTTAAATTAATTTTGAAATCTATGGAATCTCTCCATGAGAAATAATTAGGTTAAATTTATCTGTTTTTATGAAGATTCTTTTTAAGATTTGATTCATTTGAAGGGTATTTTTCAAGTATGTTTAGAAGTTTTACAGTATTGTACCGCATGGTTTGATTTATCATGCCAATGTTTCATGCTGTTAATGATTGTGTCCGGAGTATCGGTCCGATTTAAGGGTACCTTACTCTTTCATCGGGTTTATGAAGCGGACATGGAATATTGAGTGGAGATTTCGCTGGGGTGGTGAGGAGAAAAATACGGTAGAAAGGTAAGAATAGAATATTATTTATGAAACAAATTACAATAGAATATTACACGTATTAATTACGGAGGAAACAGCACACAGGACAAAACTGGCATGGAGCTCATTTGGACGCCTGAACAACATGTTCAAAAGTAATCTCCCAATATCCTTGAAGCGAAGGATCTACAACCAGTGTATTCTCCCAGTACTTATGTATGGCTGCGAAACATGGACGTTCACAGTAAAGAACACACAAAAGCTCCAGACCGCACAAAGGGGCATGGAGAGATACATGTTGAGATATACTAAAAAAACCGTAAACGAAACACCTGGATTCGCAATATTACAAAGGTAGGAAATGTTATAAAGATGTACAAAATAATGAAGTGGCAATCAGACTCCCGATGGACATCCGAAATAATCCAATGGTACCCAAAAGGCATAAAGAGGCCCAGAATAAGACCAAAGGTACGTTGGATAGGTGAAATCAGGAAGCATGGCAGCATCACATGGCATCAACGAGCAAAAAACCGAACTATTTGGAGTCAACTTGGGGAGACCTTCATCCAGCAATGGATCGACTCTGGTTGTCAATTATGATGATGATGATACGTTTTATATGCGTATACTATATTTATTTTTTATCATACGCGTTTTTATGTATCATATATTCAGAAAGAAAATATAGAGAAATAAATACAATATTATATGTATTATATTATAATAGACAACGAAGATGGGGAGTGAGGGTAATGGTGTGACTTTATAAAATTTATATTTTAAATAAATAAATATCAGAATTAATAAATAAATACAGAAGTTATTCATTTAAATAAATAAATAAAAGGAGGAATTCGCACAATTCTGAGCCTGCCATTGCGGTTCAGCGAACGTGGGGTAGTACCTAAGTTTTGTTTGGGCCTGGGATGAACAAGATTAATGTTCGCGTCGTAGTCTTAGAATGAGCTTGTCAGAGGGTTGGGGAGGCTCGGAAGTGAGCTGTAGAACTTCTCGACAAGAGGCTCTGAATTCCCGAATGGCAGGGAAGATCTGTGACTTCTTGAAGCCTTTTGTTGCCAACAAAGTACGGTGCATCCATTATGGTGCGCATAGCTTTGTTTTGCAGAACCTGGATTTTTCCCATGTGGGTTTTGGCCGCGTGGCCCCAGGCCGGAATGGCTTACGTTATCTGAGGCAAAAACGTTACAATTTTTATCTTCAAAGCTTGTTTTAGTCAAGTTTCCTATAAGCGAATATGCGCTAAATATCGCTTTGCCTATAGCGAAGTTTCAACCGTAACGTAAGAAAATAACTCTATTACGATTTAATTATGGAGTAATGTGGGTCTTAGCAAGTAAAATACATACATTTCAAAATCTCGCCCCTGCTTGCTGAAGGTATCTCTTGCCTCTCCCCACAAACAATCACTAACTCGATTTTTTTCAAGTTAGATGCGTGTATGTGTATGTCGGTACCAGTCCGAACACAATTAATTATTGTTTAAGTTCCCCTTATAAAATCGACTAACCAACCGGAAAATGTTGCAAAATTCAATAATTAAAATAATATGCTCTAAGTTATTGTAAAGAAGTTTATCTATTATTCTATTTTTTAACCAAAACATATTTTTTCATTCATATTTTGTTTAATAATATTCTCTTACGAGAGATAAAATATTAAATTTATTATTATTCAAATCTTAAATTTTTCATTGGTACGTTTAAACATTGTATTTTAAAATGTGTAATGTATAAAATTTTGTAAGAATTTATTATTTTGGAGAATATTAATGTATGTTATTTTCTTCCGATTTCAAGTTTTCTTGTGTTATATAAAGGACACCTGTTATTGTTTGAATAAAAAAATAAAAAAACATTTTATTATTTTGTTTTACACTTCCGTTGTATATAGTATAACAAAGGATCTGGTGTCATCTACTTTGTTGTATAATATACAACGTGAGAGAAAGATTAAGAATCTCTTTCAACCAACCAGAAATATGTTAAAGAGGCATTTAGTTAAAAATCGAAACTGCAACTTCCGGGCTGGAAGACAGACGTTTTTCCATCTAGGTCAATCTTCATTGCATTCAATATTTGTCATTTATTTATGACACTGTATAAACCTGAAAATCTCTACCTATCAACCCTGGTAAACATGGAGGTTTCTGTTACTTACTGAGGACATACTATATGATCTTGAAAAAAATGGTGACATTTTCACACATCTTGATAAGTTGATCGTTCCATAAATATCACAAAGGTGATCATTCAAAAATATTTATTGTTGAAGAAATAAATAGAAATATTAGAATTCCAACCCTATGTACTCGTTATTATAATTTGTCTCAATCGAAATTTATTCCAAGGGGTGACAGTTATTTGTGAAATAATTGAAACATGTTACTGCGAGGCCGATTCAGTTATCACCAGATCTTACGGCGGGTCTTCCCCGAATTCAGGTAAGCCTGGGGGGGCTCTGCGGAAGATGGAACAATCAGCCCCTTTAACCCTGTGTTCAGGGTCAACTCTAGGGGGTGCGCCACGCTTGTGAAAAGAGCAAAACTCCTTACCTTTACACGAATAATAGTAATAATAAAAGAATAACTTTATAGTGCTGTTTAGAGGGCAGACTTTTCAAGGGCTCTTTAAGTCGGCATTCAAACTCATTATTTTCGACAGATTAGAAATGTCACAAAATAATTATGTAAAAGTAATGTGTAAGGCTGGGAATGAGGTTACTGCGACAATTAGATTAGGTACTAAGATCTGCAAATATTAATAAAAACATGTTTGGTAAGAAAACTGCTAAAAACTTACCAAAGGATGACGAACGACAATGTGATTGTCCCAAATTCAGCTTTAGGCGTAGTATAATATATGTGTGTAGTGTTCATATATTCTTAAATTTTGGTAAGACTCCCAAAAAAGGTTATCTCCAAGTACTTCCTAAAGCTACACACGACAAAATCGGATAAGTCAAGCAGTTTTATGTATTATTTTATATAGAATATTTATTGAATACATTATAACCTGGCGTGTGGCAAACTATTCCAACCAACACGAAAAGGGATGAATGTGATTTAAGTGAAAATATGGAAAGACTATAACTTTTGAAAACATCAACGGGAATGGAACCCGCAACTTCCAGGCTGCGAGAAAGGCGTTTTATTAACTAGATAAAAGTTCCTACATTTATACTAAATATAAATTTCTTATTTTTATGCTAACATAAACTTCTTATTTTTATGCTTACGTGCATACACACTATATATCTTTATAGGTGGTTAACGAAAACATTTTCGTAACTCCAAACCTTTTTTTATCATAGATGTGCTTCTTCCATATTCATGCATCTTACGTTACACGTTCTATAGTAGGTATCAAAAAATACTTCACGATGAAGGTGTATACTTACCATTAGGGTATGCCTCTTTTGATATATGCAGAGAGATCTTTTCGTTCCATCCACATAGCTTATCAACTCGTCTACATCCATACATGCTCTTCTGTTTCTCATAATTCTAACCTTTTCTTCAATTAAAATTTGATCTAACTATAATTATTCATTCTTTCTTAGTTTTTCATTCGTAAAAAATAGTATAAATTTATAAGATGTAGACATTCACATTTCTAAATGACTTACATCGTCGGTCACCTCAAAAACTAGACGCCTACTTGCAGCTCAGATATTGTACGTTTAATAGAGACGGCTCTATCCTTCCTGGTAGGTTTGGGGACTTATTTGGGGAATTATTAATTAAATTTCACCGAAGAGATTATTTCTACCGCCACTGTAGCCGATGTTCGATTTATATGGGAACTGAGAGCCCTTTTTGTTTATGTTTTGTATCGACGCTAAAGCGATGGTGTTAAATTGTGTTTGCACGGATTTTAGGGAAATTGAAAATGTTTTTTGTTGAGAATTTTATTGATAGTTATTTTTGGAAGGTTTAATATTTTTTTTCCATAGAGATTGATCTATGGTTAATAGAAAATTATTTTGATTTAAAAAGTTCATCATCACATTCACGCCATGTCCTTATTGGGGTTGACAAATAGAACCGATCTTCACTTCATGAAATCTTAACACTTGCCATCCTGTGATGGATAGTGAGTGACCAGGACTTATATTTTATTTGATTATTCGACGTTTTAATACATAATAAAATTATTTTTATAGCTAATGACAAAAAATAACCTAACAGATTTTGCATAATCTTAATTTAAAATATACATTTTTCACTGGACGCTTAGCGTCCAGTACCGTGGGTGGCGGAATTTTTTAGCACAGTAAGGCAAGTGTTAACACAAATATTTACGTTTTTCAGGACTTGCATAACTTTTCGTATGTTATTTTTGCTATCTTCTCTCACACCGCGTTCTTGTCTAATATCGTCAACTCTTATTCAAATACTTTTCATATAAATTTTAAGTACTCGATTAAGGTAAAATAATTACTTTACGCAGATTTCTTCGAAACATTAAGTTAAGCGTCTTCAAAATGTGTGTCTAAAATTATTTTCAACCTACGAAAGTACGATCATATAACTTCATACCAGAAGGCACAGAACTGGTTGAGTGCTAGAAATAGACGCCAACTTCACATACTGTATCTATTGTATAATATCCTTAACTGTCCCACCACCCCCTCTTATCTCGTTGAAAATTTAAGGCGTCTTTCCAATCATGGATTAGCGCTACGCTCAAACAGAGATTGTCTATTGGCCTTTCCAGTTCACCGCTCCTCTTTTTTTACGTCGTCCTTTACTGTCCATGCAGTGAGACTCTGGAATCATCACTGGACACTGGCGTATACTCCTTCATATATAGGAGTTCACGGCCATTATTCAAAGAGAGAGAGAGAGAGACTCTGGAATCAGTTACTAACCAATATAAGACTCGCTCCGTCCTTGGCATGCTTTAAGAAGCGACTAAAAAAAACTCTTAATTTCTATTCAGTAAAATAACGTGTCTCATTCCTGATTTTTCTTTTCCTTTCCTTTTGATTGTTGATATCTCACTTTATATGAAAAATAATGTTCGGGTGATTGTCGGTCTTTGTGGGGTTCGTGGGTATATGCTCACATATGTGTTTATGGATTTCGTGGGGATGGATAGTCATTTGAATGAATACCACAAATGACCATGGTTGACCCTTCCTTCCCTGTGATGTGTAACTAGTACACATTGCTTTTAAAAACTTTAATATCTCTATAAATATAATAAATACTGGGTTCAGATTTTAGGTATTCTTCCGTTATACATTTACGCATTGAATGAAAAAATTATATTAATAATAATTAGCATTTATCGGCCACATCAGAGATATTTTGTGAAAATCGGAAATAAATTCACCAAATTATCAAACGTGTACCAGTGTGTGACGTAGTTATATTCATTCTAAAAAACCACTGCGGGTGAGGAAACGACGCTATTCACGTCTCACTCACACTCTTCTTCGGTATATGGGAACGCAAGAAATAGAATCTCAGTTTGCTCGCTTCTCTCGCTTTAGTAGCTCTCGGGCATTCGTTTGAGGTGGTCGCTTCACCCGTTTTGTGAACGTCGGCCAATGTTTTTTTTATGTTTTTAGCAATTAAATTTCAATTATTATCCCTTTTTACTTCAAATTTAATTATTTTAAGCGATTGGCTATGAATATGCTTATTTTTCCAATTTTAAATCGCTCATTTTTACATGTGTATTGATGTGTATTGAAGACACAGAACCGGAATGCGTGGATTTTTTTAGCATAGGAAGGGAAAGGTTAATATAACGGTATAACCCTACTGGTTTCAAGGTTTTCACCTCATCATCAGGGGAGCACAATCAAATCTAAATTGTCTTCAAACTGCTACCGACATATACATACATCTAATGGTATGAATTCGGTTTGCGTATTGTGTGTGGAGGAAGGCGAGAGGTAACTTCAGCAAGCAAGGGTGAGATCTTGAAATATAAGTATTTACCCACTAAGACCCACTTAACCCAATAATCAAATCGAGATAGATCCATTATCTTATGTTACGATTGAAACTCCGTTATAGTTAAAATACAGTAAAATGTCATATATAAAAACAATAACATACTGAAGAAGCCGGGATGAATTGAAACATGTTACGAGATAAAAATAAATCGGGCTGGTGTCACTGGAACCCTCACCCGAAACTAAATCGGTTACGAGATAAAAATAAATCGGGCTGGTGTCACTAGAACCCTCACCCGAAACTAAATAATTAAAAAAGCAATTTTAAACCCAAGGAAACTAATAATTCAAAAATGTCTTTATTGCTTACAAAATAATATTAAACAGATAGGTAACAAAGAAAAATAAACTTGAACAGTTAACTTTTATAAGGATTAAATATAATTTGTATTCCCAACTGAACCAAACTTCATCACATAGTGAAAAATATTCCCTTGTGATTGAGAAAGATTCTTTATCTGACGAGTCAAGCGATGACATCTGTATCAGGAAAGTAAATATACTCGTATTTTATATAAATAATTGAAAAACCGACACACGAGATTTAAAAAAAATATTTATAATGTTTCTTTCTGTTGCATTTCCTTAAATAAATTATACTCACTACTTTCTTTATTTTGACTAATTTAGCGACACCTATAAATAAGTAAATTGTTGATATGTATTTGTTAAACGATTTCGAAAACGTCGTCTCGATTGATTTCATTGTAAAGCCATTTCTCTAAAATCTATCAAAGATTTCTGCTTTAACTTTGTGATACTCTAAGTTATAATATTTAACAATGAATTTATATTTTATTCCTTTCCACCTACACATGTTACATTATTTCCACCTACACATGTTACATTATTTCCACCTACACATCTTACATTATTTCCACCTACACATGTTACATTATTTCCACCTACACATGTTACATTATTTCCACCTACACATGTTACATTATTTTCACCTACACATGTTACATTATTTCCACCTACACATGTTACATTATTTCCACCTACACATGTTACATTATTTCCACCTACACATGTTTCTACCTCCTGTCCAGCAGGCGGAATGATCCCGGTTTATTATGAGAGCAGTGCTTATATCAGCCTTATATCATGATACTTTATTTATTAATTTAACTCTTTTATTGCAAATAAAATCTGGCGGGCTTGTTGCCAGGCGACAATCTCTTCCAGTCAACCAGACAAAAATAAATTAAGCAAGTTACATGGTAGCATAAATCATTCAAATGACTATCCATCCCCGTGAAATCCATAAACACATACGTGAGCACATGCCTACGAACCCCACAAAGACGGGGAATCACCCGAACATTATTTTTCATGTAAAGTGAGATATCATCAATCAAATGAAAAGGAAGGTATGATGGAGAGGAAATTTTCCCTACATTTTTTACAGTTTGTTTATTGATGATTTGATAATGTACAAAAAAAAAATATTTTTTTCAATTCAGGAAATCAGCTGTTATATCTTATAAAAAAGGGAAATGAGCTGGTCGACATGATTGGAACCTTTTTGTAAATTTTAAACAAAAATTATACACAGTTTCTTAATAAAAAATAATGTCGTTATAGTCGTAACCAAAGAAAAAAAATCATAAAATGTCAGTTATCTGAAGAAAAAAAAAAATTTTTTTACTCTTTTTTCCAACTTTTTTAATTTTTTAAAAATAGTGAAAAACTTTTTCAAGGTATGGACGATAGAAAATTACCTATTAAAATTTTAAATTTAATTTGAGAGCAATCAATCGGTTGAAATTTGAGATCTTATGTCGACCAGATCGAAAAAAGTAGTTTCGAGAAAAACGCATTTCAAGTTTTGAGATTATTATCCGAGTCATTCCGGTGCGGCGTAATTGCTGCCTCATTTATAGCTATAACTTCGTAAATATGAATAGTTTTAACATTTTCTTTTGAGAACATATTCTTAAAGTTCTAAACTTTAAGAATATGCAAAAAAATAAAAAACGATTTTTCAAATTTCTAGAGTAGAATACCTTCGTAAATAATTATCTCCATTGCTTTAATATAAGCTCACAATTTTAGACGTCGCAAAGTAGTTTGAAAAGTAAGGTTAATGCTTTAGGAATAAGAGCGTGTGAAAGAAAACGTAAGACAGTAAAAGCAATAAAAGCATTAGGAACGAATGTAGATCGAAAAAAGATGCAGTGCTTAACCCTTCCCTTACGGTGCTAAAATTGAAACGCGCGCTCCGGTGTTGGGAAGTGAGTACGCGATCAAAAATTAGCGATTTTAAATCGGAAAAATAAGGACATTCATAGATAATCCCCTTAATGAATTATAATTGAAGTTAAAAATTATAATAATTGAGATTTATTTGCTGAAAACATTAAAAAACCATCTGGCAACGCTCACGGAACGGGCGTAGGTCTAATATATTTGCAAGTCCAGAAGCTACTGCGGCGCGGAGCATCAGTGGCTTACCCCGGCGTGGCTTACGCTTGCGACGATTGAGACAATTGAGCTCCTCGCAATTCAGTGGAGTATGCAAGAGTGAGATGCGAATATAGTGTCGCGCTTCCCGCATACTCTTCACCTATCGTCAAGACACAAGGTCGAGGCACTCACAGCGTTTAAATGCGAATTTGTTTCCAATCTTCACAAAATACCCACGATGTAGTCGATAAATTCAGATTATTATTAATATTATTTTTTAAATCAATGCGTAAATATATTTTGGAGAAATACCTAAAATCTTAACCTTGTATTTATTATATTTATAGAGATATTGATGGTTATTAGAAGCAACGTGTAGAAGATACCCAACACAGGGAAGGAAAGGTTAAGATGAAGTAAAGAGTATTTAAATTATTCAGCAACGTAGAACGAATGGATGATTACAATAATAATTTATACGAGAAGTTTAAAAAGATCCAGGAAACGTGCCATAGTAAGGTTTAATCAAATTTCCATCAAAAGAAGAGTAACATGTTTTTTATAGTTAAGGCATTAACATTGTGGAGGTTTCAAGACATTGTAATTTATTTTTATCAAACACTGTTTATTCCACTTTTTTGTAACGGTATAGCCCTACCGGTTTCAAGGCTTTCACCTTATCTTCAGGGGAGCACAAACAAGACTAAATTCTGTTCGAACTGGTACCGATATACACGCTTCAACGGTTGGGGTCTGAGGGGTGAGGGAGGCATGGGACGATTTCGGCTAAGAGCGGAGAGGTTTTTGGGATATAACTGTTCACCAGATGTTCGGATCGATGTACTGATTTAGAAATTTCTAGAGCCTCTAATCTGTCCAATTTATTTCCATCACTACTGATATGTAAGAATTTGGCATCATCGATAGAAAAAGTATGGTTTTCACGGTGACAATGATTAGCCATTTTAGAATAAATTTGACAGATTAGAGGCCCTAGAATTTTTTAAGTCAGTACATTGATCCGAACATCTGGTGAACAGTTATATCCCAAAAATCTATGCCTCCCTCACCCCTCAGACCCCAACCGTTGAAGCGTGTGTATCGTTACCAGTTCGAACAGAATTTAGTATTTTTTGTGCTCCCCTGTAGATGAGGTGAAAGCCTTGACCAGTAGGGTTATATCGTTACAAAAAAGTGGAATAAACTGTGTTTGATAAAAATAAATTACAAGAGTTAAAAGCTTTTATAATAGGAAATAGTGCAAAACGGTATATGTTATGGATGTGGCAGAAAGGAACAATTGTGAACTATGTGAAAGTGGAAATATGTTATCTTAAATGCATTAGGTCATGACGATAATAATTATACTCAAATACCATCTTAAATTTTTAGTCATCACATCATTTTCTTTCCAGAATCATTCGTTCAGAATAGTTTCTTTTTATACAAGACGAAACATTTTAACTTTCTGAATAAATCTATTTAAAATATATTTCTGAATAAATGTACTTCCTGAATAAATAAACGAAAGAATTTACTGTCACATGATATGTCCAAAAAACGTTGATTTTCTTTTTTTAATCGTTTTAATTTTTTCGTTACATATCCAATGCGAATCAGAAAAACCTCATTACTATTTAATTGTTCAACTTATAAGAAATATGTTTTTAACACCAGCATTTCAAAGACTTGAAATATATTTAGCACGTTTTTTACCTATATAAGGGCCTATGTTTGGGTACCACATACGTAGCACTTTAGTATCTATAACATGTGTATAGTTGATATTTGTTTTGTCGTGGCCAAATAAAATATAAATTTTAATGCATCACTTTAATTTAAAGTTTTGCACCGTATTGAAAACAATTATATTTCGAATTTTACCACTGAATCAGTGTACTTGAGAATTATGTTCTCTGATGATGGAAAGGTGGGATGAGGTATTGAACGTCGAGATGAAACAAGACACAAAGTCAATCAGGCACTTAAATTATTATATTCAAACTATGCATTGATGAATAGGAGTAAAACGAGGAAATGGAAAATTTATTAAATGAGCCACATTGAGAGAATTAAAATTTTTCTAATTTCAGCTTCCCCCTAGAGCAACTCAATATACTCGTATATGATACACATCTTTGTGTTCCCAAATCCATGCAATTGCGCAAGGAGGGAGATAAATTAATATTTTGTAGTATGAACCCCCTCCCTGGAAATTATGATAACACGAAACAACATATCTGGAACATTGAGAGATATCTTTGATATTACAAGTAGATCTTCTCAGACAATTTGATTGTTTGGAATTTTTCATTGTAAAATTATATCAAACATTACCCAACTCTCCTATAAAGGGCCAGTTTCAGATTTAAGTACCAAGCTTATTTTATTTTTTAAACTTACTAGTAAAATTTTGCTAACTAACAAGAAATATTTTGTAAACTAACAAGTCATATTTAGTAAACTTACAATACAAGAAAGTTTTAATTCGAACACTGGTCAATTTTCAAAAGTTTGGATTCAATTTAAAACCTCTTTTGCCCAAAGGCAATATGCTTATTTGGCTCCCATGACATACAATGGCGTGCCGAATTCAATAAAGGTAAAGGTAGGAAAACCATTTAGACGGTCGATCGGAGCGTGGTTGTTATTGCGACAGGATTTTGAGTACTTGGGCTTTCAGGATGAATGGTGTGTGGAAGACATTTGTGTGGGCTCGTGAGTGCGGGTTTCTTCTTGTTGTTTTAAATTTTGTTGTTTTTATGTTTCTGTATGTTTTTTATTTTTATTCTTATGATTGTTTGCGGTATATTGTGGGATGAATATTTTTGGTATTTCTGGAGTGATGATGTGTGAGCAGTTTAATTTCGCATGATGTTAATTGAGTGTCACTGTTTGTCAGGTTGATGAGAACGTGCGGGCAACGGGGTTTTGTTTTTGTGTAATCAAAAATCGAAAAGAAGTATCGATTTATTTTTTCATACTAAATATCCTCAGTGAGATACAGGCAAAAGCCTAGTTTACTGGGGATACGACAAATGAAAGGCAACAAACCCAGATCTATTAAAATAATGTATGTCCAAATTAAATTACTTGTTGTTTTTTCACGAATTA
>OX463850.1:2917758-3169257 GCA_949825065.1 Odontocerum albicorne
TTGAAAAAAAATATATCAAATGAAATAACCAAAAATATTCCAAGTCACATAAAGCCAGCTTTTTACACTAACTTTAATCTCCGGAAACTCTTATTTAATGGGAAAGGCAAAAATGGAATACTTAGCAACAGTGGTGTGTATAAACTTTTATGTGCTGACTGTGATAATTTCTATATAGGAAAGACAGGAAGATCTTTTGAAAAGAGATTTCGTGAACACA
The DNA here is from genome assembly GCA_949825065.1 of Odontocerum albicorne. Classification (NCBI taxonomy): domain Eukaryota; kingdom Metazoa; phylum Arthropoda; class Insecta; order Trichoptera; family Odontoceridae; genus Odontocerum; species Odontocerum albicorne. Next base: position 2,917,979 of record OX463850.1, read on the forward strand.
AATCCGCCTTAACAAATCCTCTAATTTATTCTGAAATGGCTAATCATTGTCACCGTGAGAATCATACTTTTTCTATCGATGATGCCAAATTCTTACATATTAGCGGCAACGGAAATAAATTAGACAGATTAGAGGCCCTAGAAATTTCTAAGTCAGTATACCGATCGGAGCATCTGTTGAATAGTTATTTCCCCAAAATCTCCCCGCTCCTGGCCGAAATTATACCTAGCCTTCCTCATCCCCCCGCCTCCAACCGTTGAAGTGTCTATATCGGTGCCAGTTCGAACAGCATTTAGTCTTGTTTGCGCTCCCCTGAAGATGAGGTGAAAGCCTTGAAACTGGTAGTGTTATACCGTCATAAAAAAGTGGAATAAACAGTGTTTGTTAAAAATAAATTACAATTTATGTCTTCAGTGAGATACAGGCAAAAGCCTAGTTTACTGGGGACACGACAAATGAAAGGTAACAAACCCAGATCCATTAAAATTGTGTGTACGAATTAAATAACCTGTTGTTTTTTTCGCAAATTATGTATATTTCTTGTCATGTGTAAAATTAATTTAAAAAAAACTGTCTTTTTTTATTCAAGTCCTCCCATGGGATGTGTCCACTGTATCTTTCGAATAAGTGTCTAAGAAATGTTCCTTCGAAAAGTAGAACTTTAAGGTCGATTTCTTATTTCCGTATTTAATAAATTGTTCCAAATCGATCCGACAAAACTTGGTATTATAACAAAGTTTTTGGCGTTGCTGCCCCAGTGTCGTGGAATGGTCTGCTTCTTAGAATAAAAGATACGGGTGGCGAGTTTAGCTTTAGGAACTACCTAAAAACAAATCTTTTTGTAGGTGGTCTTGGGAACATATATAACTGTGTAAAAACACTACATACATACACTACACCTAAATCCAAATGTGTGATTTCTTATTTCGTTATCCCTTAGTAAGTTTTCAAGTAAACATTTAATTTCTAGTCAGTAAAATAATGTGTTTCATTACTGATTTTTCTTTCCTTTCTCTCCACCATTCATATATTTCCTTTTGATTGATGATATCTCACTTTATATGAAAAAGAATGTTCGGGTGATTGTCCGTCTTTGTGGGGTTCGTGGGTATATGCTCACGTATGTGTTTATGGATTTCGTGGATAGTCATTTGAATGATTTATGCAAGCATGTAACTTGCTTATTTTACTTTTGTCTGGTTGGTTGGAAGAGATTGCCACCTGGCAATAACCCCACCAGATTGAATTTGCAATAAAAGTGTTGAATAAATAAATAAGTTTTCTGCGGTTTTCTTAGCTAGCATGTTTCTCTGAACATATGCAAATGCGGGAAAGTACTTAATATAATGGCCACAGCCACTTCCTTCCTATCCTTACATTAAATTTATATACATTTATTTTATAATATTTTTAATCTGTCAATAATTGTGGATTCAAGTCCCGTGCTAGAGCGCCCTTGAGGTGAGTTTGCTTTGTAAACGGTGCTTTATGAAAGTTTCACAAATGTAGAGTCGAAACCTTTGGTATGGTAATAAACTTGCAAGATGGACGTCTATTGTTTTAAAACTGTAATTCTTTGGACATGTTACTTAAAATGATGATGTAAGACGGGAAAAGCTTTTGACCACAAGATACAGTAAAGCGAAGGTTAGCAAGATGAAGTTGTCCTATAAGATCAAACGAATCAAATAAAGTTGTCAAGATAGTCCTCTTTAAGCGCTGCATTCAACATGACCCAGGACCGGGAGGGATGGAGACAGGTAGTGCGATGAGTTAGAGAAATAGCGATGAAAAAATTAAGACAACAAAGAGACATGTAAAATCAGATATACATACAATATCGTCTTAAGAAAGTATCATTATATATAATCTAGCTAGCAAAAAAAAAACAAATTATTCAAATCATCTTTTTCTTTACCCATTTATTTGCAAAAAGATTCAAGAAATAAGAATCGAACAGTTTTTTTTATTGAAACATTTAATGAATATTTAAGATAATTTCAATATAAAATCTAAACCAATGTAAAAACTTTTGTTTAAAATATTTGTACAAATCCATCATCAACGTCAAATTGACGTTTTTTTCTGTCAATTTAACTTTACTGAATAAATTTACTGTTGGGCCGGTTATCTGTAATTTGCGGATATGTGGATATCCGTATATTTAATTGCCTGTTGTGTAATTAATAACGCTATACATATGTGTTGTTTATTTATTCGGTATTTCTAAACTAGAGAATATTCCCATACAGTACACAATTAGTTTTTTAAAGCGTTTCTCTACTGTTTAAAAACGATGCTTTTATATTTAATATTCACGAGTTTAACTTCTTTCTACTCCTATAAACAAATTTTATACACATACATACCATCACGCAATTTCCCTGTTGAGATAGGCAGAGAGGTCAAAGCTCCATACTTTCATATCTCGACGCATATCGTTTGCCTCTTCTACATCCATACACCTTTTAAAAAAACTTATCTGACTTTTTACGTTTCCTTCTTTTAGAATATCATTCACCTGACCACACATTCTTTGGTCTACCTCTCACACGCCTTCCACTCACTGTAGTCTAATGTATTTATATTGTATGTCTTTATTCATCCTTTTGTTTCATATGCCCAAACCATCTCAGCGTCCGGTTCGTTACATAAACTTTAAGTTCACGTTCATCTTTTATCACTTAATTCCTTATTCTGTCCTAGATTGTCACTCCGTGTATTCTTCTCAACGCACGCATTTCTACAACATTCATTCGATTTTAAATAAAATACAGCAATAAACACAACTATACAGTCCTAACACATCAACTGACTAGCGATTTTTTTATTCGTTACATCAAAAAAAATATTATTGAATTATTACAGCACGCACCTCATTTTATTAAATAATCCGACATTTTTTTATTACAAATGCAAACTCTAAATAATTATGGGCAATCATATATCATTTGGGCAATATTTGATTTTGGGTTTAAATAAAGTTTTTCGATATTTTTTTCGGATGTACAATACTTCAAAACGTTCCGAAGTATTTAAACCTTTCATGATCATCAACTTTATAATCCCGAATGAATTTCAGCAGCCTGCTAGGTTCTATGTCATTTATCTCTCTTAGCAGCATCCCTCTTCCAATTGGTCATATTGAGTGTGTCGCAGTTTTCTGTCTCAACATACAGTCTGTCACTCTCCAACGCCCTATCGGATTGCTTGAAAACCTATATTACAGGTTCAAAGTCTGATATGCGATCTAAGTGTCCAAGTCAGCGCAGTCTAGCACATTTTGTATATTTTTGTTACGCTAGCTTCTTTGTCATTTAGGATGTAGAACTTTGTTTAATACATCTTTTTCCACACGTCATTATCATAAATTGGACCATATATTATGTGGAGAATTATTCTCTCTAAGGCATCGAAAACGTTTTCCTCCTGCTTTCGTCCCCTGACCAAGCTGGCACAGGTATTAGCAGTATCTTATAAACTAGGCTTTTTATATGTTCCTAGAGTATTAAGTAAGGGTCAAAATGGCATCTTTTAACTGACATAATCCGCTTGTCAATTTATTCACTGGTATTATTGATATAATATATTCCTGAAACAAGTTACACTAAAGTCAAGTTAAGTGCACAAATGAAAAGCTGAAAATATTTACTAGTTTAAAACTTACTCCAGAACTGACGTCATTTTGAGAAAGCTTAAATCATAACCGACATTTCCAAGGATCTTTATATTTACGGCGATGTTAAAATAATAAGCACACATGACACCTACATATATCTACCTACTCTCGCGATCGTAACGTGAACACGTGTATGCCTGGATCAACCAATCATGATTTTGATGTTTTTTGTGTTCTTCTAACAGTTACTTCTAAGTATTTCGAAGGTACAATTAATGTTTCCGAATTCAAATACGTCACCCAGCCACACTTTCAACATATCTCAATTCAGACAATATTAAGGAACCATGCATTTTTAGTTGATTTGAAGAGATTGCCAGTAGAGTTTGTACTGTATACAGCGAAATATTCTCTTTTCGTATAAAACCTCCGTAATCAAGTTGGTAAAATCTGTCTGTGTTCCAACTTGGAGATAGCGGTTATGAATTCCGTTAGAATCAGTCTGGTTTTCTCTTAAAGCTTATTTAATACATTTTTAATTGATTGGAAGAGATTGCCTGTAAAGGTTGTACTGTATGGTATACAACGAAAATGTATATATCTCTGTCGTGATCTATGGGATGTTAATGGCGCAGGATGTGACAACGTATCTTCTTGTCGATCACCTACCATTTACATAGCAGTGTACGAGCTTCCATAGTCAATTTCTTCCCCAGATCATTCCATCTCGCTGACGTTCTGCCACTCCTTCTTATTGACATACTTCCTATAACCATCAATTTCTCCTGGTTTTTCAATCTAAGAAATGTGCCCGAAAAAAAACAGAATTCACTGGAAGCATATTGATGACTGTCGTACCGTCACGTCTAACTCTTATGGAAACGTTCGTTCCCATCTAACTCTTATGGAAACGGTGGTCCACGGGTTTCTCAGAATTCAACATCACATCTCAAAGGAATTTATTCTTACACGTTCTCGCGTTTTTACTGTCCAAGTTTCAACGACACACAAGAATAAAGAAAATATTAGAGTTCGGACTAGCTTTTTTTTGGTACGATTGTAAATATCCTTATATCTCCATATTTCAACTAATCGGGTCATGGTATTTTGTACTCGCCTCTTTATTTCTTATTCACAAGCGCTTTCTGCATCAGAAAAAAAGTGTAACAAAAAAATAAGGTATTATACCCTAGAATAATTTGACTATACATAATTTAAAGTGACAGCCCTATATCCGGTGACTGTAGGAAAGCATTAAGTGGATTTGGCCTCAATAAAGGTGGTAGAGGAGAAGGCTTGTGAATATTTCAGGAGGGCTTATCCCTCTGATTGAAATTCGGTGGGATATTTTCAATCAAAAATTGCTGAAGCCCTCAACTTATATCATTTTCTTATACGAGTATGTCTGGTATTTGAAAAAAATCTAATGCACCAATTATTTATGTATTATGGTGATTAGTGACTTCATGGCCTGGAGAAAGGTTTTTGTATCTATTTAACACTGGACTATACAACAATCTGGTGAACATAACACCAGATATCTTGCAACTACCAATCCAGACGTAAATAAAATGAGTAAATTGGTAGCAAAAATTACACATATTATTATTTCCCTCAGCGTAGACAGAGAGGAGAAAACGTATTTTCTGACGTTCTACATTTCGTTCATTCACTATAGCATTCACTTGATTCGACCATACTTTCCTTGGTCTTTATCTACTATACCTTTACATTTGCACTGTATATTTTTTCTTGTAAGTTTTTGCTTATCAATTTGTTCCACGTGTCCAAATTATCTCAGAGTATCCTTCACCACCTTACTCAACACATCATCCTTTTGTTCACATTCATCCTTAATCACTTCATTGTGTCATGCATTGTCTTCCCATGTATTCTTATCAGTGCCCGCATTTCTAACGACTTTATTCTTCTATTTTCTGTATTTTTCACATTTCACCCCCAAGAAATAAAACTTGGAGCTAAAATACTATTGGGAAGCAGATTATTTTACAGTAAATTGATAAATAAATATGTAAAGGGTCTTTCAAATTAAGTGGGTTTTTTGTGTTCTTGCATAAAACACAGATGGCGTCACGAACTTGCCTGGGTCTTGTGACATTTGAGAAGTGTAATGTATGACATTTATAAAAATGAAGTCGTCCTTGAGCGTAAGAAGAGATGTGCGTCTCCTGGTATACGTTGTCAAACTCGTTCGAGGAGTTGTGAGCTGTGCAGCATTACTACAAAGATTAGCGTTAAATGTTCCTAACAATTACACTAGACTGCGTCGGCAAGAACTGTTCTCAATAACATACGCAAGAACGGGTCTTCCAGCCGCTATGCCTGTTGGAAGAGCCTTAACTCTTCTGAACGGGACTGCTTCGGATATTGACATATTTCATATCACATTACCAAAAGCAAAAGTAAATTTTCTTCTTAGATTGAGCGCGTTAGAAGGCACTCATCAACATACCTAAAGGACTGTGAATATATATGTGTAATATGTTTGTGTGCATTTACTCGTTTGTATGCATATGCATTATTTTTTATTTTATATAATTTTTTAACTTGTTTTTTTCCCCTCTATGTAATTTTTCTTCTTTTTTGATGTTTTGTATTTTCAAAGTAATTGGACTAAGCCTGTTTTGAAAAAATAAATAAATAAAAAAAAAAACAAATTTTGATACGTGTCAGATTTTGATACGTGTCATATATTAAAATCTATACATATTTTGATATGTATTTCTTCAAAAATTAATTGTTAAATAATCTGGTCAACTTATTGCCAGGCAACAATCTCTTCCAGCCAACCTGACAAAAGTTACAAGGTTGAAAATAATATTTATATCTTAACAAGTGATCACCTGTACAAAATTCATGGATAGTATACATAATAAAAATCAAAGTGAGATATCTATTATCAATCAATGAAAAAAGGAAGCGATGGTGGAAAAGAAAAGAAAATTGGGAATGAAACACGTCCTGATGGAATATATGAGTATATACTTAAGCGGAGGTCGTTTCCCATAGCCTGAAAGTGTTTAATGGTCCCAATAGAGAACAATTATAACACTTATCCTGGTAACAACAAAAAGGATACTCCTAGGTGATAGAAAAGCATTCAGCCGCTAGGTCACGGAGGTCGTTTCATATCGCTTGAAAGTGTTCAATGGTCCTAATAGAGAACAATAGTAACACTAATCCTGGTGACAATCGAGATTCAAAAAGGATACTCCCAGGTGATAGAAAAACATTCAACCGCACGGCCACGGAGGTAGTTCCATATCGCTTGAAAGTGTTTAATGGTCCTAATAGAGAACAATAATAACACTTCTCCTGGTGACAATCGAGATTCAAAAAAAATCCTCCTAGGTGATAGAAAAACATTCAACCGCACGGCCACGGAGGTCGTTTCCTATCACTTGAGTGTTGAATGGTCTCAATTGAGAACAATAATAACACTTATCCTGGTGACAATCGAAATTCAAAAAGGATACTCCCAGGTGATAGAAAAACATTCAACCGCTAGGCCACGGAGGTCGTTTCCTATCACTTGAGTGTTGATTGGTCTCAATTGAGAACAATAATAACACTTATCCTGGTGACAATCGAGATTAAAAAAGGATACTCCCAGGTGATAGAAAAGCATTCAACCGCTAGGCCTTGGAGGTCGTCATTAATAACAATGATGATGAGAGGAGTCGTCTTGAAACCAGTAAAATGATTAGTGTGTACCAACGAGAAAATGTACAAACGTCTCTTATACAATAAGAATATATTCGGAGGATACTCCTGATCCCTCAGCTTATCCCGTTGGATGTGGCATTAAACATGAAATATACCAAATTGAAGCTTTAAGTAAGCCCCGCAATTGCTCAGCGAAATACTTTTGACATTTAAAGCCTGTTTGCTAAAACTAGATTCTTTCTTCTTAAACTGGAGCGTATTATCGTTCTCTCCTTGTGTGGGTAACATACTTGTATATTATTTTTTAAGTTGTTTTTCTTCTCGAAAGAAGTTTCTTTTAACCTGTTCACCGCGTTAAAAATCAAATTCCACGAATCCTGTGCGCGGCACAATTTCAGCGTTTTTTTAATTTCTAAGTTTAAACACATATTTTGTTTAGAACCACTGATATTTGATTACAACACCAAGTAAACATGACACTTAAGTAATTTTCTGATAATAAATAATAGTCATTACTCTTAAGGATACTCATTAAATAAAGGAGATAAACTTAACATTACGTAAAATAAACAAAGGAATGCTACGATCAAATCAATGCTTCATGACACTCACCCAATCAAATGCATATAGCACTAGTTATGTTTATTTACGTAAGAAAGACTTAGTAATGTTTATTTACGTAAGAGAGACTCATCGCAGGACTCGATCCGCGCGACAGGTCGTTAATGCTGGAAATATTGAGAAACCAAAAAAATTCGGCGCTCTGTTTATTCAACAATATCTCATAAACTAATATATTATTTGACAAGGTTTTCAGAGATGTCGCTAGAATAAAGATTATTTTAAATTTTAGTTCAATTTTTATACCGGTTTTGTGTCATTTTTTTTAAGTATTTGTGATTTGAAACTTGGATTGTCGTCAGATCACAGGCGTTTGTGTTCCCCGCGGGGAACACGTTAAATAATTTCAAGCACAGTTCAAATCGCCAACATACACATATGTTATGTGTATATTCGTATGCCTAAACTATATTTATTATTTTATTTTTTTCATAATAATAATCAAATGATAATTTATAAAGCGCCGTTTCGAGAGCGAACTCTCCTCAAGAGTACTGTTTCTTAAAACACAAACCCCCTTTTTTTGTTGGATTGAAAATAATACAGAATAAATACATATATGTATTGTAATTTGTTTAATCAAACACTGTTTATTCCACTTTATATAACGGTTTACTTAAGACATAAACCCACTATTATTGTTAGATTGAAAATGTTGCAAAATAAATACATATATTTTATTTGATTAACGACACAACAGTGTCTTTATATACAAATGAACATGTGACAGGTTATACACGTAGGTACTTAAAATTATTAACAAATAATACAACTTTATGTTAAACTAACATGAAGATACAAAAAGCAGTAGTAATAATAAATTACAGTCATTGTTTAAAAATGATTTAATAATTATATGTATATTTAAGTTCAATATATGTTATGTATGTATACCACAAAATATTACCAAACTTCACCAAGCAGACTTACGTAATTGTTCAAGACTTATTTTATAGAGGTAAAGAACTCAGATTTGTTTTTAGTGGAATAACGCATACATAGAACAAATATTGGATTTTTTGAGAATTTTGTGGGAATTTTATGGATAGATATTGAAAAATAAAAAACACATGACCTCATTAGTAGAACGAAATGCCAGTTGCTTTGCAGAATTAAAACCTTCCTACATGTTGATGCAGGGTTACTCAACTCCAGAGGCAAAGTATTGTCCTTAATCTTTTGTTTATATTACGTTATTTATATTAATAAAGGAGAGCACAAAGTTAGTAGCTATTTCTAAATATTGTTGTGATATGCTGTCGAATACTATATATACTTATATTAAAAATATCTAAATTATTGCGAAACTCGTTTCCAAGTCTTTGCATACGAATTATAGAGGAGTTGATTTTATAATTAGTATAGCAATTTTCGGTGTATGATATGTATTGTAATTTGTTTAATCAAACACTGTTTATTCCACTTTATATAACCCTACCAGTTTTTAAGTTTTTATCCCATTATCAGGGGAGCACAAACAAGACTTATTTATGCTCCCCTGATGATGAGGTGAAAACCTTGAAACCTGTAGTGTTTATACCGTTATATAAAGTGGAATAAACAGTGTTTTTTAAACAAATTACAATGTATTTAAACTTCCACAGTGTCAATGATTTAACTATAAATAACATACATGTATTATATATAAAATATTAAACTGATACTCGTACATGGTATTCATAAATTAAGGGTCTTCCAAATTGAGCTGTTTTTTTTTATTTGGATAAAACACAGATGGCGTCGCGAATTCGCCTGGGTCTTGTGACATTTGAGAAGTGTAATGTATGACATTTACAAAAATGGAGTCGTATACAATACGACAATGCTTTCAAATTGTTAAATTATTTTATGTATTGTAATCTCCGGAAACGGTGACGGAAACGGTGATGGCCACCAAGATCATGTGATCTGACACCGTCGGACTATTTTCTCTGGGGTCATGTGAAAAGCCAGGTCTATAAGAATGACCCCCAATCAATTCCTGAGTTGAAGGACGAAATTATTCGCGTTATTGGAGAGTTAGAATCGCAATTATGTCAAAATGTCATCGAAAATTTTGACAAAAGAGTGGACATCTGTGGAACTGCAAGATGGGGACATTTGGCGGATATTGTTTTTGTGTTTAAATGTTACACATTATACTTTAATGTTTCCCATTGTACTAGTATCTTTCAAACATTTGTCTGAGAGAGAAAAGTTAATCGTGAGATCGATTTTTTATTCATCTAACTAATAAGTTGTTCCAAATCAACCCAATAGGGCATGGCATTACAATAGTGATTTTGCTTTTGCAGATCCTGTGATGTGGAATAGTCTGCCTCCTAGTGTCAGAGACAACTTTAGGACACTTGTCAGAGACACCCGTGTTCCACTTTAGGAAGCACTTAACCCTTCTTGTTCTGTGATGTGTAACTAGTACACATTGCTTCTAAACTTTTGATGTCAAATTTAATTAAGTTAACCGATTGGCTATGTTTATTCATATTTTTCCGATTTTAAATCGCAAACTTTTACATGTGTATTGAATACACAGCACCGGAACGGACTGATTTTTTTAGCATAGGAAGGGAAAGGTTAAAATCTCTAACATCTTTCTCGTTGGTTGAAAGAGACAATATTTTTTTCTAATTAAAATTTATGAGTGAGTTCGAATCCTGTGTTGGAATACTCTTGGTGAGAGTTTGCTCTCTAAACAGCTATATATTATAATTTTTCCTTTTATTTTTATAAGTTTAGTGTAAGAAAAGAAAGATAGTGGCTGCTACTATAAGATAAGATACTTCTTTGTATCTGCATATGTTCAGAAAAACATATTCGGTGCGAAAATAGCTGAGAACTTACCAAGAAAATATGAAATACGAAGAAACCCGATACAGATCTTTCGATATGTGATCGTAAAACATTCAGTTTTTTGTGTAGTATAGTTAATATGTACAGGCGGCCCTCGACTTTCATCCTGAAAATGTGTGCGAATGTTGAATGTAGAGGGAAGTAAATAAACCATCAAAAAATCAACATACATAATTAAGTTAACGAGGCGTGTTTAAGTGCTTTCAGGTGTTTTCTTTATAAACTTGTCAAGGGTTAGTTGAATACTACACTTTTTTTTTATTTTCTTGATAAGGAGTTCTATAACATGCTGTGTCTTTCTCAATCGCCCAACGTACTTGAGATACACGTTCTCCATTGGGATCACATTCTTCCATGGTAGTAAAAAAATTGTCAAGATGCATGAAGGCTTCTTTCATATATTTTAGTGTCTTGTCTTGACGATTTTATCAGCATCTTCTTCCTCACTTTCGTTGTGTATCTCGTTTAACTCTAGTTGGTCAATTAAGTATTCCTTTTATCTAAAAAATGGCACCACAAAGTGCAACTATAGTCTTTTCGAAGATTGAAGAAATAATTAAGTATTCATTTAACAGATGTACTGAATAAGATTCAATCAACTCATTAACATCTTCGTTGTTGACGTCCAAGTGTAGTGCATTCATTAGGTTAACTATTTCATCTGTGATAGTTTCCGGAGTTTCTTCAGAATTTATAAAATCACTCATCATTTGTGGGCATAATTGTTTCCAGGAACCATTCATTGTTGACTCTTGTATGTCAGCCCACGAGTCTCCAATATTGTTTATTGCGTTCCATATATTATAGTTTTTCCAAAAAAGTGGAAGCGACTGCATGGAAGTGAATAATTTTTGCATTATCGACAAAAATCTTTAAAAAATTGAATTTCAAAAAAATTGCGAATTGTGCGAAAGTAGAATGTGCGAAAGTTGAGAGCCGCCTGTATTGTGTTTATGTATTATCATAACTTGAAAAAAAAAACACTCTTTTTCAAAGCTCAAACCTCGTTTATATAATTCAATGCATCAAGATTGGCATTAATTTAGCTCTTCGTTGATTTAAATATTTTAATATAAGGCAGAATATTTATTTCACTTATGTACCTATATTATACTACCCTTATTTAAACTGACCCATTGTACGATGACAATTCCCCCACACACAGGTACTTCGTTCAATTGTAGTACCAGTAATGGTTACCTCTTCCCTTTGTGAGTGATCCTGCGATTAAATACCTTGGCCCCTATAACACATTTCCCTAATAGTTGCATATTCATCTCCTGAGGGAGGTGGCTAGAGACAAAAGAGACAAGTTACGTTTCTCTATCTTGGACGTTACTTAGTGACTGGACCCAGGGCCGTTATATCCTCAATTACAAAATGAATAGTGCACTCGAGAGCCATAACAATGGGGAGTATGGGTTTCTGTTATCAACATTTTTTAGTTAAAAGAGAAAAGTTTTAATATCAAGGTATAATTTAAAATTACGTCTATAATTTTGTGGAACTCTGTATTAGAATATTTCATAATAAATTTCGTTAATGCATTAATCCCTGCGACATTTATTTATTTATTTTACTTATTTATTTATTTTTTCAAAACAGGCTTAGTCCAATTACTTTGAAAAATACAAGACATTAAAACAGAAGAAAAATTACATAGAAAAAAATTGTATAAAATTAAAAATAATGCATATGCATACATACGAGTATATACACACAAACATATGATACACATATATATATACAGATGATTCAACCCCTGACTCTCTTCAGATGCAATCCAACCAACATGAGGCATTAAATGTGAGTTGGTTCTTTTGGCAGATATAGTCCAATAAACAATTATTTTAATTAAAAATTAATATTTGAATAACCCGAGAAAATGCGTTGACTAAATGTCTATTACAGCTTTTTCTCCAAGCATTTTTCCACTCTCTTAAATATTCCCTCAGCGTATTTATGAGGGAGTCATGTTTGATGTTTAAATCTGAAAAAAATATATACTCCACTAAAACACAACAAAGTGGGGAAATTTTAATTTAGTAACGAAATAAGATACACTAAATTCCTATTAGAGTATATTATTAGTCATCTAGGGGTTGAGTTGTCTCAATGGCGCTTTATAAAATATCGTTCAAATTTGGTTTGATTATATGCGAGTTATTCTTTAAACTATCCGCGTTTATCAATTTTTCAATTTCTATAAATACTAGGTAAGTCCAGAAAGTAAGTGTACTGAATTTTTGTAGGTTACAATTTTTTTTATTTAAACAAAAAAATTACGTGGTTACCGTAGTACATATGTAAGCTATTTTTCGACATAGTCGCCATTCCTCTCAATGCAGGTGGTGAAGCGGGGTATCAACTTTTTCATGCCTTCCTCGAAGTAGTTTCCCGCCAACCCCTCCGTCCACTTCTCCACCTCCTCCTTTACCTCCTCGTCGGTTGAAAACCTTTTCCCACCCATGTGCAGCTTCAAGGAGGTAAAGAGATAGTAATCTGAAGGTGCTAGGTCAGGGGAATGCGCGGGATGGTTCAGGACATCCCATTTAAACGTGGCGAGCAGTTCCTTCGTGGCGTTGGCCGTGTGTGGTCTGGCATTATCGTGCAGCAGGTAAACTCCCTTTGTCAGCATGCCTCTCCTCTTGTTCCGAATCGCCCTCCGCAATTTTTTTAGGGTCTCACAGTATCTTGCAGAGTCGATGGTCTCCCTTTGAGGCATATATTCAATTAAAATTATGCCTAGACAGTCCCAAAACAATTTCGTCAATCTCGTCAGTCACAATTGAAGGTCTTCCGCTCCTCTGATCATCATGCACAGACGTACGACCGTTTTTAAACTCGCGACACCACTTGTACACACTCGTACGATTCATAGCTTTATCACCATATTCAGTTTTCTCCTCATTATAAACCTCAACCGGAGGTTTTCCCTTCCAAATGAGATAACGGATGACGCCGCGTATTTCGCACTTGGCGGGAGATTAGATTTACATTTTTCACGAAACGTGTTGTCGCGTTGACACTTTTCAACGTACTGACCTCGAACCGGTCTCGTTGCGGAGGGGAAGGGTCAGGCTACACGGAAGTGTAGCCAACATGTCGAAAATAAAATCCATCCGGTCGTGAGAGCCTCAATACACTTACTTTCTGGATACGCCTCGTATAATCAAATTTTGGCAAAATAACACCATTGTCATATGTACTCGTAAAATGTTACCATTGAATTAAATGATTTTAAAATAATTATTTAAAAAGATATAAATTGATCCAAGCCATGGCTAGTCAACTAGATCAAGAGAATAACTTATAAAGGTTTTGAGAAAGAGCAATGTATACAGGTTGAATACCATAATAACGAAATTTATGAGACTAGAAAAAAATTTGCGCTATAGTGAATAGAGGAGAAAATTTTAATTCTTCCTTTCTTGTTCTTGAATAATAGCCGTGAACTCCTACATATCATAAGTAGGAGCATATGCCAAAATTTAAATTCATTAAGCATTCGTTAACCTTTCCCTTCCTGTGCTAAAAAAATCCGCCCGTTCCGGTGCTGTGTATTCAATACACATCAATACACATGTAAAAAAGAGCGATTTAAAATGGGAAAAATAAGAATATTCATAGCGAATCGCTTATATGAATCAAATTTGAAGTCAAAAATGATATTGATTGAAATTTCATTGCTTAAAACTTGAAAAAAAACATCGTCTGACGTTCACAAAGCGGGCGAAGCGACCACCTCAAATGAATGCCCTAGAGCTACTGAGAGCTGAGACGAACTAACACTGTGCATGTTAGACCTCGAAGGAAGAAACACAACTGCAAACACACTGACACACGTTTGATTGTATTGGTGAATTTATTCCCGATTTTCACAAAATATCTCTGCGGTAAGTGCTAATTAATTTTAATATTATTTTTTTCATTCAATGCGTAAGTGTATTACGGAAGAATACTTTAAATCTGAACCCAGTATTTATTATATTTATAGAGATATTAAAGTTTTTAGAAGCAATGTGTACTAGTTACACATCACAGGGAAGGAAGAGTTAAATAAAGTTTAGTTTCCTGCGTAGTTTGGATTCTCTCAGCGGCTATTTTTGATACAATAATATTCGTTGTTTTGACATTTATATTTCGTTAAACATATTTATTTATGTACGCTTGTTCAACTCAACAAAAAAAATTCGTTATTCTGAACACTTCGTTACTTCCGTATTCGTTATAACGAGATTTGGTCTGTTTATGGGGACAGAACTTTACCACTGTTTAGAAACCAGAGCCTGTAAAACTTTGAATAGAGCTATATATTCAATTCTACATGATTATCCAGTTGTCAGTATTTTAACATTAATATAGATTTGAAACAAAGCATTTCAATTTTATTTCATTTCCTATTTCAATTTTGTTATATTTTTGTATAAAAATTATTATATTTTATTTAAATTAGCAACATATATTGCCAATAAACAGTTTGAAAAATAATTCATTTTAAAATTTGAATACTTATAGCTTTTTATTAAAAACCATAAAAAATCGTTTTCCCCGTTAGAATAGATTTATGTTTTGTTAATTCGAATGCTTCCAGTCAGTTGGTAGTATGAACCGACTGGAAGCATTCGAAATGCGAATGCACCGGACAATGCTACGAATACCCTGGATGGATATTGTCAGCAACACAAGGGCTCTTTAAAGAGCCAAGGTTGATAGAGAGTTGCTGACTAATATTAAAATCCGAAAGGTGTCCTATTTGGGTCATGTGCTTAGAGGAGCAAAGTACAAATTACTGCACCTGATCATCCGAGACAAAATAGAGGGTCGAAGAGGTGTTGGCAGGAGGCAAATCTCCTGGCTCCGCAATATACGTGATTGGACTGGCATAAGGGGCGTTGGAGATCTTTTTCGGGCTGCCGGGGACAAAGATGTCAACTCTCAGGTGATATTCAACGTTGGGGGGACCTGACATGACACTGGGAAGAAGAAGAATGAATGAAATTTTTCATAACTCATGTCAAATTATATGAATGCGATTTTTAATCCCATTTAAACCGATTAATTTAACGCGATATCAAATCACGATAGCCACACAAGGCATTTCATCCAATTTCTGGTAAAGAAAAACGATTGGCATTTTAAGTATAATAATTTTATAAACATATTGGTCACTCGTTTATATTGTAGAGATTCCTGAAGGAAGACCGATACCAATTTTATCACCAGTTATCTGGTCAGCAAGTGCTTGTGAAAGTTTATATATTGGAATGACACAAAGTAAAATAAGCACTAAAATACAATAATTTAAGCAATGTGTATCTAAAAATATTATTTCAGAATCATCAAACAATATTATAGAGACAAATCAAAATTTTAAAAAAAGTTAATTCAAAGATTTACATATGTCACAAAAATTATATAAAGCTATGAATTTAGGAACATTAGAGATACACGAATCCATAAGCAAACACAAAAAATAATAAACATCCGAACAATGCAAAAGATTTACCCCCTCTGAAACATTTTTCCTTTGGGTCAATAAACCACAAACTTCCTAAGTAACATGACACCACTGCTCTCGTAACAAATAATCATTCAATCCATCTGAAGAGAGCCTCGGGATAGTAAATAGAAACAAGTGTAGTGGAAATTAATACAATCAGTGAAATAACAAAGTTATTTATTATTTAATGTCTTGAAAATAAATTCTTTCAATTTCATGTATTAAATTTATAATAATTATTTTCAAATACCTATTTCCGCTACCCTTAGCGTCGATTCTGACCAGCCTGTTGTGTTATTAAGACTCGTACCGTCCTGGGTCTATTATTTGCCAAAACCTTAATTGTTTTCAGGTCAAATACACCTCTTCTAGCTGGATGCCACCCTGGTACTTGTGTTTCATTATCTCCTTTCTTGGAAGCAGGGCAAATCGGTCACAGATTATTAAGGAATCAGTTTAGACAAAACGAGCTCTTGTGGTTGCTTAGAAACCATTATTCAATGGATTATGAAGTTAAATTAGGTTTTGAGAATAGTTTATGTATCAATTTATTGCGTTTGAGTACATACAAATTATTAATTTAATTACTTTCACCATTGACAGAAATCAACTATTGAAGAGCTCCGTAACCTATACTTGAGAAAATATAGGATGGTTCCTGTGACATTTGAAATGTCATGTCTCAAAGGGATGGGGTTAAATCGTTTTTTTTTTACAAATCGAATAGTTTTTTTATAAATCGAAAAATTGTTTTTCTCTAAACTGACGTTTTAATTTCTAAGTTTCATTATAGTGACTTTCTAATATATTGTATGACTTGTATATATATTTTAATAGGCCAAGATCCACTATGAATTAACACTAATTACGAACATTTAATTTTAGGTATAAAAAAATCTAAAATCCAATAATCGTATACCCCATCCCTAGTCAATGAAGACTAACGTAGTGACTTTTGACAAACGTCGCCAAATATCATTTGATTTTAACAAACTGTCACAATTTCGCAAATTTATAACAAGATGTATTAATTTGTCATTATTGTTAGTTTTATGTAATGTATTTACCTAAATAACTTGCTATTTGTTATAATCGAGGTTTATAATAAAGTTGATAAAATAATTAAAATTCCTGAACGTCGTTACAAGGTTGTATTGGGGCAAACTTGTGAACTGTCACGGAAACCATGCTACAATTTCTGAAGTATAGTTGGTAAGACTCCTTAGTTCAAATCTGGGAGTTGTGGGTTTGCTTTCTGCTGGTACCTTATTATTAAAAAAAAAAAAACTTGTTATCTCTTAATGTATCTGTAACACCTTTCAGGTTATTGTTAGATGCTACCACATGGCAACGAAACCGCCAGATTGTAATGTTACACAGAAATGACACTATTCTAACTTATTGAGAAATTTCTAAATATTTATCTTATTTATGACCAGCGTGTACGTAATTCAGGACCTCGATATGCAAGGGACAGATTATTAACAGATATAATATATAGGATGTAGGGTTCATCTTATTCGGGCATATAACTAAAAGAATAAGTGACTGTATGGAGAAGCTCACGGTAACTGAAAAATGTAAAAAACCGTTCAATCTCACAGCTTAGGTAAAGAAATTTGAACCGTAATGTACTCGTATATGTGATGCTATAATTGTATTATAAACCAATTTGGTTAAATTTTTCGAACAATATTTTAACAATAATTTAGATGTGATACTATAATTGTGTAATGTACCAATTGGGTAAATTTTTCGGTCAATATTTTAACAATGATTTAAATGTTATACTATAATTGTGTAATATACCAATTTGGTTAAATTTTTCAATCAATATTTTAACAATAATTTTGAAGTGATACAATAATTGTACTCGTATAATACACCGATTTGGTTAAATTTTTCGATCTATATTATAACAATAATTTAGATGTGATACTATAATTGTGTAATGTAACAATTAGGTTAAATTTTTCGATCAATATTTTAACAATAATTTAGATGTGATACTTTAATTGTGTAATGTATCAATTTGGTTAAATTTTTCGATCAATATTTTAACAATAATTTAGATGTGATACTTTAATTGTGTAATGTATCAATTTGGTTAAATTTTTCGATCAATATTTTAACAATACTTTAGATGTGATACTACTATATAATTGTGTTATATACCAATTTGGTTAAATTTTTCGGTCAATATTTTAACAATAATTTAAATGTTATACTATAATTGTGTAATATACCAATTTGGTTAAATTTTTTGATCAATATTTTAACAATAATTTAGATGTGATACTATACGAGTAAGTGTGTAATGTACCAATTTGGTCAAATTTTTCGATCAATATTTTAATAATACTTTAGATTTGATACTATAATTTTGTAATGTACCAATTTGGTTAAATTTTTCGATCACTATTTTAACAATAATTTAAATGTTATACTATAATTGTGTTGTATACCAATTTGGTTAAATTTTTCGATCAATATTTTAACGATAATTTAGATGTGATACTATAATTGTGTAATGTACCAATTTGGTTAAATTTTTCGATCAATATTTTAACAATACTTTAGATGTGATACTATAATTGTGTAGTGTACACTTGAATTGAACAGTATCAAAATCTTCTAAAATGATTGTTTACAACAGTATTCTAATATCAATTTTAATGAATGGGATGGATGGAGATGGTTCGTCAAGGGATATCATGGGAGTCACGATGCTCAGTCATAAAGCTACACGACAGGTGATTCATCTTATTCCAAAATAAATAATGTAAATTAAATTTCCATTAAATAAAATTATATGCACCCTAACAATGCTGGAAGAATAAAATTAAATTTTCCAACAATACTTCGCTGTCTTTGAAAGCTGAAAATTGCTTTAACAAAAACAAAGGCATTTAAACTCTAAATGAAATCTTCTATGAACAGTTCTACGCACGCGACTTATTGTAACCGTTTCTCCGCAACGGTTTTAGTATTATAAGAATGTTTCTTCGCGGTATTTCAATTGAATTGATAATAGGTGAATTATTCAAAATATTTTATAAAATAGCAATTGCTGTATAATGATAAATTTCAGTTCATTCAAATTAGAGAACTAACAAACTTAAGTGTCAATATTTAATTGGATAACAAACATACATTCTATATCATAATACGAGTATCTTATTATTTTTTGTGTTACGCTTTAATCGTGTACAATACAGCCTAGCGGGTTTATCCCATATTTAATCGTATACAATACAGCCTAGCGGGTTTATCCCACATAACAGTATCTCATGATAACTAAAAATATTTTTAAAAGGTCTTAAGTGAAAACCAGATTAAACCTCTTTTTAAAAAATGGGTACCAACAGGTATCGAACTGATGCTAGAATATCCGGCTTCCAAACCGGAGATTGCAGATTTCCGTTGGAACCCAGATTCCGTTTTGGTTTTCACCTAAGACTTTTTAAACATCTTTCTGAAAAGATATAAGCTCACCAGATTGTATTGTATAGACTGGAAGTGTAATATATTGCAACACACCACAATGCAACTTTTGAAGATGATCCTCTTAATTCCTTTATTGTATTCATTCATCTCGTAGGACACCTTGCCCTGGTTTATTTCCTTCAAGTGTTGACCACCATTCAAGATTTTCGTTATATTTTCTATCAACAGGCCCAAAGTACGTAAAAATCCTTACCCTGCCGATTGTCAAACATCTTTTAGTAATCGCTAATTCTTTGATAATTGAGACATTGACGTGCCTTGCAGTCCACGAAATACGCAGCATCTGCCTTCAACATCACATCTTGGAGGCATCTATAATTCATCATATTTCTTGCCGTGATAATAATTGTTCATTCCATTTTTTTCATAATTTCAATTTAGTGAAGCGTATAGTGCTACAAATTTTGGTTCTTCTGATTGTAGACCGGGCAATTTATATCTTCAAGACATTTTTCATAGCTGATGATGTCATTTAAATTCGTCTTCAGATCTCTGCTTCATATCCTCGATTCTTTAAAATGAGACAGTCTGGGTAGATAAATCTATTGACCTTTTCGTAATACCCTAACGATTACTAAGAGTAACAAATAGGTCCATGATAAGGCTTATTTCTGCAGTCCCTTTATTTAGAGAAACGTATTTTTTTTTGTTTTCTTTGTGGATTTTAAATGTATTTAAAATAATCTCACAATTGTTTTAAGCCTATTTAATAATATTAAAATAATTATTTAACCTAGAAATGTCCTGCAAACCTATCATTATATACTATTTTTTACCAGAAAAAAGATCATTCCTAAAACTTTGCTCAAATTTTCCAAATACCAGATGTTTTGCAGATGAGGTATCAACCCTTAGCCCTCGTCTAAACGGACCAAAGTGATATCGCAAATTTCTAATTCAATAGCGTTTTGGATAAAAAAAACTTAAGATGCGATATTTTCTTCGTATTTTAAACCTTTTTTGTTCTAAAACATTTTGTAACTCTAAATTCGGAGGAAAAATTGTCTGACAATCACATCGATGATATTCTTCTTCTTCTTAAACTTTCTGTAGACTCTCAGGAGTCTGTTACTGCAGGATTATCCTCCTGTGATGCTGAGCTCCAGCTATCTCTCCATCGTTTCGGGGGTCTCCCTGGTGGACGCCGTCCATCCGGCACCCCATGCAGAGCTATGTATGGAATTAATTATCTGTGCATGTTGGTACCAGTATCGTCAACGCTTTCGTCCCCATCTGATCACATCTTGGACCTTACAGACCTCTCGGATTGTGGTGTTCCTTAAACAATCACGCAAAGTCTTCCCAGCAATATGATAATCGTGTAAGCAAAATACTGCGTTAGCTTTAAATCACTTCCACTAACGAAAAAGGGGGATGTCCAAAAACGGCAGAGGAATACTGGCCAGGACGAACCGTCCTAGACCCAATATTATCTCCCTCTGCACCGCCAGGTGAGAAAATGGCGCTATCCCATTCCCGATGCCAAACTAATTATCTCATGCTTAAATTTCAATTAAATATAACACAAAGTTTTGCCGCCCCGTTCCACCGCTCAATTTGTGTTGTAAAATTGGATCCGAATTCTTGCAATTGTTTCGGAGCGATGCCGCTAGATGGAACGGGTGCTCGGGTAATGGGGTGCAATTGTCCTAGTGAAACGAGAAGTACCAACTATTCTTCTTCCTTCGCCATTGGTTTTAGAAAGATTTGTGAAAATAAATCAATAATGCCGAGCACGATACTCGTTTAAAATTAGGTATTTTGTCGTAAATTTGTATTTTTTTTAAATCTATTAAACAATGTAAAAACGAATATCTTCCAGCTCCGGAGTTGCGGTTTCGATTCCCGTTAAAACTGAGATATTAAAAAAAAAAAGAATGTCAGTCTGGTTTTCATTATTGGCACTTTATCATTTTGTGGTTGGTTGAAAGAGATTGGCACATCGAAATAAGCTAGGCTGTATTATAAACAATACAAGATAATGTAACTAAAAATAATGATACACGTTAGATGCATTATATGGCAGCCATCCTTCTGCCAAATACCATGAAGAGACAGCATTCTCTCTAAGTCGCAGGCAGTCGTGTGGAGCTACATTGAATATCTGTAAATATACCAACTTATTTTCGGTATGCACAATCGAGCACAGACATTACACCTCTAGGATGGTCATGGGCCTTATCTGTGACTGACTATCTCCTCTTCTTCAGTTTCATTAACCAACTGGTATCATAGACTACATTTCTCCTCTGGAGCATCTGTCTCACCTTTTGACAGTCTTGAGTAAAAGTTTTCCACTCGCCAGCGTTCATTTCTAAATCCTTCAGGTCTGTTTTAGACACGTCCTTGAAACAAATTCCTAACTCTTTGAGATGTCTTTGCATTACAGTGCAATCCATAGAAAACGTATTTTGGCACTCGACCATCTACTAAAAGACATGTGCCCTCCTAAAGCAGAAGCGATTGCGCCTACTGGGGCACATGAACATTAACAGATTCACAAAGACAGAATAATTCTATAAATCACTCCAGTACAATCGCAGAAACTTTGAAGTGAAGAAAAATATTCCTATGAACCCATTTATGAGTAAAATGGAGTTTTAAAGGGTCTTTATTGATTTCCCTAACTGTATAATTGGATCGTTTATAATGTCATGTGATCCTTAAGGGAAGATGTAAACAAATACGTTTGCAATTTATTTATTTATATAAATAAACGGTACAATTTTTTTTATCCACTTTGCACGGATTTCTCCTGTTACACAAAGAGGGTCTGCTTCTAGCGTTAGCTTATTCCTTAGGAAAATATCTGCCAGGATTCTTCTACTGCTAGGCGGTACCGAGAATATATCAACAGTGTCATTCAGTTGGTTCAATATCTCTATACCACGCGTGACTGAGTGTTTAGCCATGATATTCGTCCTGTAAGTTGGTACATAGAACAGAGGGTGATTCCTTGCACGGCTATATTTATTGGGTATAGGTATATAAACTGAGTGCTTCTAGAATCGCGGGACAGATAAAGCAACCTTGGAAAACCTTTATTAGGAATATCACAATGGATTCTTGCCTTCTTGTTTCGAGGCTTCTATAGTTACACACCGTGAGAAGTTCGGCATGATGAGCGCATTTTGAGTAATCGCCCTTTGTTCTGTACCATACATATCTGAGGATTTTTTTTGTATTTGTTCTATATTGCTTTTATATTTGAACTGATGAGGAGCCCAAACCGTAGATGCATATTCTAATTTGGTTCTAATTAGATAATTATATAGGTTTTGGAGGATATCGGTGCTGTTAAATTCTCTTGATATTGTCATTATAAAACCGAGTAGTTTGTAACAGTCCGATATCAAACATGAGACATGGTTAACGAACGTGAGTCCGACATCAAAGGTTACGCCCAAATCTTTGAATTCAGTAACTCTGTTTAGTGTCACTCTCTGTATAGTATACTGATGGTGGATTGGTGAAAACGATCGACTATAAGATACACAGACACATTTATTAATGTTGAACAGAAGATGATTTTGCTCACTCCAGGAGACTAGGGAGTCTAGGTCCTGTTGTAACTGTGCACAGTCGTGAGGTGAATTTACCTTAGAATAAGTATAATAGTGAATCTTATAACATGAACTGACAATAATATACATGAAATATCCTTCTGAAATTCTGAAAAAAAAAATTCTGTCACTGTTTAACATAAGGCCGTATCTGGTGAAAGTTTTTTTTTCATGTATGATCGATTTCGACCATTAAAAATACATAATATTTTAGTGCGTATCAATACAAAACATAAGATGTAACAAAGTTGAAACTTTGAAATATCGACATGATAAAAGAAGCACACACATACCACCACATAGATAAGCACACAGCAGACCAAGGCCCTGGGCTGTATCACACGCATGGAAGTACTAAAAAAAAACAACATACACCCTAAAAAATCTTTTTAGAATAAACTGAAACACAAATTCCTTCTTCGTTATTCATCTTATCAATACATATAGAAAAATACTTTAATCATCCCAACAATACTAATCAAACCCCTAAACATGTTTTTTTTCTTATGGCGTCCTTTAATATAGTCGAATTAGTGTTTTGGACCCATTGAAGAGTATAGATGGAAGCCACGTGCCCTTTAAATTTGGAACCTCTGGAGTACGCATGGAACTCGTGGTTCGTCATTAAACGTTTTGGCAAGACTCCCATTCGGCACGTGCGAGTATTATTACAAGACGAAATATTTTACTAGTTGGCAATCGAACCTGAAACCTCCGAGTGTAAATCAGGGATATTATTACTTAACAAGTGAGGTCGTCAAAAAATAATAATTAACAATTAAGAAAAAATCAAAGGACAAAAATCATAATAAACAGTTACGCATTTGTAAAAACAATGAAAACGGATGGACCTGCACTTTATTACATATTTTTTTATTTATTTTGTAAAGTATAGCCAATCCAGAATTTTAACAGTTATGGGCAATGCTCCTACTTTCATTTTTAAAAAAGTTTAATTTTTAGAGCAGTGTAACTCATAAAACGTCAAATTAAATATTCAACTTAAATAAATTTTCTTCAAATGGTTGTTAAATCGTACTTTCTTGAACGAAATTTATGAGATAATAATTAAAACAGTAAGAAGAGATTTATTATATGATATTTAAATATTTTCCAATGAATTACCTCAGTAAGGCAGAGCAGCTGTTGTATCGACAGAGGAAACAATATGCCTAAAACTGTGAAAGGTGGCACTCGGGAAAGACAGGGAGAGAGAATCGAGAAGAATGTTGAAAGTTTTAATTAAAAACAACCCCTAAGGTCCTCCCCCCGCCCAAGTATTTATGCTCGCTTATTTCCTGGTTTACACTTACATTATCAGCCAATTTCAACTTTCCTCGCTCATTCATATGCCTAAACTTCGTGCGGTGTATCTTGTCTTGAAGAAATATTTACGTAAGGTTTTGATCCCTTAAATAAGACGTGTCAGAAATAATCAACCCTTATTATATTTTTATTAAAATCCTTGAAATAAATGCTATAGAATTGTCTGCACTCAGAAAAATACAAACATATATATGATACGACAGAATATGGAATTAAGTGTTTAGGGATAAATATAATCTTAACCCTTTAAGTGCCGGAAGGTATTACTATGGCTGATCCCGGAGGGCTGTCATTTTTTTAGCAAAAATAAAACCTAATATAATTATCTTTTTTGTATATATATTCAAAGGATGTTATGCAGACTTGTAAGACCAAATATGTTCAATATGTGTCGTTTGTGCCGCCGTTCACTCAGAAAAACACAACTATAACTTTAACAAAATGTCAGGGTTGTCACAGCTTATCACAGAAAATACGGAAACATGTCATGCATTGTCGTGCAGCAGGCAGTCTCCCTTTGTCAGCATGACTCTCCTCTTGTTCTGAATCGCCCTCCGCAATTTGTTTAGGGTCTCACAGTATCTTGCAAAGTTGATGGTCTCCCCTTGAGGCATATATTCAATTAAAATGATGCCTTGACAGTCCCAAAACACGGATGCTATGATTTTCTTGGCTGAAATTGTGGTTTTAAACTTTTTGGCGGAGGGTGAAGAGGTGTGACGTGACCGTTTTTAAACTCGCGACACCACTTGTACACACTCGTACGATTCATAGCTTTATCACCATATGCAGTTTTCACCTCATTATAAACCTCAACCGGAGGTTGTCCCTTCCAAACGAGATAACGGATGACGCCGCGTATTTCGCACTTGGCGGGAGATCGGATTGACATTTTTCACAAAACGTGTTGTCGCGTCGACACTTCTCAACGTACTGACCTCAAACCAGTCTCGTTGCGGAGGGAAAGAGTCAGGCTACACGGAAGTGTAGCCAACATGTCGAAAATAAAATCCAACCGGTCGTGAGAGCCTCAGTACACTTACTTTCTGGATACGCATAGTATTATTGTATTTATTCATCATCTCAATAGATGTCTCTATATGTTCCATATTTTAGATTATTCGAATTAGTACTAGACATTGGCTAGAAGCAGGCATAAAGTTAAGCGATTTAACTCGCTTATTTTGTATGGTCGGCCCCACGGGCACGGCAACAGAGAGCGAGTAAACTCCTAACCGGTTAAGGCTGTGTATTAAGTAAATGTAGAACAGTATGAGATGGTTTTTTCAGACATGTAGAACAAATTAATGAATAAAGATTAAAAAAACAAATATACAGTACAAATATGTTGTTGAGAAAAAAGGAAAAGATGTTACGATCCCATGAATGACATTTTTAAAGAAGGAAATATAAAAAGTCAGAAAAATCGTAGAAATTGAATGAAAATATAAACACGTGAAGAAGAGAAAAATATATGTATTTCAATAAAAAAAAACAGTAGCTATTTGCTCTCGTTCTATCCCGATGGAAAAACGATGTGATAAGATTTATGTATAGTATGCTTATCAAGAAGAGTTTTATGCGATATTATTTATTCAACATTACTAGAGATAAGGCATGATGAAAACATATACGAGTACGTCATGAAGATTCGCCAACTCAACGTTTATTTTCTCTTGGATATTTCAGAAAACTCCAGGATAGTTCACAGCCAGATGATACCTCTAAAGGGAAAAATCTCCCAACTGGGGTCTAAAAAAATGAATGCCTTTGAAAAACATTTCATTTTTAAAATTTGATTTTTTATTTACAAACATTTGTCTGTTTATACTAGTACGTGTTCTCATATTTTTCTGAATATGAATCATTTAGATATGTTATTATATTTTTTTTATATTGTATATTCTAGTATTTATTGATAGAGGTTTCATTATCACTCCCGTAATGCAAATCGATGGAGAAACATTACCAAATTGTGACTCCTTTAAGTATCTTGGGTCACTCATCCATAGCGATGGAGGATGTGCAGCAGATGTAACACATATAATTAATATGGGATGGATGAAGTTTAGATCAATGACGGGAGTTCTATGTGATCCGAAAATGCCAGTAAAGTTAAAAGGAAAAGTATACCAAACGATTGTCAGACCCGCACTCAACTATGGCTCCAAATGCTGGACGATGTATAACTCTTACTCTAGGCAACTAGAAACTGCTGAAATGCGCATGCTAAGATGGTCAGCTGGTGTGTCCCTAAGAGACAAAATAAAAAGCTCCCGCATTCGTGGAAGCCTATGTGTTACACACATCAACAGCAAGGTGGAGGAAAGGCGATTAAGATGGTATGGGCACGTTGGACGCAGAGCGCCCAATCACATTGTGAACCAAGAAATCTCCATGGATCTTCCTCGAATAACAACCAGAGGAAGACCAAAGAATTCATGGGTGGTGCTAAAAGATAACCTGATGCAGAGGCACGACCTGGGGGACGTAGTCCGGGACAGAAAAGTATACAACCTGAGGACGAGGAGAGCTGACCCCAACAGTCTTCGCAGACAGTGAGTTGGGATGGAGCCAGGGAGAAGATTGATAGAGGTTTCATTGTACTGGGTAGTTTGGTAAAAAAGTAAAAAAAAATGGTAAAAAAGCAACGTATGTTATGTAGTTATTTTACTTTACCTTCATATCAACATGAATGCTTTTAATCGAATGATGGTGACGTTTTCCAGTTCTGATAAAGGAAAAAATACTGCCTTCCAATTTTCTTACCAATCCTTAAAATTTATGTCTGCCCGTCTTCAATTTATCATATTGTATTACATTTTCGTCGTATACAGTACTGACGGACTTATTTCTACGTGGTAATATCTTTCAATCAACCAGAAAGATATTAAAGAGGGCTTAAGTAAAAACCACGATTCCTTTTTTTCAATCTAGGTCTCAGCGGCGTCTTACGGCCACGGAGGTCGGCATTACAATCAGTACAAGCCGGCAAACTTATTGGCAATATCTTTTAACCAACGAGAAAGATGTTAGTGATTTTAAGGGAAAATTAGACTGAAATTGTTTCTAAAAAAATCAAGTGGGATCCAATTGAAATTGATCCCGAAACCCCCGGACCAGTAGTCAAGTGTCTTACCAATTGAGCTATGGAGGTTGTCAAAATATATAATGTCCAATCTTTCAGTTAGAACTCAAGAATCTTAACAACTGAGTTATGGAGGTCGTCGGAAAAAGAAATAAAAAGACTTATAGCAATAATTAAAATAAATCGCAGGAACACATTTATGATTTAAATGTCCCCTTTTTAAAAAGCAGCCTTTACAAAAAAAAAAGATAAACTTCTTCAAAATTTAATCCTCGACTCCAGAGGGCAGGGTAAAAATCGTGTCAGCGAAACTTTTACAATTATGTCCGCCAATAAGTTATGCCATGTAACTTTTTTCTTTTTATTTCTCGACCGTATCCAAACATATTTGTTTTCCGTCTCTCGGAACACAGCCCCATTGTGAAAGTTGGATGGTTTGTTTGAATTTTAAAGTCGGAGCTGTTGTGAGTCACCCTTTGTGGATCAGACCTTAGATTAAATTTTAAATCCCACAAAATGCGGCGCACATAAATTGAAAACGATACCTGCAGAGAAACGAAAGAGGAAAGGATGAAATTATTCTATGGTCTTCTTCTATATCTTATACAGATTGTTTTGAATACTTAAATTACTTGATCATGCATTCAATGCTATTTTTTTTTATTTAATGGGAATGCATTATTCGATAATTTGGACATGTAGATAGATGGATGCAAAAGATAAATTAAAATAAGCTAACAGTGGGAATGTGAGAAGAAGGCTTGGTGAAGGAAGATCAAGGAGGGCATAGCTGGAGCAATTATATTATCATCCCCTTTGTTGATTCACAGACATTTGTTGAATGTACCGGAAAATTACTGACGCCGTCGTGAATTAAGATTATTTTCGGTGCCGTATTCACGATGAGTTCTTAAGAGCATCACAACTCGCACACTGAATGACATTGTTGAAAGAATTTTCTAATGTCTATATATTACATATTACTTGATGGCTCTATCGTACCATTACATAAAACAGTTAAAAACCTAGGAGTGCTAATAGATAACACTCTCTCATGGCGAAATCAAATAAATGAGATAAGCCGAAGGATCTTCTTCAGCCTTCATTCCCTTAAAGTGTTGCAAAGATTCCTACCAACTAAAACCAAAATTTTACTCGTACAATCTCTGCTCTTTCCGATTCTGGACTATGCGAAAGTATGTTACTTGGATGTTACAGAGGAACAGCTGGACAAATTACAGCGTCTTCAAAATGTATGTCTAAGATTCATTTTCAACCTACGTAAGTACGATCATATAACTTCATACCAGAAGGCATTGAACTGGTTGAATGTTAGAAATAGACGCCAAATTCACATACTGTCTCTATTGTATAATATTCTTAACTGTCCCGCTGCACCCTCTTATCTCGCCGAAAATTTTCAGGTCTTTCCAATCATGGATTAGCGCTACGTTCAAACATAGATTGTTTATTGGCCTTTCCAATTCACCACTCCTCTTTCTTTACGTCGTCCTTTACTGTCCATGCAGTGAGACTCTGGAATCAGTTACAAACCAATATAAGACTCGCTCCGTCCTTAGCATGCTTTAAGAAGCGACTGAAAAAACTCTTAATTTCTAGTCAGTAAAATAACGTGTTTCATTCCTGATTTTTCTTTTCCTTTCCTCTCCACCATCCCTTACTTTCCTTTTGATTGAAGATATCTCACTTTATATGAAAAATAATGTTCGGGTGATTGTCCGTCTTTGTGGGGTTCGTGGGCATGTGCTCACGTATATGTTTATGAATTTCGTGGGGATGGATAGTCATTTGAATTATTTATGCGACCACGTAACTTGTTTCATTGACTTTTGTCTGGTTGGTTGGAAGAGATTGCCACCTGGCAATAAGCCCGCCAGATTGTATTTTCAATATAAGTGTTAAGTAAATAAATAAATATTCCACATGAGTGTGTAAAATTGAGGTTTCAATTCCTTAAACAACTTTTTAGGTATAACTGTGTCCCTTCACAGGGAGTTATGAATAACATGGTTCCTTTTGGCATTATGATATATAAATTAAGACTAAATAATTTAAATTTTCTTGTTATTTAATATAATTAGATTAAAACTGTATTAAATGAAAAATAAAAATAAAATATTAATTACTTTTTTAAGCAAGAGAAATAAACATTCATGGGGTGACAATGTGTGACAGAATAAAAAATGAAGTGGTTAAGGATAAATGGGGGATTGAGGCTAATGTATTGAGTAATATAAAAAAGAGTACTCTGAAATGGTTTGGTTACGTGAAACGGATGTATAAAGAAAGGCTAAGATAACAAATATTTAATGGAAATGTGAGTA
This sequence comes from Odontocerum albicorne, assembly GCA_949825065.1. Lineage (NCBI taxonomy): Eukaryota > Metazoa > Arthropoda > Insecta > Trichoptera > Odontoceridae > Odontocerum > Odontocerum albicorne. The sequence continues at coordinate 2,948,088 of OX463850.1, forward strand.
GAAGGCGTGATAGAGAAAGACCAAGGAAAGAATGTTTTGGTGAAGTGAATGATATTTTAAAAGAAAGAAATATAAAAAAGTCGAAAAAATCGTAGGAGCTGTAGGAGGAAGTGTATTGATGTCGAAGAGACGATATATATGTGTATCTCCTCTCTGCCTACCCTGACAGGGAAATGGCAGGATAGTATGTAAGTAATTTATAAAAAACACGGATTTACGTTTTTATTTATTTTACACGTGATAAGAAATAAACTCGTACATCATTTGTGAAAAAACAACAGGTAATTAATTCGGACACACAATTTTAATGGATCTGGGTTTGTTGCCTTTCATTTGTCGTGTCCCCAGTAAACTAGGATTTTGCCTGTATCTTATGCGTTGCATTTACTGTATTCACACGTCACATAATATGTGTTATATTATAACACTGGTTATACAAGCTGTACATAGTGATTTAAAAAAGGCATAATAACAATGCAATTTCAGGTTTATAATCAATTTATAATATAGGTATGAATCTGGGTTTGTTTCCTGTCACTTGTCGTGACTCCAGTAAATATAGGCATTAAACTTTTGTAATTGAAGAATGCTATTAACACTAGTTAGAATGCCAGAAAGGAGAGTTTGATTTCGAAACGGCGCCATATAAATTGTCTTTTTTATTATTAGTATTGTTTATTGTTTTGTTTGATAAAAAATATATTTCCCATTTTCTTAATACTGATTATAATATAATATTTATTAATACAAATCAAAGCAGCTTTTTAATTCATACAAATTTTATAAGCCTTTGTGTTTATTTATACAAATTAAATTAACCTTTTTATTAATTAAAAATTATAGTAGTGCTTTTGTTGATACAAATTGTGTAAGCCTTTTTATTCATACAAATTACGTTAGCCTTTTCGTTGACACAATTTAAATTAGTCTATTTATTAATTAAAATTGTAGTAGCCCTTTGGTTGATACAAATTATGTAAGCCTTTTTATTAATACAAATTACATAAGCCTTTTTGTTGACAAAAATTTAATTAGCCTTTTTATTAATTAAAAACTTAAGTAGTTTATAAAAAAAAAACATTTTGTTGATACAAATTGTATGAGCCTTTTTATTGATACTCGTATAAATTATATAAGCCCTTTGGTTGATACAAATTATACTAGCCTTTTAATTAAAAGAAAATATTATAGCCCTTTTATTACAGGTTATATTTCTTTTTTCATCAATACAAATAATAGAAGCCCTTTTTTAAAACAAAATGTTCACTCTAGAAATTTCTCATGGTATAAATAATATGAAATATTTCATGTTTCTTTTAACATTGAAATATTAATAAAGCTGAAAAAAAAACCTGTTTTTCAATAATTTTCATAATTCTTACTTACAAAATTAAAATATATATTGAAAAAAAAAACTACAGTTAGTAAACATTTACTCTTTGCTAAAACTGAAGGACTTGTAACATCACACGCTTCAAAGCATTTTATTTTCGTTACATTTCAACTATCGGTGTACTTAAAAATATTTCAAATTTAAAAGCTCTTAATTCATTAAAAGGAAACGAAACAGCCAAGCTTTTGAAGACAAATTCAAAAGAAATCGTTTTTCAATTTAAAGTAAAATAGGAAATAAATACTTACATCGAAAGAAGTATATTGCAAAAGGCATAGTATACCAATTTGATTTTTTTATTTCCAAAATGATAAAGTAATGTTTTCATCTATAGAGAATCTCGTGAGATCCAATAGTAAGAGAGAATATCGTAAGTTGTTTTTTTTTTTTTCAAAATGCAGGATCTCCTCTGCAACAATGGATTTTAATCTTGATTTATGCATTCGATTAGTCTTCTTCATTATTTTTTGATGTAGTATTGTATCAAAGGTTCGTCAAATGCTACGTTTGGTCAGTGTTATTGCATGGAGTGGAATCATGGGACATCAAAGTTGGTAGTATGAACCGACAGGAAGCATTCGAAATGTGGATGCACTGGAGAATGCTACGGATACCCTCGACGGATATTATCAGCAGCACAAGGGTTCTTCGAAGAGCCAAAGTTGATAGAGAGTTGCTGACTAATATTAAAATCCGAAAGGTGTCCTACTTGGGTCATGTACTTAGAGGAGCAAAATACAAATTACTGCACCTGATTATCCAAGGCAAAATAAAGGGTCGAAGAGGTGTTGGCAGGAGGCAAATCTCCTGGCTCCACAATACACGTGATAGGTCTGGTATAAGGAGCGTTGGGGATTTCGGGCTGCCCGGGACAATGATGTCTCATTTTTCGGGCTGCCGGGGGCAAAGATGTCTACTCTCAGGTGATGTTCAACGTTGGGGGGACCTGACATGACACTGAGAAGAAGAAGAAACCGAACAATGCACCTTATAACAGTCAAGTGCAGAATTGAATCGTCTCGTGCGGCTTTTAATAAAATGAGAAGCGTATTCTGCGATGATAATCTAAACTTGAAACTTCGACAATGGCTAGTCATATGCTACGTTTGGTCAGTGTTATTGCATGGAGTAGAATCATGGACCCTCAAAGTTAGTAGTATGAACCGACTGGAAGTATTCGAAATGTGGATGCACTGGAGAATGCTACGGATACCCTGAACGAATATGGTCAGCAACACAAGGGTTCTTCAAAGAGCCAAAGTTGATAGAAAGCTGTTGACTAATATTACAATAAAATCTGAAAGGTGTCCTACTTGGGTCATGTACTTAGAGGAGCAAAATACGAATTACTCCACCTGATCATCCAAGGCAAAATAGAAGGCCGAAGAAGTGTTGGTAGGAGGCAAATCTCCTGGCTCCGCAATATACGTGATTGAACTGGCATAAGGGGCGTTGGAGATCTTTTTCGGGCTGCCAGGGACAAAGATGTCTCTTCTCAAGTGATACCCAACGTTGGGGGAACCGTATATGACAAGGGTTCTTCAAAGAGCCAAAGTTGATGGAGAGTTGCTGACTAATATTAAAATCCGAAAAGTGTCCTACTTGGGGCATGTACTTAGAGGAGAAAAATTCAAATTACTGCACCTGATCATCCAAGGCAAAATAGAAGGCCGAAGAAGTGTTGGTAGGAGGGAAATCTCCTGGCTCTGCAATACCATATACGTGTTTGGACTGGCATAAGGGGGGTTGGAGATCTTTTTCGGGCCGCAAATTTTAATGCGTTAGACCGAACGCATTGAAATTTATGGTAGACTGAACGCATTGAAATTTATGTTAGACCGAACGCATTGAAATTGATGTTAGACCGAACGCATTGAAATTGATGTTAGACCAAACGCATTGAAATTAATGTTAGACCGAACGCATTGAAATTGATGTTAGACGGAATGCATTGAAATTGATGTTAGACCGAACGCATTGAAATTGATGTTAGACCGAACGCATTGAAATTGACGCTAGACCAAACGCATTGAAATTGACGATTCGATGCCCAGATAGTTGTGTATGTTATGCATGCAACGTTCATAGTGTCACGGCAGTTCAAGAAAGGTCCCTCTATAGTGTTATAAAATTGGATATTTTTACAAATACTTCGACCAGAGAGAGTCGAATTAAGCATTCATATACCTACGCCTTAACCATGCTCTAAAATAATCTTCCGGCAATCTTATATAATGACCAAGATGAAGTTGTGTCGGCTGACTAGAGACAGACGCATTGCAACAACCGAAGAAACCATGACGCCCATACTGCTCTTCAGGAGAGTAACTATTTAACACATCGATCAATAAGTCCCGGGACTAACTTCTAAAACAACATTCGTTGGCCAAAATTCTTCTTTATTCATCAACATAGTTTCCTTTAAGAACGATACATTCATTCCAACGCTATCCTAACTTTTCTATGCCAGCCGTGTAGAACGATTTATCTTTGGTTTCAAAATAGGCGTTAGTTTCGGCAATCACTTCTTCATTGGAGCCAAATCTCTTTCCCTGGAGCATCTTTTTGAGGTCTGCAAACAGCCAATAGTCGCTGGGGGGCAAATTTGGAGAATATGGTGGGTGCGGAAGCAATTCGAAGTTCAACTCATGTAATTTGGGCATCGTTACCATCATCGATGCGTTGTTGTTTCTGTTCCATTGTGAGCAAACGTGGCACCCATTTCGAAAAAAGCTTTTTCATAACCAAATGTTCATGCAAAATAGTGTAAACACTACCAAATGATATCTTCAGGATGTCAGCTATCTCACGCCACTTGACTTTGCGATTTCCATCACGATTTCGAGGGTTTTTTTATGTTTTCTGGTGTAACAGCCTCATTTGGACGACCAGAGCGTTCAGCATCATTTGTGTCTGTACGACCGCGTTTGAAATTAGCATACCACCGACAAATGGGGGTTTTCGATGGAGCAGAGCCCGGATAACACTTTTTAAGCCATCGCTGAGTTTGAGCGGTATTTTTTCCCATTTAAAATCAATGTTTTATCGACACACGAAATTCGGTTTTTTCCATTGTTTTGAAAATAGCAAAAGTAGCGTCACTAAAACCACTGTAATTCAATGACACAATATCGGAATGTCATGAAAGTTTGACACGTAACTTCTAAAAGTTGGTACTAACTGAGAATGGTATGGATGTTTTATAGGCGCCATCTGTTGGTTAATTCCAGGACTCATTGATCGATGTGTTATATTACAAACTCAGCAATACTTGCGTTGTACAATACATGTAACATATGCTGCAAACTTGGCAGTAGTTCCTATCCGTTCCAAAGTCGGGAATAGTTGCGATGTTCATTCCAAATTCAGTTATAGCTGCTTTGTCTATTCGAATTTTGGCAAAGGTTCCGTTATAAAGGGTCTTTCAAATTAAGCGGTTTTTTTTCCTTCAAATTTTTTAATTCTTGAATAAAACGCTCAATTGGTTTTGATTTCCAAAAACTTCTTATTGGTATTTGAAGTATGACATTTAAACACAAAAAAAAACTATATCCGCCAAATGTCCATCTCTTGCAGCTCCACAGATGTTCACTCTTTTGTCAAAAATTTCGATGACATTTTGGCATAATTGCGGTTCTAACTCACCAATAACGCGAATAATTTCGTCCTTCAGCTCAGCAATTGATTGAAGGTCATTCTTATAGATCTGGTTTTTCACGTTACCCCAGAGAAAACAGTCTAACGGTGTCAGATCACATGATCTTGGTGGTATTAATTCAACAATTTGAACGCGTTGTTGTATTGCATACGACTCAATTTTTATAAATGTCATACATTATACTTCTCAAACGTCACAAGACCCAGACAAGTTCGCGACGCCATCTGTGTTTTATTCAAGAATTAAAAATCCGCTCAATTTGAAAGACCCTTTATATTCCAAATATGATAAAAGTTACATTAATTAATTATAGCGTCATTTAGAGAGCAGACTTTTCTCAAAGACGCTCTAACTCGGGATTTGAACTCTCAATTATTAAGAGATTAAAAATAAGTTGAATAATAGGAAGGTGGTGGCTGCATTCATAGAATTAGATACTTACCGCATCCACATATGTGTATATTTAGAAAACAATATTTTGTAAGAAAACCGCCGAGAAAACGAATAATAATATTAAGAAACAAGTAATAGCAACACACTCGGCTTTAGGTGTAGTGTATGTGAGTCGTGTAAATATAGAATCATAAATTTTAAAAAAACTTCCCAAAAAGGATTACCTTCAAGTGCGTCCTTAAGCTGTACACGCCACGCCACCCACGGTGTTGATACATGAACCATGAAAATCAGATTGCCAAACAAGCTGGAAGTATTTGAATGTGCATTCATCGGAAAACACTCATGGTACTTCAAGTAGATGTAGAAAGAGAATTGTAAAATCATACATTTTGAAAAGATTTGCCTGAAAGGATTGTTTCCAAATGCTTCCTTGAGCTGCGCACGCCACCCATATCTTGAATACCTAGAAGCAGATCGTCCCATGACATAGGACAAGTAATGGCAAAACCCTTGTCATAATACCCCGTCTTATTGAACCGATTCCAAACAATCGATGTTTCTATCAAGATTAAATCGACCTCAAAGTTCTTCTCTCCGAAGGAACATTGTCTGTTCAAGTCAGCAAAACTAACGTTGTTTATTCCAAAGTTATTAATTGTGGCATTGTTGAAAAAAAATGGCGTTTTACCTTTTTGCCCATGGACTCTTCAGTAAAGCTCTTTTGCGAGGCAACAGAGAATAAAATTTTCCAATTTCTATTGAACATTTAGCAATGAATAAAAGGGCTTATTTCGAATAATATTTAACAATCAAATCAATTTTCTCCTCAAACACAATGCTGTTTTTCACTTTATTAAATTGAAACGGCGACCTTTTCATTGGGAATCTATACGAGTGAATAAATATCCCGGCTACCATTAATTGGGGCTCTAATGTTTTCATATAACAGAATAATTGAATGGAGCTGAGAATTTATTGTTTTGTTAAATAATATTTCAGCGAGAATTTAACTCAAAAAAAAAAAAAACTGTTTTGTTTCACGATTGGAACGCTTTGAAGCGTAAGTATTTTTCAGTTTTTTATACATTTTCTTTTGAAACTTTGATTTTTTTTTTAATCTTTGTGAAAATATTTTTTCTTAGAATTCTTGCGTAAAGAGTATACAACGGATTTTTACCCTCCCTGTGGGGAAGCCATAAAAATATTTGACAAGAAATATATTTTTCACCTAGCAATTTTGGATTATTATTTTTTTTCGCAAGGGATGCAAAGAAATGTCGCATAGCTTATCTAAAGATTCAGTTTAAAATCGAATCATATTAAACGGAAAGTTTGGAATAATTATAGAATAGTGAAAACTATTTTTTTTTTAATTCTGATGCAACGGACCAGCAACTTTTCACCCCCAGTTTGAAAGGCAGGTGTATACTAGACTACGGAGGTCATCATCATGAAGGCCATGGAGTAAGTAAGTTAAGGAAAATCAATTTTATCCCAAAATTATAAGATATTTTGGAAACAAGTGTGTACCTTTATATTGTTTTTTTTAAATATTTTAACACTTTTTAATGAAAACGAAATTTCGAAGTTAAATAAACACTCTGAGATGGTTTGAGCACATGGAACGATTGTATGATTAAAGACTTACATAATAAATAAACAGTGGAAATGTGAGTGGAAATCAGGTAGACGAAGACCGAGAAAAGTGTGGCTCAATCACATGAATGATATTTTAAAAGAAGGAAATGTAAGAAGGAAGGAAAATCGTAGGATCCGTATGAGAATGTGTATAAATGTGGAATAGGGGAAATATGTGTGTTGAAATAAGAAAATTTGGCGTTCGCTACTCTCTGCTTACCCTAACAGGGAAATGGCGTGATATATGCGAGTATATAAAAGTATGTCTGTAATACGTGATACATCTGGCGGGAAAAATAAACATCAATTCCTAAAAACTTTCTTTTGCCAGCTTTTCCTATATACTCGTATGTAACATGCATACAGTAGCTTAAATCAATAGTATTGAAACATTTTCGTATTCGCTTTCACCATGGTATAGTTCAGCGGTTGGCAACCTATATGCACTGAAGTGCCACTTTTTATTTTTTTTAATATTATATATTGGACACACCTCGTGCCATTGACGGCTCCAGAAATTTTCCATCAGGAGGGGGGGCTAATTTTTAAATAAAAATGTATCTTTAATAAATTCAATATTTATTTAATTATTATGATATAACTTCATTATAATTCAAATTACTTACATGGCTCCAAGCTCAATATACTTACATGGCTCCATGTCAAATTACTTACATGGCTCCATGCGCAATATACTTACATGGCTCCATGTCAAATAACTTACATGGGTCCATGCGCAATATAAATTAGAGTCCCTGTTTAAAGAGAAATCTGTCTTTGAGAAATGGAAGGTTTATTTAATTACTATGATATTACTTCATTATAATTCAAATTACTTACATGGCTCCATGCTCAATATAAATTAGAGACCCTGTTTAATGAGAAATCTATCTTTGAGAAATGGAAGGTTTATTTAATTATGTACTATGATATTACTTCATTATAATTCCAATTACTTAAATGACTCCATGAGCACTATACTTACATGGCTCCATGTCAAATAACTTACATGGGTCCATGCGCAATATAAATTAGAGTCCCTGTTTAAAGAGAAATCTGTCTTTGAGAAATGGAAGGTTTATTTAATTACTATGATATTACTTCATTATAATTCAAATTACTTAGATGGCTCCATGCGCAATATAAATTAGAGACCCTGTTTAAAGAGAAATCTATCTTTGAGAAATGGAAGGTTTATTCAATTACTATGATATTACTTCATTATAATTCAAATTACTTACATGGCTCCATGCGCAATAGAACGAGATGCAAGTTGATGCAAGAACGAGATGCAAGTTGCTTTGCAGAATTAAAACCTTCCTACATGTTGATGCAGGGTTACTCAACTCCAGAGGCAAAGTATTTTGCTTAATGTTTTGTTCATATTACGTTATTTATATTAATAAAGGACAGCACAAAGCTAGCAGCTATTTCTAAATATTGTGGTGATATTCTGGTGAATACTATACTATATGTACTTATATTAAAAATATCTAAATTGTTGCAAAACTCGTTTCCAAGTCTTTGCATACGAATTATAGAGGAGTTGATTTTATAATTTATATTATTTTTATTAATGTACTGGAGAATTTCATTATTTGTCATTCTTTATGCCGTGCCACCAAAAAACCTTCGCGTGCCACCTAGTGGAGTGGCACACGTGCAAAAGGTTGCCGACAGCTGGTCTAGTTGGTAAGACCCGTGACTTACACGTAGGGGATTCGGGCTCAATTCTCGATGGTACAGCAAAACATAAAAATGAAACAAAAATAATAAAGGAACATACACGCATGTAAAGCATAAAAAATCAATTATATTAAATAAAAAATTATAAAATATCAATAAAAAATTATAAGGTATGAAGAAAAAAAAATATAAAATATAAATGAAAAATTATATAATATCAATAAAAAATTATAAAATATCAATAAAATATCAATAAAAAATTATAAAATATCAATAAAAAATTATAAAATATCAATAAAAAATCATAAAATATCAATAAAAAATTATAGGATATCAATAAAAAATTATAAAATATCAATAAAAAATTATGAAATATCTATAAAAAATTACAAAATATAAATAAAAAATTATAAAATATCAATAAAAAATTATATAATATCAATAAAAAGTTATAAAATATCTATAAAAAATTATAAGATATCAATAAAAAAATATAAAATATCAATAAAAAATTATAAAATATCAGTTAAAAATTATAAAATATCAATAAAAAATTATGAAATATCAATAAAAAATTATAAAATATCAATAAAAAATTATAAAATATCAATAAAAAATTATAAAATATCAATAAAAAATTATAAAATATCAATGTCATAGAGGAAAATCAAAATCATAAAAAATACCACTACAATCCGATTACATAATTTTTTTTAATCAATAACATTTATTTTTCAAAGAATACCAAGAACTTATTGGTATCGATAAAAATAGCAATTATCAATCCCAAAAAAACGTTCAAAAGAAAGGAAACTACACAAGAAATATGTTTCCATTGCATGATTTTGAATCAATTTTATTTTTCAAAATTAATATCTAAATCCGGTCTGAATTCTATCAGCCACTGAATTATTTATGCCATCACGCCGTTTCCCTGTCAAAGTCAACAGAAATGAGAGAGAGCCAGAGTTTCCTATTTCGACACAAAACTTTCCCCTCTTTTTCATTCATACACTTTCTCATACAGCTCCTACCATTTATTTATACATTTCCTTCTTTCAAAATATCATTCGCTTGACCTAACTTCTCTATCACGGTTTTCCCTCCCATTTGCATTTGATATTTGTTTTGTTAATATTTTTTTATTCATATATTATTTATAGCTAAGACAATAATATTGTGGATGTTTAAAGTCATTGTAATTTGTTTTATCAAAAACCGTTTATTCCACTTTATGTAACAGTATAACCCTACCGGTTTCAAGGATTTCTACATATGATAATTTCTACATAGAAAAGACAGGAAGATCTTTTGAAAAGAGATTCCGTGAACACAAATCCGCCTTAACAAATCCATTCATTTATTCTGAAATGGCTAATCATTGTCACTGTGAAAACCAAATATTTTCTATCGATGATGCCAAATTCTTACATATCAGTAGTAACGGAAATACATTGGACAGATTAGAGGCCCTAGAAATTTCTAGGTCGGTGCATCGAGGTGAACATCTGGAAAACACATATATACCAAGAACCACTCCACCGCTCACCAAGGTCGTCTCATGCCTCCCCCAGCCCCCAGCCCCCAGTCCCAACCCGAATTTTTACCGCTAGAGGTGTATATCTCGGTACCAGTTCGAACATAATTCAGACTTGTTTGTGCTCCCCTTATGATGAGGGGAAAGCCTTGAAACCGGTAGGGTTATACCGTTACAAAAAGTGGAATAAACAGTGTTTGATAAAACAAATTACAACTTTCTTTATTTTTTTCGTTCTACGTACTTAAACCATCTCAGTGTGCTATTCTTCTTTAAAAAGTATCTTTGCATTATTTTCGTTGGTTGGAAAAGACTCCCACATATCAATAAAACTACCAGGTCTTAGTGTATGCAACATAATTATTATATTATACGAAAAAAATTGAAGTTTTATGATCAATTCGAATCATTGATCAACCCCAATATTTTATCATCAGACCAGATGCCTCGGTTGGCAATATTTCTTTTAAGACCTCGCCATAAACGGATTGAAAGGGTAGGTCCGTTCATGAATCAAAATTAATGCCCTAGTGAAAGATAATTAGAGAGTTCATTTAACCTGATATGAAAATTTATGTGGATTGATCCTTCCAGCATTCTCGTACATAAACATAAAAACTCACATAACCTGTTAATTAGACCTTAAATAAAGTCGTTAAAGCACATTAAAAAAAGCTATGTAATAAAGTTTCGTGGATTAGTTTGTAAGACGCTGAACTTCCATTCGAGAATTCGGATTCGATTCCTGATGGTGCCCAAATAAAATCAAAATGAGTCTCAGTCTGGTAAAATAGTTCGTCTGATAATTATGGTCGCTGGTGCATGGCGTGCGTATTATTGCAATTTGATTTGTGATTATTTAATTCTGTGAAAATCTTTATGATTATATCATTTATTTATTTATTTTCTCAATACAGGCTTCGCCCAATTACATGGAAAAATACAAAAATTATGGATTGAAAAAAAAAAGTATATGCATGCATATTATATATAGTATATATACAAACATACACACATACATACACACATACGTACACACATTTATTTATTATTGTTATTGTGTAATGTATTCAAAGTCACTTAAATACGTTGATGAGTGCTTTCTAACGCCCCAACCTTAGAATATTTTTTTCTTTGCCTTTGGTAATGTGATATGAAATATGTCAATATCCGAAGCAGTCCCGTTCAAAAGAGTTCAGGCAAGCAGCTGGAAGACCCGTTCTTGCGTATAGTATGTGATTGAGAACAGTTCTAGCCGGCGCAGTCTAGTGTAATTATTAGGAACATTTAACGCTTATCTTTGTCCTTAGGCTAGGAACATTTTTGTGTTAGGAACATTTTTGTGTTAGGGACATTTTTGTGTTAGGAACATTTAAAACAAATCACGCCGTGTTCCTTGCAGAGTAGGTAGAGAGAACATAACTCTAAATTGTTCTATTAAAAAACACATATATCGCCTCCTCCACATTCATACATCTCGTCGTGTACAATCTTCTATTATTTATACTTCTCACTTTACCTTCTATCAAAGTCTTGTCCATTTGGTTCAGTCATTCTTTAATATTTCATTATCTCTACATGCCCAAACCATCTTAAAGCTTCATTATTCATATATGTACAATTTTTTATTTAATGTGACGAGCATCGAGTGTTTTAAATTCTTTGAAAAGTGTTTTTTTTGGGAAACGAACCGAACTCTAATCAGTCAGAATGTAGGATGGATCTTTTTTTATAATATTTATTCATTTGATATCATACGTGTATTTTAAGATCAAAAAACACTTTTTTTTGTTCAAAGCCTACCGAGGAATAAATAGTCCAGTGTCAAATGTTCAGGCTAACCTCTGCGATATAAATAAAGTAACCTTTGCTGATAAAAATAAAACCGAATCACCATACACGAGACGGCTGTGACAGCGGCGGAACGTGGATAAAAAAATACTTCATAAATATAACGCTTTTAAAAAAAAATCCCGTATAATTAAAATAATAAAATAAATAAAGATTTATTGACTCCAAAAAAAGAAAGTATATTCTCGTATATACTATGAAATAACACACAAATTTTAAGACCATGGAAAAGAAAATATATATTTTAGAGATTGGCAATCAAAAGGCTCACCTCATAACATCCCCCAAGTCGAAATATACCCCACATCGTGAACAGCAAAATAAATCATTTAAGTTTTGGAGAAATATGAGTTGTGTTCTATTGATAATCGCCATTTATGAGTTTATACTGACTTTCTCGTTTATGATGAATAAAAATAATACTCGAGAGATGAAAATTAAAAAAGTATAAAGTATTTGTAAAGTATTGTAAAATGTAAAGTATTGTAAAGTGTAAAGTATTGTGAAGTGTAAAGTATCTCCAAATATGACGACTTCTTTGGCTTAGTAGGTGTGAAGTTTGTCTTTGAATTTGACTTAGTAACGAGAATAATTATGATACAATTGAACATTAAAGACTAAGGAACTCTTAACAATAATGGAAATAACTATAAATAATGGATATGCGGACAGATTAATATTATACAATATATAACGGATTTAGAAGAAATTAATGAAACTACCTAAATCTTTCTACATATTTATTGAGTTTATAATTGTCTCAACTGCTTATCATTTCACTTTTTTTTGTATAATTATTTAAGTGCACAAGGGAGTAGGCTGAAAAACATTTTTCTTTCTAATTCAGTACATCGATTCGAACATCTGGTGAACAGTTATATCCCAAAAATCTCTCCGCTCTTGGCCGAAATCGTCCCAAGACTCCCTCACCCCTCAGCCCCCAACCGTTGAAGCGCGTATATCGGTACCAGTTCGAACAGAATTTAGTCTAGTTTATGCTCCCTAAAGATGAGGTGAAAGCATTGAAACCGGTAGGGTTATACCGTTACAAAAAAGTGGAATAAACAGTGTTTGATAAAAAATTAATTATTGGGTGTACAAATAAGTCACCGCCGTTTGACAAAAGTTGGTGCCACCAGTAAGTTATGGTTAAAATTGTCAGATGTAAAATGTCATTATCGTAAGGTTGGACATCTGTCAACAACATGACCTTGAAATATTAGTGAATTTTTATCAGTATAACATATTTTTTTGTGTTCGAAAATGTCAAGTTTTGAGCCGAATAAGCGTCATTTGCGGGAACTTTTGATTTACTTCTTCAATTTGAAGAAATCTGCAGCTGAGGCGCATCGATTGCTTGTAGAAGCATATGGTGAGGCTGCCTTAAGTGAGAGAAGTTGTCGTGAGTGGTTTCAAAAGTTTAAGAACGGTGAATTTGACATCGAAGACAAAGAACGTAGCGGAAGGCCGAAAGTGTACGAAGACGCGGAATTGGAAGTATTATTGGATCAAGATTCGTGCCAAACGCAAGAAGAACTTGCACTTACATTAGGAGTGACTCAACAAGCAATTTCACATAGGTTGAAATCATTGGGAATGATTCAAAAACAAGGAAATTGGGTTCCATATGAACTGACACCGAGAAACGTTGAACGCCGATTTTCCACATGTGAAATGCTGCTTGCCAGGCATTAACGAAAGGGTTTTCTGCACCGTATAGTCACTGGTGATGAAAAATGGATCCACTATGATAATCCAAAAAGGAAGAAATCATGGGGAACCCCTGGCCATGCTTCAACATCTACAGCTAAGCCAAATATTCATGGAAAAAAACTCTTGTTGTGTATTTGGTGGGATCAGCTTGGTGTCGTGTATTATGAGTTGCTCAAACCGAACGAAACCATTGCTGGGGCTGTCTACCGAGCACAATTGATGAGATTGAGTCGAGCACTCGAGGAAAAGCGCGCCCACTGCTACTCCAGACACGACAAAATTATTCTCCTGCATGATAATGCTCGTCCACATGTTGCGGCGCCGGTCAAAACCTTTTTGGAAACAATCAATTGGGAAGTTTTACCCCACCCGCTGTATTCACCAGACATTGCTCCTTCTGATTTTCACTTGTTTCGATCGATGACGCATGACCTGTCTGAGCAGCACTTCACATCATATGAAGATACCAAAAATTGGGTCGATTCGTGGATAGCCTCAAAAGATGAAGCATTCTTCCGACGCTGTATCCGTATGCTGCCAGAAAGATGGGAAAAGGTAGTGGCAAGCGATGGGCAATACTTCGAATAAAACATGAGGTGCCGTTCTTTCACAATAAATGCCCAATTTTTGATAAAAAACGGCGGAAACTTATTTGTACACCTAAAACATTTGTCTTTCTCGTTGCCGGGCTTGTCATCTTATTGGTGGGGTTGTATATCGATTGGGAGGATGATATGAGTAGAACCCAGACTGTTTGATATCTTCTCTCTCAAATGTTTTTTTTATCATTGCCTTGACATATTTGTTGAATTTCAGGATACAAATTAAGACATTTCGCTGTCAATAAACCTTTTATTTATTTACTGAAATTATCTCACGCTTTTTTCGAGAATAAAATCTTACATATTACATCAACAATTAATAGTAAATGTAAAAAGATTTTTAACACCATAAACAAGGAAAATAAACTACATACTCGTATATGCAGCGTATATGAAATACAATGTATTGTCTATAGATAAGGTGTTAACACTGTGCAGATTTTAAAACATTGTAATTTGTTTAACCAAACACTGTTTATTACACTTAATAGGACGGTGGTACCGGTTTCAAGGTTTTCCCCACATCATCAGGGAAGCCTAAACAAAACTGAATTAGGTTTGAACCGGTACCGACATACACATCTAATCGTAAAAAATTGGGTTGGGGATTGTGGGTGGAGGGAGGCAAGAGAAAACTTCAGGAAGCAGCGAAATGTAATGTGATTGTATAAATACATATATTGAAATCACATTGAAAAATTTCGGCATTAGAATACAAGAACATAAGCGTTGTGTAGGATACAAGAACATAAGTGTATCCAATTTATATCCATGGCATTAGCGGTCTTGCGTGATCCTATAAAGATTTTAGAGATGGCTCTAGTATTAATCCACCTCAAAAAAATTATCAAATTGAGCACTTAAAATCAATGTTTGTTTTTAATTGTTAAAAAAAAACATTTTCAAAACTTTATAAGCTCACAAAAATATCTGCCACTGGATTATTCTGGAAAGATGAGAGATTTTTAGCGATCCAGACAGTCGTCAAGGTCTGGCCTCCCCAAAGTCACGGGAGTTGCAGAGGGTGGGGTAGAGATTCCCGAGGGTTTATCCCTACATGACCAGAAACACAAAACAACGTGTTGGGAGACTGGAGGGGGATATCTGGATGCTGGGACACATTCGGATGATAATGGTTCGCTATCGGGGTACTTAAATCTCCAAATTAAGGATATGGTGCCGATAAGGACGACGTGCCTAGTTTTACTGTTTGGGAAGAATTCAAATTTAAATCGAAAAATATGTGGAATAATTTTAAATTCCTGACTTATATATTATTCAGTTAACCTTTTGATGATACTTTGTTAGCTTGGTAACTAATTATTTTAAATTCTTCCATCTATTATATTTTCAAATTCACTCTAGAGATGGAGTGAATTTTCAACTCTATAACCGTTTAGTAAGCATGTTTGCGATGAGTCTAGTTTTAACGCTACAACCGTTTAGTAAGCATGTTTGCGATGAGTCTAGTTTTAACGCTACAACCGTTTAGAAAGCATGTCTGCGATGAGTCTAGCTTTTTTTTCCAGGCTTTTCACCGTGCGTGCCACATATGGAATAAATACATTTATTTATTCCATATGTGACACAAAATAATCATAACCGGATTCATACATGACTGCGGGTTCTAAGAAAACTGATGATGCTGTAATGGTTTCCCTGTTGTGATGGGTATAGAGGGCATCTTATTAATAGTGTCTTGTCAGGTCCCCCCCAACGTTGACTATTTGAGAGTAGGCATCTTTGTCCCCTGCAGCCCGAAAAAGATCCCCAACGCTCATTATGCCAGTCCACTCACGTATATTGCGGAACCATGAGATTTGCCTCCTGCCAACACCTCTTCTGCCTTCTATTTTGACTTGGATGATCAGGTGCAGTAATTTGTACTTTGCTCCTTTAAGTACATGACCCAAGTAGGACACCTTTCGGATTTTAATATTAGTCAGCAACTCTCCATCAACTTTGGCTCTTTGAAGAACTCTTGTGTTGCTGACCATATACGTCCAGGGTATCCGTAGCATTCTCCGGTGTATCCACATTTCGAATGCTTCCAGTCGGTTTATGCTACCAACTTTGAGGGTCCATGATTCCACTCCATATAATAACACTGTCCAAACGTAGCATTTGACTAACCGTTGTCGAAGTTCAGGTTATCATCGCAGAATACGCTTCTCATTTTATTAAAAGTTGCACGAGATGATTCAATTCTGTTTTCAAAATATTACAAAATAAATGTTTATATGTAAGTTGAGTGTAAGAATAAAAATGTAGTAGTTATATTTTATAAAATTTATTAAATTCAATAAATAATACAAAACTTGTTAAATAAAACTTCCAGCTTAAAAAATAAAAAGTTTGATTTATAAACAGAACCTTTATTGAAAAAAAAAAACGATGACTTAACAAATATTTCCATTTCTAGGAAATAAAATTTAAGTGTCCAAAGTTCTAAACAAGATTTTATCAGACAGCAAAAGGTTTCCTGAGGTGAAATAGAAAAGGAAATCTCCAATAAAAGCTGAAAAGGGGCGGGGAGAGGAGGTGACATTAAGAGGCTTCGACGCAATCAGCTGAAATCTGAACGAAAACAGAAATTGAAAATAATTCTTACAATAACTTCTGCGTCCCCCTTTTTCAAAAAGACATTTCAGTGCAATTCGAACGAGAGTATTATGGAAAATAGAAATCCATAAATAAAAGCGAATATTTTTTATCAATTTTATATTAAATAGATTAAAAAAATATAGCCGAATACTAATGTACAAATGTCTCATGTTTCCATTGATTGATTACGGTGACGTATGTTATTTGGATGCCAACGAGATGTTAGATAAGTTGGAGAGATTTCAAAATATTTATAACCGATTAATATTTAAATGTTGAATCAGTTATCAGAATTTCAAAACATGCTTCAATACCTTTAAATCAGACAGCGAAAGAACCTTCACGTCCTGTCGATATTTTTTTGCGTACTTAGCAAAAATATTGGGTGTTATATAACATAAGTTGTGTCCGTTTTTTTTACAAATTTAAAAATGAGCACCAAAAGTAAAAAAAACGCTAAATATTATACGTCATTCAAAAGAGAATTTTCTATGATGATGGCGGTATATAGTCATGTGACTACAATTCATCTGCTCAGACAATTCTACGGTGGTTTGAAGGGGATCTTCATGAATAATATGGTTTAAGCGGTCCTCATCGTCTTCCGGAAGTCCACTGGTCGTCCGGAACGCTCCATGTCTTTCAGGTCGAAATTACCGTCTTTGAAACGCAAAAACCATTGACGAGCTGTCCTTTCATTTATAGCATCTTCACCGTACACTTCGCAAATCTCGCGAGCAGCTTTCTTCCCTCGATTGAACGCGAACAGAAAGAGGTGTCGAAAATGCTCACTTTCGTCTAATTGACATTCCATTTCGAAGGCTTGTAATCAAATAAAATAATATATGTAACGTAAAAGCAAAGTAGAGCAGAAAATTTTCTTTCGAATGACGTGTAACCTTTACCATTTTGTTTTACTTTTGGTGCTCATTTTTAAATTTGGAAAAAACGGACACAACTTATGTTAACTTCTTTAAAACCTTCGTTAAAAAATCAACATCCTTTGATAAAACGAACATTGTTTTCGATCAGGTGATGATAAACTTCTTTGCATACTAACACAGTTGTAAGATAACCAGACTATATATCCTGCCTTGCAGCTCATTACTGAGCATAGTGACTTCCATGATAGTCCTTGAAGACTCCTCTCCAACAATCCCTGTAATTTGAAGAGCAGTTATTAAGGGTTGTCCTGTTACGTATCTCGCTTAGTCAGTCCAAAGCATTGGAGTTCTTCCTCTTTAACGTCATCCTTCCACGCTACCAGTGACTACAAGCCTCTCCAAACTTTAGTATCTCCTCAACTTACGAATAACGTGTCCGAAAATCGAAGGACTAGTCGCATATTTTCGATAATATGTCGGTGACTATCAGTTCTTTGAGAATAGAGGCAAAAATAACCAGAGGAGAACCCTTTTTAAAAAATGGGTTCTAACGAGAAGCCTTCTCAACTAGGCCATGGATGTCGTCTTATTGGTGTATACTTCCAGAAATCATACAGACATCCAAAAATCGAGTATGATTGTGAGTGTTCCTGTGTATAGAAGACACCTGCGTATATTAATGTACTGTGTGCATGCTGTTGCACTTCATCAAACACACTGTCTCATCAGGTTAAACCCAAAGTTCCGATGGCAAAGAGATCAAAGTTCCAATATTATCGACGAAGTCAACCTGTTGCAGTCCTTCTTTTCGCAGATTTCTATAGCGCCTTTTTTTATCGCTCAATGGTGCTTTCAGAATTTATGATTAATAGCATGTGAGCCATAGAAAAATCGTTTATATAATAATGCATGTATAATTTGATCTTAAAAATCCCGAAGTAAATATACCAAGAATCGAACCTAGGCCACCTGCTAACTTCGGGTAATTGCTAAACGACCAGGGCCGCCAACTTGAAAAATAATTTATACATACGAGTACATATCATTACACCGTGTCCTTTTCGGTATCAGCAGAGAGAACAGTTTTCTTCCACCTCTACTTTCAAACTACCCGTCATGCACAATGTTTTGACAATCCATACATTTCCCTTTACCTTCTTTTCAAATCTAGTCCACTTGATTCTGCCACTTTTCCTTGGTCTACTACTACCGTGGGAACATCTCACTTTTGAATGGTAGATACGCTTTATCATTCTTTGGTTATTTGTTCTGTCCACGTGTCCAAAATATCTTAACGCTTCTTTCTTAATATTTCTTAAACCGTCATTTTTATTCATTCATTCATTTCTGAGCCGACATTCCGTCCTGTTTCATACCCTACATGGACACTCCACAACATTTTGAAAATGCACGCATCTCCACCAAATGTATAAGTTAAGGTGGACACCACTACACTATTCTATACCTTCACAGTTTAAAAAAAATAACATTTTGGTAATGAGATAAAAAAAATTCCTAGAAAAAATTAATGAACACAAAATTCTCCAGGGCAAAATCGAATGAATACAAAATTCTCATGCAAATCACCGAAATTTTTTTATTTTAATTTTTCGTGTTCAATTCTAACGAACAAAATTTTTAAACTTTTTGAGAAAACCACACACATTAACGTGCGCCATACTGAGCATTTATAAAATCAATTTTATTTTCAATTTCATTGAAAACAATTTTACCCAACCTTTTTAAAACTATTCCGCACCAGATATGAAAACATTTTTTACGATTAACAAAAATGGCGTATTCACGTTGGGTATTACAAAAATCTAGAAAATTTGCAAAGATTCCTTTTTGAGCAAAAGACGCCGAATTTTTCAAAAGATAACATATCGATTTTTGCATAAAATATCCAACCTATAAAAGCGATATCAGTAACGTAACATCTATATCGTCTATCGAAAACACTCCGAGAACACTTCTGTTTTATTGGGGCTTCTCTTAAAGGTTTTAAATATCATTGTTAAGAAGCAACCTGGAGATGCCTCTGTAATAAAACCCTAACTATAGGTTGTTCTTAGATTTAGTTGATACGGTCCAACGCCTGTCTATGACCAGGTGTACTCGTATGTGTAGGGGTAGATAGGGGCTGCTGAATGTTCTTGTGTAGTTGAGTGATAGATTGTATTTTTCCGGTCTTCTGTCACTTGAGGCTCATAGATGTATCTTGTATTTCTTTATAAAGTATTGAATGGTTTTGTGGACTCACCTGCAACTCTTGAACATATTGATTAAGAGAGAAGTGTTATCCTACTAAATATCCTACTATTTGCAGATGATATCGAATTAATAAGTGAAAAACATGAAGACCTGCAAAATAGTCTGGAAAGGAGGAGAAGAATCTTGGAGGACAATGAATTGAGACTAAACAGAAAGAAAACAGAGTATCTGTACCTTCTATTCGATAACGCAAATGCTGTCACTCCCGTAATGCAAATGGATGGAGAAACATTACCAAATTGTGACCCCTTTAAGTATCTTGGGTCACTCATCCATAGCGATGGAGGATGTGCAGCAGATGTAACACATAGAATTAGTGTGGGATGGATGAAGTTTAGATCAATGACGGGAGTTCTATGTGATCCAAAAATGACAGTAAAGTTAAAAGGAAAAGTATACCAAAGGATTGTCAGACCCGCACTCCTCTATGGCTCCGAATGCTGGACGATGTATAACTCTTACTCCAGGCAACTATAAACTGCTAAAATGCGCATGCTAAGATAGACAGCTGGTGTGTCCCTAAGAGACAAAATAAAAAGTTCACGCATTCGTGTAAGCCTAGGTGTTACAGACATCAACAGTAAGATGGAGGAGAGGCGATTGAGATGGTGTGGGCAGGGTAGTCGAAAATGCTCACTTCCGTCTACTTGACACTCCGTTTTGAAGGCTTGTAATCAAATAAAATAATATATGTAACGTAAAAGCAAACACAATATCTTGTAGAGCAGAAAATTTTCTTACGAATGACGTATAACCTTCACCATTTTGTTTTACTTTTGGTGCTCATTTTTAAATTTGGAAAAAAACAGACACAACTTATGTTAACACCTAATATTATACTAAAGCTAGGATTGGCACCGCTAAATAAATATTAAAACATGATTTCTTCTAAAATATTTGAAAAAGGCTGCCTTTGGATTAGATCTGATATGTTTAAATCCGCATCCGATTTCAAAATAAGTTCCGTCCGGACCGAAAACCGCACATTCCCTCATAAGCGTGGCATAAAAAGAAAAATCGCAATTCGGAAACGTTGAGTTTTTTCGACTTTCCCCATCGTAACAGCTGAATAAAAAAAAACACCATCGAACTGGTACGGCACGAAGTACGCTCCCGCCCTTTCGCTCGCCCCGGGCACGGCCAATAAAGAGCATTCGCGCGTAAATTATCTCAAATGAGTTTTTTTTTCATACTCCCCAAGGCTTCTAATGCCCTATGTTTTGCAGTCAGGGCACATAGTATATATAACCTCCCTTGGTAGGTACACACCTAGGGGCGGAAATATTTTGTTACTTTGCAGATACTGCAGATACCCGTTACTTTTTAGCTACGTAAGTACCTATTCGCTACATAATAGTAAGTTTTTCTATGTATATACCAGGTATGTAAATATGAAACCGGAATTTACTCATAGATGGCTCTAGTTGTCAATTTAGTGACTGTCAAACCACGTCATTGGCGCCTTTTTCTTGTGTTTACATTGCCAAAGACTTTTAACTCACAATAAGAGTTTAATACAATTACATATGTTTTCATAGCGTTGAACTTGTCTGTTTTTGTGCATGAAAACTACGATTTGCGGACAGCATTGATTTTCTGTTACTATTTGAAGAAAACTATTTCTCCATCGAATTGTAACTGGCGATGAATAATTGATATATTTCGAGAATCCTAAGCGTATGTTAAACGATCATGGGTAACTCCAAGCAAACCAGCGGCATCGACTGCAAGGCCAAATCACTATGGACAGAAGACAATGAATGCTCTGTGTTTGGTGGGATCAGAAGGGTGCTATCTATTATGAGCTGCTAAAACCTGGCAAAACCGTTAATACTGAACGCTACCGACAACAAATGATAGATTTGAACTAAGCATTGCGTGAAAAACGATCAGAATATCAAAAGAGGCAACACAAAGTGATTTTACTTCATGATAACGCACCATCGCACACAGCAAAACCGGTCATGGAAACGATTGAGGCGTTTAGTTGGCAAATACTTTCGCATGCGGCTTACTCACCAGACTTAGTTCCATCCGATTACTACTTAATTGCATCGATGGGGCACGCACTTGCTGAACAGCGCTTCACTTCTTACGAAAACGTACGAAAATGACTCGATGATTGGTTTGCCTCAAAAGAGCAACAGTTTTTTGGCTAATCTCTTCATTCCGTGTTTTATCATGCATGTTTGGTGTTGGGTACAAATATTAATTTCAGTTACGACTTTGACTTTTCTAAGCTTAAATTATTTAAATTTGAATTCAAAAGTGATAATAATTCAAATGTAATTGCTGAAAACATGAAAAAAAACATCGGACGACGTTCACAAAACGGGCGAAGAGACCACCTCAAACGAATGCCCG
Source organism: Odontocerum albicorne (assembly GCA_949825065.1). Lineage (NCBI taxonomy): Eukaryota > Metazoa > Arthropoda > Insecta > Trichoptera > Odontoceridae > Odontocerum > Odontocerum albicorne. The sequence continues at coordinate 2,970,688 of OX463850.1, forward strand.
CGAGTTACTGAAGCGTGAGAAGCGAGCAAACTGAGATTCTATTTCTTGCATTCCCATTTACCTAAGTAGAATGAGAGTGAGATGTGAATAGCGTCGCTTCTCACCCATAGCGGTTTTTTTAGAATGAATTTACCTACGTCACACACTGGCACACGTTTGATTGCATTGATGAATTTATTCCCGATTTTCACAAAATATCTCTGATGTGACCGATAAGTGTTAATTATTATTAATATATATTTTTTCATTCAATGCGTAAATGTATTACGTAGGAATACCTAAAATCTGAACCCAGTATTTATTATATTTGTAGAGATATTAAAGTTTTTAGAAGCAATGTGTACTAGTTACACATCCCAGGGAATGAAGGGTTAAGAAAACTCTCATATCATCTACGCGGACCAGCTATCTAACTGAAAGATGATGAGTGTAAATGTAGTTCATAATGTAAAGTGTAAGATTTTTAGTAATTTCTGACAAACATATGTGATTTTTTTTTACTGAAAATGGGACAATTTCTTTTTGTTTCATCGCAAAAATACGTTATATCAAATCTGCAATTAAATCTATTTCGTCTAAAAATATGTTTTATATTAAAAATTTCTTAATGAATGAGACGATAAAGCGCCAGACTTGTTTATCCTTACGTACACCTTTCGCTTCCTCAACATTCATAAATCTTTTTAAACAACTCTTTTAGTGTCGATGACTTCTAACTTTTCCTTTCAAAATTTAATTCACTTGATCCAGCCATACTAAAATAAAACTTTAAGAATATATCTTGTACTGAAATACGTCAAATCAGACCTGTTAAATAAAACGAGTATTTATTCGTTACTAATACACAATTTTCTTTCCTGCAATTACATCTAAAGAATTTTCCTTTCAAATTCGTTTTTTTGTAAAAAGATTTCCTTAATTTGGCTGGTTTTTATTCACTGACTGACACAGGAGAACCTATTTTAAAATTTAACGATTTTCCTTTGCTTTTGTTTATTTCTTGAGTCGTTAACTTGAACTCCTCGTTATAAAGCTTTAATAAATAAATAAAATTAATCTAAACATGACTACCTGTAAAAAATCCCTGAAAGGAAGCATCAAGTTTTACAACTTTGCAAGGAGATTGCTTGAAGAAATCTTATTTCGTTTGTTTATTTTTTTTATTACTTAAGGGTATGGATGGATTTAAAAAGATTTTCTCATTTGCAGACTTTGATTAACTTTACAATAAAGCGTAGCCATAGTGAATTCTCTATAATGTGTTGCCCAATATAAAATATGATTTTATTAAAACAAGAATATTTTTATACGAATGTATTCATTTTTCTTTGTTCCATCTAGTTTTGAATTCAACTTCTCCAATACTTGTGACAACTTACCATGACGCCGTTTCCACTACTGGAAATAAGTAGAGCGCTATAAATTCTTATCTCAACACATATATTTCACCCCTTTCGTATCCACACGCCTTCTCATACAGCTCCTACGATTTATCTCACTTTTAAGATTTCAATCTTCCAAAATATAATTTCTTCGATCCAACCAATTTCGCCTTAGTATTTCTCTATCAGGCCTTCCACTCACATTTGCAATGTTTATTTGTTTTGTCAGTATTCATAATTCATTCATTCCACGTGCCCAAACCCTATATGAGGGCTCTGCATCATTATATTCAACACATCAGCCTTAAGTTCACCTTCATCCCTAATCACTTAATTCTGTATTATACCCGCATTTGTAAAGCATTGATTGTGCTATTTTCAGTTTTTTCACATCCACGTTTCATTTCCAATAAATAAAGTTGTTACTTAAATATTTTTTTGGACTATCATCTAAGCAGGTGTTGACATGTATTTATTTATTTAAGACTTCGCTGTAAAATAATTTGTTGGGCTCCTTGCCAGATGGCAATCTTTTCCAACGAATCTGACGAAAGTAAATATAGAAAGTTACATGATCGAAAAAAAATTGTTAAATCATTACAAGTAACAAAATTAATGGACAATATACATAATAAAAATTAAGGTGAGATATGTTATCATTATTCTATGAAAATCATCATGTCATCCCGACACGAGAAACAATATTGTTTTTCCATATTTTATTTGGCTATTATTTTCCTGTGTCGTGACTTCCACGTTGAGGAACATGACCTGCAATGAAAATACTGGATGTCGTACACACTCTTCTCCAGACCTCCCGGCATACCATTGTCCATAGAGTCTGCAGTAAAGGCACACCCATAGCACTACTTACCTGGTCACTTCAGCGTAGCACTACTTACCTGGTCACACCCATAGCACTATTTACCTGGTCACTTCAGCGTAGTACTACTTACCTGGTCACACCCATAGCACTACTTACCTGGTCACATAGCTACTCTACCTCTGCTCCTACGAGCTTCCATCGTATTGAGATAATAGAGTTTTGATGTCCAAAACAATATTTTTTTCATTAACTTTTTGAATCCTGTACTTTAAACGGAAAGTTGTTTTGAAGAGCAGTAGTGTCGTAAAATTAATTACTGTATTAAAAATATTCAATAAAATTAGCTTTAATATTTTAGACATCTCAGAGTTTTGATTTAACTTTTAAAATAAATAAAATAATTGTGTTTTAACTAATTAATTTATTTATTTTACGTTATATACAGGTTTAACCAAATTACTCGAATATCAAATAATAAGAAAAAAATATAAAGTTTAAATACTCGTGTAACACAATAGCAATATAAATTGTGTTATACTAATTTGTGAGGTGCATAGCGGCGCGGTAACGCACTGGACTTCCGTGCGGAAGGTCGTCGGTTCGAACCCCGCGCTGTGCTACTCCCCTCGAACGACACAGGCACTTATTCCGCCTAGTGTTCGAGAGTTTAAGGATACCTATGACTTCGGGCATATCTAATTTAAAAAAAAATTATATAATTAACTCCTCTATAATGCGTATGCAAAGACTTGAAAATGAATTTTGCAATAATTAAGATATTTTTAATATAAGTCCATATATATATAATAGTATTCGACAGAATATCACAACAATATTTAGAAATAGCTACATACTAATTTTGTGCTCTCCTTTATTAATATAAATAACCTAGTATAAACGAAACATTAAGGACAATACTTTGCCTCTGGAGTTGAGTAACCCTGCATCAACATGTGCAAGGTTTCAATTTGCATCTTTCTTTCTATATCTCAAGATCTATCCATAAAATTCTCGAAAAAAAACAATTCTTCTTGTTCTGTGTAAGCGTTGTTCCACTAAAAACAAATCTAAGTTCTTTACCACTATCAAATGAGTCTTCGACAATTACGTAAGTCTACTTTGTAAAATTTGGTAATATTTTGTGATATACTAGTACATACACATATTGAATTAAAATTTACATATTAATATTGAATAATTTTAAACAATGACTTTGTAATTACTTTTTTTATTATTACTTCTGCTTTTTGTATCTCCTGTACATGCTAGTTTAGGAAAAAGTTTTGTATTCTTTGTCAATAATTTTAAGTACTTGTATAACTTGTCATATGTTCATTTGTATTGTATATAATAGACACTGTTGTGTCGTAAATAATATTAAAATTAAAAATACTTATTTAATACGGAATGAAGTGAATAGGGATGAATATGACCTAAACATAATATGTTGAGTAAGATGAACACCACTCAGAGATGGTTTGTGCACGTGGAACGAATGAATGAATAAAGACTAACAAAACAAATATATAATGCAAATGGGGATGAAAGACGTTATAGAAAACGATCAAGAAAAGTATGGTTGTGTCAAGTTAATGATATTTTGAAAAGGAAATGTGAGAAGATAAATTCTAGGAGCTGTATGAGAAGGTGTTCGAATAAAAAATAATGTGTGTCGCGATAGGAAAGTCTGGCGCTCTTTCCTCTCTCTGATTACTGTGACAGGGAGACGGTGTGATTATATATTTTTATGTAAAATATCCAGACTTTTTAATATTCGGATAGCGATCTTCTCCATATTTTACATATATGGTATATAAACCATTACGCCATCTCCCTGTCGGGGTAGGCAGAGAGTTTTATACGTCGGCACACATTATTGGCCTCCTCTACATCCATACACCTTCTTATAGAATTTCTCCGATTTCTCTGACTTACAACGTTTCCTAATTTCAAAATATAATTCCCTTAATCTAACCATACTTAGGTCTTCCTCTCGCATGCCTTCCACTCACATTTGCATATTTGTCTTGTTAGTCGTTCTTGTTTCATTCGTTCTACATGGCCAAACCATCTCAGCGTGTTCTTTTTCATCTTATTCAACACATCAGTCTTAAGTTCACATTTTATTTACATTCCTAATCATTTCATTACGTATTTGTATTCATGTATTCTTCTCAATGCACGCATTTCTACAGAATTTATTCGGGTTCTATCAGTATTTTTCCATATTTCACAATTTATAATAAATGTTTATAAATACACAACACACGGGCTCCAAAACAAACGCCACTTCTCCTGATTCACGAATGCTATAGTTCAGAAATTCTAGGATGGGTCGTATGGCGTTTTAAACGTCATGTCTCGAAGGGATGGGGTAAAACCTTTTTTGTTTACAAATCGAATAGTTTTTTTTATAAATCGAAAAATTGTTTTTCTCTAAACTGACGTTTGAATTCCTAATTTTCATTATACTGACTTTCTAATGTATTGTATGATTTGTATCTATATTTATATAGGCCAAGATCCACAATGAATTAATACTAATTACGAACATTTCATTTTATGTATAAAAAAATCGAAAATCCAATTATCGAATACCCCATCCCTAGCCAATGCAGACTAACGTAGTGACTTTTGATAAACGTCACCAAATATGATTTAATTTTAACAAACTGCCACATTTTTGCTTATTTGTAACAAGATGTATTAATTTTTCATTATTGTTAGGTTTATGTAATGTATTGACCTAAATAACTTGCTAATTATTAGAATTGAGGCTTATATTAAAGTTGATAAAACAATTAAAATTACTGAACGTCGTTACAAGGTTGTATTGGGGCAAATATGTTAACTGTCAAAGGACCCATCCTAGAATTTCCAAAATATAATAAATAAATAAAATATCCCATCCACAACTGAATTTTAAAATATTTGCGAACGTTTAATTCACTTAAATATTGCTTCATTTAAAAAGAATTTGGCAGCAAAATGCACTTTTCAAGAGTCGAAACCTTTTCGTCGCAATTGAATTAGCATTTAAGAGAGCAGAGTCCTATAAAAGTAACACAAAATAAGAATAGGAATTTAAGCCCTTTTTAAAAATACAAAGAGATCACACCGAGAGAGGAGTCATTTTGCAGCAAAAACCCTCTTTAGTTGGCCTTTTCTTTGTGAATCGACAAGCAACTAGCGGCGCACAGTGATCGCATTCATTGCCGAAGTGACAAAAGTAAAATCTTTTTTAATGTTTTCAACTGGGCAGTAAATGTGGTATGCTGAAAATCACCAGTTCTTAAATCTTAGATCTACGTTAAGTTACGCTCTGCGGAATAGCAAATCCACTTTTCCTCTTTTTGCAGGTAAAATTATGTAAATGACTCTGGCCTTATTGATTGTTTTGAAAAATAAAATTCAATTATTTGTTCGGTTTCAAGTTCAGTCGTTTTCCTGTCGTACTTTTCAATAGTTAACAAATTTTTTTTGTTAGTAAACGAGCACTGTGAGATGGTTTGGGTTTATGGAACGAATGAGTGGAAAATGACTAACACAATAAATATATACAGTATAAATGCGAGTAGAAAACGTGGTAGAGGAATGTAAAGGAAAGTTTGATTGGATCAAGTATGATATATGATATAATATTTTAAAAGAAAGAAATGTAAAACTAAGAGAAATTGTAGGAGCTGTACGAGGTGTATGGGAGTAGAAACGGTAAAAGATGTATGTCAAGATAGGTAAAATTGACGTTCTTTCCCCTCTGTCTACCTCGACAAGGAGGCGGCTTGATGGTATGTATGTGTATATACTCTTAGTTTTAATTTTCGCATTAATTAAAATCTGCGTATTTTATTTTTCTTTTTTTGCTATAAAACAAATTTTGTGTTTTTTTAAAGATCGACAGATAGGCAGGCAAACACAATAAATTAAAACGATAAAAAAAAAACAAAAATTAATTTTCGAAAAACCACATTTTGATTTATTTATTCGAATTAACGTTAAAACTCAGTGACGACACGATTGTGCGAGGCGATGACAAAGCTTTTTATATTATATAATATTTGGATTGATATGTATCTTATATTAGCTCCTTCCGGTTTGGGCCGGTGCTGCCAGATTTCAGGAAGGATTCTGCAACAATGTGTTAAACATCTTATCTTTGAATAAAATATGAAAATAATATTACGTACGTGCGTGCAAAACTAAAAAAATCTCCATCTAAAAAAAACAGACTGCGACAAGTTTATTTTGGTGATCATTGGAATTCAAAACCGAACATTCCAGGTAGAAGACAAACGTTCAAAATGCCATCAACGATCCTCTTTTTAGCTCTAACCACATGTCCTGCTCTGCTCAATTTACTTTCGTTTGTTTATGTTATATTCTTGATTTTAATTCGTATTCGGTTTTCGTCAATCTTAACATTTTAAGACCCGATCAAACTCAAATCAACCTTTCCCAGTACCCGGATCGTTTTTTAAGGAATTCTGATATATATAATAAACGTACCCATCGAGCAAGTCATGCGATTCACTTACCTAGGTGTAGAGATCTCCAGCAAAAGTGACCTATATAGTGAAGTACGAGCACAAACTAATAAAGTGACAGATTTGGCTGTCTGCCTGCGGGACACTATATATGGAGAAACAAACACTTGCTAACCAAAAGTAAGGTCAGAATATATAATACATGCGTCCGCCCTATCATGACATATGGGATAGAAGTGAGAGCCGATACTAACAAGACAAAAAACCTTCTCAGAGTGGTAGAAATGAGAACCTTACGCTCCATCGCAGACAGAACTGTTAGAGATCGGATCAGAAATGAGACGATAAGGTCAGTCTGTGGTGTTGAAGACATAGTGAGGTGGGGAGGAAGCAGACGGTGCTTCTGGAGGGATCATGTGGACCGCATGGAGGATATAAGACTGGAAAAATCGCTAGGACTGAAAACCCTAACTGCAGGAGATTACCAGGAAGGCCGCCGAAAAGGTGGAAGTACAGGTGAACGTCATCATCCCAGGACAACCCACCGTCACAAACAGGTCATACGAAGAAGAAGAAGATTTATATGATGGGTACCTATACTAAAATAACTATATCTAATAAAATATCAAAGATTTGTTTAAAATACTTTAGTTATTTAGTTAAGAATGGAAATTATGTCAATATACTTCTTTGTGAAGAGTTACATGACACTCCTTACATAACATATGTACCGGGTCTCACTTCTCTTCTTGTACTTAGCACATACCTTGCAAGTACTGCAGGACTTTTTTCTTTTTGATTCATTAGTTGTTAAAATACATATCAACACATGTTTAGACACGCTTTCTTTGACAACCTGTTTGGAGGGTCCAGCGAATTCCTTATTTTATCGGAGTTTTTGTTGGTCTTCAGATTCTATGTCAAAATTTTCAAGATCTGATATTTCATTCACATTGATGATATGACATCAAAATCCTCATCATAAATTACAATTCATGTAAATTTTCATTACCTAGGGCATTGTCCATGCTAGAAATCAGGACACTATAATTTAAAGATTGAATTGTTTGCAAAAATATTTGCTGTATGCCTATAATATGTCCTTTATTGGAAGAGGTATCGATTGCATGAAAGCACGGAACCGGGACTAAATGCAATTATTAATGTTAAAACAGGGGTTCGGGATACAGTGTTAATGTGATTTCAAAGATAATATATTCAACGTGTGGCCCGTTTCATACTTCATTATTTGAGCAATCGGGAACTTATTGAAAGCTTAAATCTTCAGAGCCATGGTGTCGATCAAATTTAGGCACAGGAAGGATACACAGATTAAACAACATATCTTTATATTAACGATAAATAACCTTTTCTGCCATAAATGTTGTCCATCTGTTAATAAGATACGCACGTACATACCATCACACCTGTCGGGGTAGATAGGGAGAATAGTGCGACATATTTTTATATCTCGACACACACATCCTTAGCCTCTCCTACATCTCTTCGACTTCTACGATTTCTCTGACTTTCTACGTGTCCTTCTTTCCATATATTATTCACTTGATTCAACCATATTTTCTTTGGTCTTCTTCTCACACACCTTCCACTCACATTGGCACTATATATCTGTTTTGTTAGTATTTCTTCATTCATTCATTCCACGTGTTCTTCTTCATCTTACTCAAATCATCTTACTTCAGTTCATACGCAACCCATATCACTTCATTTCGTATTTTTTCATTCTCAATGCATGCATTTCTACAGCATTTATTCTGCTCCTCTCAGTAGTTTTCCACGTCTAATTTTCACTCCCATAGGTCAAAGTTGACACCAAAATATTATTGTGACTTATCTTGACAGATTTTATTAGTCTATTTCACGTTAATATGTAGTGCCCCATCAATCTTCTTTCCTATCGCTATACGCCATGCAAGGGTGTAGGCTGAAAAACATCTGATGTCCCCGTGGCTGGGCTCACCCTATATTGGGGGGGGTGTATCTTGGCCGAGGGGATGGTATTAGATGAACCCAGACATTTTAATAGCTTCTCTCTTTAATATATTCTCAATTTGTGTGTTTTTGAAGTGTTATTTAAATATATTATGTACATAATATACTATGTTGCTGTCAATAAACCTATAATTATTTATTTATATTTATTTATGTATTTATTCGATATATTTTTAACTCATCCATCATCTGAAAAAATATTACCCAAATTGCAGAATTCGTTTAGCAATATATTTTTTCCTAAATTCAATAAAATTAATAATACAATATAATATTTATAAATATGACTTTTGTCCCTGTAACAAGTATGTGATGAAACAACTGTGCTTTTCCCATTTCCCACCTCGAGCTTTCAGTATAACCCCTACTTTATATGCGACAACCCTATTGGCTCTCATGAATGCCGCTCGAACTTGGAGAGGGCTATATTGGAAAAAGTTTAAATGAATTTTCTAAGAAACTAAATTAAAGTGAAATTTGGTTTTATTGGTGTGTTTGTTTTCGATTTAGCCGATTTATCGAATTTGTGCAAAGAAAAGGGAAAAAAGGGGGGAATTTTGAAATTCTAATCCGTAATTGCATTACGGTTTCGCAAACTTTCAAGTTTTTAACGTGTTTAGGAAATTTTCGTTGAAGTTTTTTTTTTTTTGATGTTACATACTTTTGTTATATTCAAATAAAAATGATAAAATTTATTGTGTTTGTTATATTATAGTTTTTCACTAAAGATATACAATATGTACATTTGGTATAGGAAAAACATACAATAAAATCTTTATACATTTCAACCATCTCAAATATTTACGAGTAACAAGTCAAAATCAAATTAATACATACTACCTTGATCAAAAAATTTTAGGTCTTTATTTATAAAATCGAAAATACAAGTTTATTGACACGTCTGAGGCCCAAATCGCTAACCAAAATGTCTTGAGCGGATCCATAAGCGATGTTCAAGTCCTCTGCCAGCTCTCTGAAGGTCAATTTGCGGTTTTCGGCCAACATTTCTTTGATTTTATCGATGCTTTCATCGGTTTTCGACTGCCACTGCGTTCATCATCCTCGACCGACTCACGACCACTTCTGAAGCGTTCGTGCCACCGAAAAACACTTATCCAACATTTCCAAGGTCTGCGGACCGTTAAATCCGTTTTTCACACAAAATTTAATGCAAACTCGTTGATGCACAGTTGATGCCATTTTCAAACTTGTAAAAAATCGAAAACACGCACAAAGGTAGATGTACTCAGTACAGCGTAACTTTTACAAATATCAAGCTATGACGCTGAAATTTGGAGGGAAGTGTCAATGATAGATGTGGTAACCTAACAAAAAAAAAGAATTCCAATAGGGTGACTGACAGCGCCACACGGTGGCCGGTCCTAAAACTTTTTGATCAAGGTAGTATTTTATATTGTGGGTATTGAAATTCGAAAATAACGTTATTTTTAACCTTTGCCATCGTTAAATTCAATCTTACCACCAGTCATACTGTTATGAAGATAAATAATAAGTTCTCGTCGAGTGCGATCTACATTAGAAAATCGCAATCTCCTTCATTTATTATACATTCAACATTTTCAACGTGGGCATTGTAGTGGGGTGACCATATTAAAAAATCCAAAACTGTTATTACCAGAAAAGTAGAGAAAGTTTTAAATTATTCTATAATAGTTTAGAAACTCCTTACGTAGTGCAAAGCTCAGCTTGGAGAATGCCTTAAATGATATTTTATATATATATTCCTCATAATTCTTACATTGAAATTGCTCAGCACCAGAGTATTTAAGTTTTGATAAGTCCTTCCAAAAAGGGTAGTATTTAAGTGCTTCCTTAAGCTGCACACGTCATCCATATTCCTACCCTAAGAGGTATTCTATTCCACACCACAGAACCATCACAATACAGTTAAAAATAAATCGAATTTTCGATCTTTGTTATAGCTCTGACTCCACGTTTTTCATCTTTGTTATAGCTCTGACTCCACGTTTTCGATATTTGTTATATGTCTGACTCCACGTTTTCGATCATTGTTATAGCTCTGACTCCACGTTTTCGATCTTTTCTATAGCTCTGACTCCACGTTTTCGATCTTTGCTATAGCTCTGACTACACGTTTTCGATCTTTGTTATAGCTCTGACTCCACGTTTTCGATATTTGTTATATCTCTGACTCCACGTTTGATTATACATTAGTATTACGGAATATACTGAAGTATATCCAGTAATATTCAATTTTCGAAGGCCATTTACTAGACTAATAATGAAACTTTAGACAAACAGCGAGATGTTAGAAGACTGGAAGTGGAGGGAAAGTGAGAGGAGACAGCGAGCTATCGGTTCGAAGAGGAATAATTCGATTAGCTAAAATTCTACATGAGTCGAATGGTCACCTGAGACTTGTGGTTACATACATACTACTTGACTGTTTTGTGCATTGCTTTATTAAATTATTCCATTGCTATATACAATAGCATTTTCTTCAAATCAACCAGATTTATGTAATATTTTGTATTTAAAATCGATTTTTAAAATATTATGAGATTTAATAAAATGCAAATTACAAATAATATTAGATCTTAAGTAGTGATTCCCTACAGGGGCGATATTACTCCCTTGGGTGATGATTTTCATTTTTAGGGGGCATTCAGTTATACAGAATTATTAGAGAGGTGTTAAAACTCTCAAGGGGGTCATTGTGGTGTACAATATATAAAAAAAAACTTGCAATAAAAAATCTCAGCTTGGTCGTATAGCTCACTTCTAAACTTAATATGTTTCTGAACTGTAAATTTTTTTATATAAATAATAAAAAATATAGAATCAATAGTTTTCGGTTATATCAATGTCATCGTATACGTATGGGATAAAAAACTGAATAAGAAAAAATAAACTAAATTTTAGTTTGTTATTTCATTAATTACATTAATCCCCGCGACACGTGTTTCTACCTTCTGTCCCGAGGCTCTTTTCAGATGAAACTTTTGATAAATGATATAATGTTAGTATTATTATACACGTTTTTTTTTACCTTATCTGCGTTGCAAGAATTAAATAACTCGTTGTTTATAGTTAAGGCATTAACGTTGTGGAGGATTAAAGACATTGTAATTTATTTTTAACAAACACTGTTTATTCCACTTTTTTGTGACGGTATAACCCTACCGGTTTCAAGGCTTTCACCTCATCTTCAGGGGAGCGCAAACAAGACAAGTCTTGTTTGCGCTCCCCTGAAGATGAGGTGAAAGCCTTGAAACCGGTAGGGTTATACCGTCACAAAAAAGTGGAATAAACAGTGTTTGTTAAAAATAAATTACAAAAATTAAATAACTCGTATCTAATGTCGTACTAGGGAACTTTATTTATCTTTAGATGCTCCAAGAAGTTGTTGGTCTGTAAAAGGTTGAGAAGGGTTATCTGAATTATGTAATATATTTTTGATTCCCTCTTAAATTTCTTGAAAAATGGTGCACTCTTGTAAGTTGGTTTCACATTCATATTAAATAGACCGCAAACGATGATAATAAAATGAGATGTGACATATTGCATCACCAGAGGGAGGAGAACACCTTACTCAGGAAGAAAAATATATATTTTACGTTCAGTTATTATAGAGAATTTGGATTATCAAGCATGCAAATAATATGAAGTAGGCAAGGTAAATAATATGAAGTAGGCAAGGTAAATAATATGAAGTAGGCAAGGTAAATAATATGAAGTAGGCAAGGTAAATAATATGAAAAAGTTTCTTTCAAGCTTTTCTTTTAAGCATTCATTGGAGTTATTTTTGACTTTTACATTTTCGGTTTTCACATCCCCCAGCTTCAACCCCACCCGGATCGGATTAGTGACCTTGAAAGGGGTCGGGTTAAAAGTAACAAGCAGCCAGTTAGCCACCCCATCCCTCCCCTAAAGCATCCTCTAAAAGACGCACCCTTAAACAACAACACAAAACCGTTATATAACTCGTCTAATTAATTCCTAGGATCATCTTAGCCTTACATGCTATACTTACATACGTTTTGGGTTTCTTGAAAATCACTTAACTCCGTTTTTAAACTCAAGAGTAGGCACTTTCAACTGAAGGGAAGAAATACTAGTGAGTCTCTGTACCAAAAAAAAACAAAACATGGAAAACTTAAAACAAAAAACAAAGCCAAAAATAAGAGACATGACATTATTTGTTCTACTAATAATAACTAGCGGGTTTGTTATATATGATTTTAAATACATTGTATAGATCAGGCCTTCTTAAATTATGGGTCGCGACCCAAAATGGGGTCGCGTAGCATAATTCTGGGGTCGCGAGAAATTTTAATGTCAAATATTTCCCACAATCGCTGATATGGCGTTAAATGTTCTTCTGCCGTTCAACACCACATATTTATGTGAAGTTACTTTCTCAGCTTTAACACATACTAAATCCCAATATCGTTCATCGCTAAAAAATGTTGAAGATATCTTACGTCCAGCAGTGTCAAACATTCCACCAAGATTTAATTTTTTATGCAATAAAAAACAGGCACCATCCATCTCATTAAAAATTTTTCCTTTAATTTAAATTTAATACTTACCACTCAACGACTGCGTTCGAATATATTCGAGCGAACTAAGACGGTCAGAATTCCCTTTTATTTATGTTATTGCAAAAAATGCAATTTTGATTAAAAATAGGGCATATAATTTTTGTAACTATAATAAATACAATTTTACAACTTTTTGTACAATTTTTAATTTTAGATTTTTGTATGTTTCTAAACGAATTCTAAAACTATATATTTTCATATGTATATGTATATTGTTACCTAATAAATAAATCATCAAAAAATATTTATTTATCTTTCTTTTATATTTATATGGGGTCGCCAGGAAACTCGCAATCATAAATGGGGTCGTGAATGAAAAAAGTTTAAGAAGCCCTGGTATAGATTGTTACTGGACGGTACTCCATTTTCAATACAATAAGAGTTAACATACTGCCCAGATAACAAAACTCGCAAGTTCCTGTCTCCATAATTTAACAAATATCTTTCAGAATTTTTAATGTTATTTTTTTTTTACAAAATGCAGCTGTTAGGCTGATATCATCATCATCATCATAATTCTGTTGTGTAACTTATGACTGAGCATTGTGACTCCCATGATAGCCACGACTCCTATCCATTCATCTCAGTAAACCGCGACTTGAAGGGCGGTTGTTAAGGGTAGTTAAGTTGTGTCTTCCACTTGATCAGTCCAACGCATTGGGATTGTTCCTCTTCTACGTTGTCCTTCCACGCCTCCAGTAACCACAAACCTCTTCAAACTGTCTCCTTGTCCAAAGCATCGGAGGACTCGTTGAATACACATTGTCGACAATCCGTCGATGATTATATGTTCTTCGAGAATGGAGGCGTTAGTTCGCTTTGCTGTCCATGGAATTCGTAACATTATCTTCCAGCACCGCATTTCAAATGCATCTATTTTACGTATATTGCTTGCTCTCAGAATTTAAGTCTCTGCGCCATACATGGATGTTGCGAAGACGAGAGACTTAACTTGGCGCATTTTTGTCGTCTTTGACATCGCTTTTTTTGCCACTCCAGTTTTTTTTTCACCTCAGCTTCGCATCTTTATGACTATCATATCATATATCAGTAGACTGATATAATATGATAGTCATAAATATTGTCATAGTAGTCCATTTCTAAAATGTCGAAGCTGGATCAAGTGTCGCAAACGGATTGATTCCAAATTATATTGTAGGGTACCCACGTCCCTAAAATATTGTCAACATGCAGGGTCAACGACCGATGAATCAACCTCTGGATATGTACAATTGTCACATACCAGAAACGTCAACACTGTTTACACGGAAATAATATTTACATCGCATTCCAAGGTAGAAAGAGAACATATCACGCCGTCTCGCCGTTTCGACAATAAATATCCTACCCACTGTATTATCCGCAGCGCTTGCGACCACCTCAGCACGCGCAGGAGTGAGATCGAGATATACCGCGGACGCAGTCACGCGTCCCGTTCTGAAATTATATATATACCTACTTATCGTTGAATAAAGGGCACTTGTTATTATTCGCTTGACCATTCATTTCTGTTTACTATTTATTGATTATTCACTCTCACTTCCCGCATTCCTGAATCGACGTATTTTATTTTAAATACAAACAAATCAAAATCATCACGACGTACGACTAAAGCATACCGCTAAATTGATGACCCCGAACGAAAAGGAACACAGAATTCGACTAAAGCGAATACAGAGATGTCAACAACATCATCATCAGCACGTCCTACTAGGACACACGCTAAAATATCTTTTATATTTTTAAGTCTCTTAATCAGATGTATCCGTTGTATCTTTCGAATCTGTATCTAAGAGAGGTTCCTTCGAAAGGAGTATAACTCAAGATTCGATTTCTTCTTCATCTAATAAATTAATTGTTCCTGATCAATCCATCAGGTCGAAGTATTATGACTGGGTTTTTGCCGTTGCTGGTCCTGTGGTGTTAAATGGTCTGCCACTTCTAAGTGTTGAGATATGGGTAGCACATGCAGCTTTAGGAAGCACTTGAAGATAATGCTTTTAGGTAAGTCTTATAAAAATACATGATTGTATAGTTATCATTCTACACCTACTCGGCGTAATGACAAGAGTATTTTTCGATGAATCCACATTCGAATACATCCCGCTTATTTAGCATTCTGATATTCATGGCCGTTTAAAATTCAAGTTGCAATTACTCAAAACTGGTATCATCAAGAAATCCTGCACTTCCAATTCAATTCGGCCTCTTACTTGTCTATCTGGATCTAGATAACTATTCGTGGAAGTTAGAGTTCCTATATATTTGAAACTGTCGACTTGATCTATAGGTTGCCCGGTCTACTGCAGAGATGCGATTAAATGTCGATAAATGTATGATTTTATTCATTGGAACCTGATTTCGATAATTCAGTGGTTATACATACCTTCACATAATTTCCTTGTCGGGGTACGCCCAGACGAAAGAGTGCCAGACTTTCATATCTAGACACACACATATTTCACATCTTCCAAATAAATACACCTTCTCATAAAGCTCCTACGATTTCTCTTACTTCATATTGATACAACCATAATTTTCTTGGTTTCCCTCTACCACTCTATTCACTCACATTTGCACTGTATATTTGTTTTCTTAGTTTTCTTCTTTCATTCGTTCCATATGCCCAAACCATCTCAAAGTGCTTTCCTTTATCTTATTTAACACATCAGCATTCATTCCCCACACCTCTCTAATCATTTCATTCCTTATTCTGTCATATGTATCACCACATGTAATCCTTTTTAGTGTACACATTTCTACTGCATTTATTTGGCTCTTTCCAGTATTTTTTCACGACCCTGTTTAAGTCCTATGCCCCAAAGTTTGAATTAAAATACTATTATGGAGTATCTTCTTAGCAGATTTTGATTCCGGTTCAATTATATATATGGTTTAATGCCTCTTTAACGTTGTTTCCTATCATTACACGCCATACGATATCTCTCTTTACTCTTTCATCATCCGAGAAAATCCTCCCATAATGTAAATTCAAAATCTTCAACTGGCTCTAGTCTTTTATTACTCATCCATACATCATAATTACTTTTCCTTTCACACTTTTCTATCATCATTTCGCAACATTCATTTTCAGATCTTTATTTTTAAATCCCTCATACAATTTACTTATTAAACTCGGAAAAAAGTGCTTAAAAGTTGATCCATTAAATGTTTAATTAATGAGTTTCTCAATTTAAGCGTAATTATTTTGAATTTAACGCAACTAAGAAAAGTGAAGTTATCTAATTTTGGAAGTACACCACATGTACCTACCCTGCTCAAATGCTCTAATTAATTTCGGTATCTTACGACCTTCTTCCTGGGGGAAAATAATCAGGATTCAGGAGCAAGGTTTATCTTTGGTTTCCATTCCTGAAAATGTATGAATTAACAGCTCCCCGTTGACTTTAAATCTTTGATATTTCTTTCACATTTTGAATATTGTTAACTCACTTGGAAAATTTATTAGTAAAGTCGATGTACGATGAACTTTTTATTTACAAATAATGATTGTTATCTACGTAAGTAAGTAACGTGTTTGATAGTTTCCAAGAAAATTTATTAATTGGCAGATACTGGTATTTACAACTTGTATTATTTCCATATTCGGTCGGATGTAAGAGATTAATACACACGTATCACGATGGCATGATTAAATATCAACTAAATTAAGTTTTGTTAACCAACAATTATATTCTCTAAACTTATTCAAAATTTATTTTGGTATTTAAACTTTGAAATTATATCAAGATGAACTTATAAACTTACATATTGTACATACCATCACGCCATTTCCCTGTCGAAACAGAGAGGACAGACCGTCAGACTTTCCTATTACGATACACATCTTTAGCCTCCTCGACATTCATACAATTTCTACGATTTCTCTGACTTCTTATGTTTCCATCTTTCAAAGTATCATCTACTTGATCCAACACTTCTATCCTGTTAGGGTTAGCAAAGAGGATATAGGGACAAATTTTCCTATATCGACACACATCCTTTGCCTCTTTTACATGCATACACCTTCTTATACAACTTGTACGATTTCTCTAGTTTCCTTCTTTCAGAATATCATTCACTTGAACCAACCATACTTTCCCTGGTCTTCCGGTCACACGCTTTCCACTTACATTAGCACTGTACATATGTTTTGTTAGTCATTCTTCATTCATTCGTTCCACATGTCCAAACCATCTCAGCGTACTCTTTTTTTTTTTCTTTCTTAAGTTTACATTCATCCCTTAACCTTTCCCTTCCTGTGCTAAAAAAACCCACGCGTTCCGGTGCTGTGTATTCAATGCACATCAATACACATGTAAAAATGAGCTATTTAAAATCGGAAAAATAAGAATATTCATAGCCAATCACTTAAATTAATTAAATTTGAAGTCAAAAGTGATAATAGTTGAAATTTTATTTAATGACGTTCACAAAACGGGCGAAGCGACCACCTCAAAAGAATGCCCTAAAGCTACTGAAGCGAGAGAAGCGAGCGAACTGAGATTCTATTTCTTGCGTTCCCATATACCGAAGTAGAGTGAGACGTGAATAGCGTCGCTTCCTCGCCCATAGCGTTTTTTTTTTAGAATTAATGCTATTTTGTGAAAATCGGGAATAAATTCCCCAATACAATCAAACGTGTGCCACACACTGGCACACGTTTGATTGTATTGGTGAATTTATTCCCGATTTTCACAAAATATCTCTGATGTGGCCGATAAGTGCTAATTATTATTAATATTATTTTTTTCATTCAATGCGTAAATGTATTACGGAGGAATGCCTAAAATCTGAACCCAGTATTTATTATATTTATAGAGATATTAAAGTTTTTAGAAGCAATGTGTACTAGTTACACATCACATGACAGGAAGGGTTATTCTGTATTCTGTCATACATTGTTACCTCATTTATTCTTGGGTATTTGGCTCTTTCATTCATCACAGGACAGGAATGGTTATTATGAATTCTGTCATATATTGTTACCTCATTTATTCTTGGGTATTTGGCTCTTTCATTCTCATACCTCATTTAATCTTGTGTATTTGGCTCTTTCATTCATCACAGGACAGGAATGGTTATTATGTATTCTGTCATATATTGTTACCTCATTTATTCTTGGGTATTTGGCTCTTTCATTCTCATACCTCATTTAATCTTGTGAATTTGGCTCTTTCATTCATCACAGGACAGGAATGGTTATTATGTATTCTGTCATATATTGTTACCTCATTTATTCTTGGGTATTTGGCTCTTTCATTCTCATACCTCATTTAATCTTGTGTATTTGGCTCTTTCATTCATCACAGGACAGGAAGGGTTATTCTGTATTCTGTCATATATTATTACCTCATTTATTCTTGGGTAGTTGGCTCTTTCATTCTTTTCCCATTTCCAGGCTGTTCTGTATCTATTAAGAGTACCACGAATATACATTTTTCAGATTCTACAATTTTTTAGAAACTGTTTTTTTTTAGACTCTACATTTTTTCTTATATTTTAACGAAACATTAAGGCACATCCGTACAATAATAATACAAATAATCGTGAAATAAAGGTCTGCGGAATGTCATATGATAGATTCCTGCGCTGATGAGAAATTCTCCTCAAATAGCGGAATGCCTTCAGATATTTGGGGTACAGCAACTTTGATGTATTTAGGTATTTCCCGCAATCATGTCAAATTATAAGGATTTTTCTGTCCAACATTATCAAACATTTTTTTCATATTTTATTTGCGTTATAAAGAAGGGGTTGAAATATTTCGTTATGAAGAAGGGGTTGAAATATTTCGAAAGAACAAAATCGGGATTTTCTGATGTTGATTTTGATTTAACAAATATCTTAATACGTATTTTTGTTATTTGTTTAGTCGAACGCTGTTTATTCCACTTAACATAACAGTGTAGCCCTACCGGTTGTAACGTTTTCCCCTCATCATCAGGGGATCACAATCAAGACTATTGTTTGTGCTCCCGTGATGATGAGATTGTGGCGGTCGTCGCGGAATATTTTCGCATTCATACAGTCAATGACCGATGAAACGACCTTCGGATCCCTCGATAAATTATAGTAAACAGTCCAAAGGTCACATGCCGGCCATTGACGCCGGCCGAGCGACCGCACATCACGCCAGAGAGCGAGAACGCACCACGGCTATCTCACCAGTTCCGTATTTAGATGAATACCTACATACGACAATAACCGTTTCTGCATTCAAAGAAGCGAGACGTAAGCATATCGCGAGCGCACTCTCGCGCACATTCCAAAAAGATTTAAATACCTACGTTACTATAAAAATAAACACTCTCTTTTTCCGCATTGCGATTTAACGAGTTTATTTATTTATCAACAACAATCATCATCTCTTCCTTCAAGGACATACCCCTAAAAGATGAAAACTTTGAAACCGGCAGGATTATAGCGTTGTATAAAGTGGAATAATCAATGTTTGACTAAAAAAATTACAATGTATTTAATCATCCACAGTGTTAATTCCTTAACTATAAATAATATAGAAAAAAAATAATTGTACCTGAAACGTGAAGAAGAAAAACCTGGAAATAAATTTTGCAAATTCCAAAGTCATACATGTCATTACGCCATGTTGAGGTAGATAGAGAGGGAAATGTGCCAAAAATTTCCTATCTTGACAGATACACTCATAAAATTCACTTAATGCACAAGTCAATGGCTATAAATTCCCAACTCTATTCTTGCACCCTTACATTTTTATAACGAAACAATCACTGCACTTCTCCAGTATTTTGATGTGTAGTCAGATTCCTTACATTAGTCGAAACATTGTCTCGTGCACTTGATCATCAACTCACCCCCATACACTACTAGTTCTAAGCTCATTTCATCTCAACCCGACGCTTTCCCTTTTATCATGTCTTATATGAAACAGCCATTCATACTTATTCTAGACTAATCGCATTCATATTTTCCTGCTACTTGTCATTCTCTATGTTACTACATCAGATACACCGTTATCTCAACTACAGTCACCAATATCTTACCTGTAAAATATTACTTCCATCTGGAATGAATAATTCCTTCTCCAAAAAAATATTTCCATCTTATCTTTGATTCCACTCATACCCCCCGTATCATTTTTCTTGCATTTTACTTACTTTTTTCTTAAATATTTTCACATTTCTCTGTGCATTCATACTCAACTCCATAGTCATGATAATTGAAAAAAGGGGAAAGAAACAGTTATTTAGGTGAATAATGAAAGCGATATTTAGGTGAATATGGTAATGAAAGCGATATTTAGGTGAATAATGAAAGTGATATTTAGGGGAATAATGAAACGACATTTAGGCGAATAATGAAAGCGATATTTAGGTGAAAATAAAAGCTATATTTAGGTAAAAACGAAAACGATATTTAGGTGAATAATGTAAGCGATATTTAGGTGAATAATGAAAATGATATTTAGGGGAATAATGAAACGATATTTAGGTGAATAATGATAGCGATATTTAGGTGAATAACGAAAGCGATATTTAGGTGAAAATAAAAGCGATATTTAGGTAAAAACGAAAACGATATTTAGGTGAATAATGTAAGCGATATTTTGGTGAATAATGAAAGCGATATTTAGGTGAATAATGAAAGTGATATTTAGGTGAATAATAAAAGCGATATTTAGGTGAATAATAAAAGCTATATTTAGGTGAATAATGAAAGCGATATTTAGGTGAATAATGAAATATTAGAACAAGTCGAGGAATTCTGCTATTATATTTGGGAAGTGTGTTTTTAGAAAACGGAAAGATAGAACGGCGAGCTGCAATATGGAACAAAATTAATGGGACACCAGCACTGATGGTTCAAAACTGCGTATTAGTGGCAACGTTGATATGTGGAAGTGAAACGTAGACGTGGAAAATGAATTAAAGGAGTTAATGCAGTGGAGGAGTTAATGCAATGGAGTCCAGTCAATGCAGTGGAAATGCTTTCACTGAGAATAATATGTGGTGTGTCGATGTATGTGTATGACATAGTAAAATATGAAATTCAAAGGATGAATGTGAACTAAAAATTGCGCGTCGTAGTAGTTAGAACATGTTGAACGGATGGGTGACGAAAGATAAAATTATAATGCAAGCATAAGTGGGAAGACGGCGTACAAAAGAATGGTTGGACAAAGTGAATGAAATTTTGAAAGAAGGCTAGTTGAGGAAGAATATATATGGTACATAAGGAAGAACATGAGAAGATGCATGAATGTGGAAGAGATGAAGGAATGATGTTGAATTTGGTTTATTTAAATATACATGACTTAAATGAATCAAGAAGGAAAAAATGTGTACCTAGAAAAGAATGGAAGATGGATAAATAAATTTTAATTGACGGAAATGTGAGAAGAATGATAAACAGAAGAGTATAACATGTATAACGAGACGTAAGGATATGGATGAAGAAGACCTCAAAAGGGGTATTGCTTGTTTTAGGTATATTTTAACAAAAAAATATCGTGAACAACACACACACACTGCGTCCCATGCGCACCAGCGGCGGCTGGTCCCGAGGTGCGCTGGTGCGCTGAGCCCCAACGCACTTCGAGACGCTGCGCGAATATGAAATATCGCTGTCTCACGGTTTACTGTACATCTCTGTCTGCCCTATATGAATTTGCGTTTCAGGTCGGTGCGTATTGGAGATCGCTCCGGTAGTATTGGCAAACTTGGCCGGTCAATTTGAAAGGAATGTTTTTTTTTAATTTTCCTTCAATTTTTTTTAATTTTCACTTAAATAAAAATCCTCGTAATATTTGTCAGTATTCTTATACATATTTAATCTATACAGATATTTAACATTTTGGGAAGTCATGTTTGCGAATATATAATTTAATAATTGCGAATTATTTATCCGGATCAGCGCACCAATGCACCTCCAGACCAGCCGCCGCTGTGACACACAACATGATGTCATTAATATATACTTCAGTTCTTGACAACTCACCTGATGATGACACAGCTAGTGTTGAAACAAGCGTTGTGATTTAAAATAAATAAAGTGGAATGAAACAAAGTAGCCGTGTTCCAATTTTATTTTAATTATGGAGTTCCACAAAGTGACGCCAAAGTTATTGAAATAAAATATGTTTAAAAATAATTAAGACATATTAATATTAAATTCAAAACATCCATAGGACATTACATAGTGCAGATTGGGCGGTTCTTCAGGTACTTCTGCACAGACTTCTTGGCTTCGACTTTCTTCTTGATTTCAGCGAGGTGTGGGTAAGCACCGAGAAGAGGCTTCTTAAGTCGAATTTCTAGGGTATCGATGAAACCAGCGAAGTAGATGTCTGCCCATGTTGCCTAAAAATATATACCATCACATGTGTTATTTCTCGAATACTATAAAAAATATTTAACTATATCATGTCAATTCTTAAAAAGACTAAGTTTTACATGTAACGAAATACCCTCTAACAACAAGTTTTACATGTAACGAAATACCCTCTAATAACAAGTTTTATATGTAACGAAATAGTCTCTAATAACAAGTTTTACATGCATCGAAATACCCTCTAATAACAATTGGTGAATTTTCAATAAAACGATGGCGGAAGGCGATACTTTTCAGTGCGTGCAATTTGATAAAAAAAATTGTTTAAAAAGGTGGGGAATCAACCCAGAATGGTGGTATATGCTATCAAAAAATTATATTTAATGGAATTAATAACTGTTTAACCTTTCCCTTCCTGTGCTAAAAAAATCCGCACGTTCCGGTGCTGTGTATTCAATACACATATAAAAATGAGCGATTTAAAATCGAAAAAATAAGAATATTCATAGCCAATCGCTTAAATTAAATAAATTTGAAGTCAAAAATGATAATAATTAAAATTATATTGCTGAGAACATGAAAAAAAACATCGGCCGATGTTCACAAAACGGGCGAAGCGACCACCTCAAACGAAAGCCTGCGAGTTATTGAAACGAGAGAAGCGAGCGAACTGAGATTCTATTTATTGCGTTCCCATATACCGAAGAAGAGTGAGAGTGAGACGTAAATAGCGTCGCTTCCTCACCCATAGCGGTTTTTTTAGAATGAATATACCTACGTCACACACTGGCACACGTTTGATTGTATTTGTGAATTTATTCCCGATTTTCACAAAATATCTCTGATGTGGCCGATAAGTGCTAATTATTATTAATATTATTTTTTTCATTCAATGCGTAAATGTATTACGGAAGAATACCTAAAATCTGAACCCAGTATTTATTATATTTATAGAGATATTAAAGTTTTTAGAAGCAATTTGTACTAGTTACACATCACAGGACAGGAAGGGTTAATACAACAAGCAAAAATGTTCACGCAGTAAATCTATAGAGAAAGACACTGACTGTTCTTGTATGTGTGTATATGTTAACAGTGCCAACACGTTTTCGCAAAAAACATATTTTTTGGCGGTCGGAGCTCATTGGTATGTATGCAATACTACACTGCACAGCGGTATTAGAATGCCGTTAGCCAGAATTATTAACCAAACGGTATAACACTTCCCTTTCAAGCCACTCCAATCATTTTATTAACACTCTCGCCTGAAACAATTAATTCCAGCCCACAATCCTTAAAATGCCAAACCAAATCATTTGAGTCTTCCCAGCTCTTCAAGAAACTACCATATGTCAATTTCAGCATAACGATCTCTATCCGTTCAGTGAAATGTTTTAATTATCTATTTTTTATTTAAGGCAAACATTATTAACACAAATCAGGCAGAACCTATCCGATACAGAGTCGGGAGCCTAAAGGACTGAAAAATCCATTATATACCTTATCCCACCAGGGTCAAATATTTTTTGGTTCAAGTATTGATCGGTGTTTCAGTTATGAACTATCGGATATGAAATTATTGAATAAAATATCGCTGTGTCGACACTTTTACATACCTCAGTTCCAAAGAACCACCCGTCTTTGGCGAAGGCGTTAAATTTGGAGAAATAAAAGGGAAGTGTAACCGTCTCGAACTCTGTGGTGTCAGCTTCCTTCAGGTGAAGGGTGTAGTGCTCTGAAAAATATATTTCATGAAATATTAGTTGCTTAGTTTTTTATGCATCATATAATTTAGGTTAACATCATAAGTAAAATTAAGAAAGGCAATGGGAAAGGCAAAAATTGAATACTTAGCAACAGTGGTCTGTATAAACTTTTATGGGCTGACTGTGATAATTTCTATATAGAAAAGACAGGAAGATCTTTTGAAAAGAAATTTCGTGAAAACAACTCCGCCTTAACAAATCCTCGAATTTATTCTGAAATATAATCATTGTCACCGAGAAAACCATACTTTTTCTATCGATGATGCCAAATTCTGACATATCAGTAGTAACGGAAATAAATTGGACAGATTAGAGGCCCTAGAAATTTCTAAGTCAGTACATCGATGCGAACATCTGGTAAACAGTTATTTCCCAAAAATCTCTCCGCTCTTGGCCGAAATCGTCCCATGCCTCCCTTACCCCTCAGCGTCCAACCGTTGAAGCGTGTATATCGTGTATACCAGTTCGAACAGAATTTAGTCTTGTTTGTGCTCCCCTGAAGATGAGGTGAAAGCCTTGAAACCGGTAGGGTTATACCGTTACAAAAAAAAGGTGGAATAAACAGTGTTTGATAAAAATAAATTACAATGTCTTTAAACCTCCACAACGTTAATGCCTTAACTATAAACAACATAAAATAAAGAATATATTACAAACAATTCAAAGGAAACCTTAAGAGGTGTGAAACGAAGGAATTGAATGAATTATGATGTAATAATCTGAGATAATGTTTATTCAAATTAATTCCCAATTCTTACCATCGACTTCTCAAGCCCCATCATGTATAACTTAAACAATTAAAGCATAGCCACGAAAATAATGACTAAAAATGGTGACGAACAACTATAGTCCAACAAATTAAATATATACTTATATAATAATTTATTGTTCGCTGACGACTTGAAAATATTCAAAAAGATCAATTCACCTCACGTCTGTGCACAGTTATAACAGGACCTAGACTCCCTAGTCTCCTGGAGTGAGCAAAATCATCTTCTGTTCAACATTAATAAATGTTTCTGTGTATCTTATAGTCGATCGTTTTCACCAATCCATCATCAGTATACTATACAGGGAGTGGCACTAAACAGAGTTTCTGAATTCAAGGATTTGGGCGTAACCTTCGATGTCGGACTCACGTTCTTTAACCATGTCTCACGTTTGATATCGGACTGTTACAAACTACTCGGTTTTGTAATGAGAATATCAAGAGAATTTAACAGCACCGATATCCTCCGAAACTTATATTATTATCTAATTAGAACCAAATTAGAATATGCATCTACGGTTTGGGCTCCTCACCAGCTCAAATATAAAAACAATATAGAACAAATACAAAAAAAAAACCTCAGATATCTATGGTACAGAATATGCTCACCATGCCGAACTTCTCACGGTGTGTAACTATAGAAGCCTTGAAACAAGAAGGCAAGAATCCATTGCGATACTCCTAATAAAGGTTTTCCAAGGTTCCTTTAACTGTCCCGCGATTCTAGAAGCACTAAGTTTATATGTACCCAATAAATATATCCGTGCAAGGAATCACCGTCTGTTCTACATACCAACTTACAGGACGAATATCATGGCTAAACACTCAGTCACGCGTGGTATAGAGATATTGAACCAACTGAATGACACGGTTGATATATTCTCGGTACCGTCTAGCAGTATGAGAAGAATCCTGGCTGATATTCTTCCTAACGAATAAGCTAACGCTAGAAGCAAACCCTCTTTGTGTAACAGGAGAAATCCGTGCAAAGTGGATAAAAGAAAAAATAATAAAATAAAAAAAAATAATGATACTCGTACATATCATCACACCGTTTCCTTGCGGAGCAGGTGGAGAGAATATATCTCCATCGAAGAATACAACTTTCGCCTCACCCACATTTGTATATGTCGTCATGCGTTATCTTATATTATTTATAATTCTCACCAACTTCTTCCAAAATCTGTCCCATTTGCTTCACATCACGTTTTCCTCGGTATATTCGCTTCGTCATTATTTCATTATTCATTCTCTCCAAATGACCAAACCATCTTAAAGCTCCTTTCTTCATCTTACTTAAAACATCCATTTTATCTATGCATTAATTTCTGATGTCTTCATTCCGCCTTCTTTCAAACATTGATACCCCACAAATCTTCCTTTGTGCACACATCTCAATCGCATTAATCTTACTCTATTATTCTATCAAGTCCAAGTTTCACTTCCGTACATCAAGGTGTATTCCGTACAATACATTTCGCTTCAGTACACCAACACAAGAATAAATATTGTGATGTTTGCTACTGTTGACATAGCACAGTTGTTGTATATAACATTAAGTAGTCCATTTATCATGTTTCCCGTCACTACCGTTCTTTCAATGTACCTTTCAAATCACTGATCACACGTTAACATACTACCCAGATAACAGAACTAATCAACTTGCTCCAGTTAATTGTTATTCATTTTTGGTAGCTTGGTTTAAAATACACGTTAACATATTACCCAGATAACAGAACTCGTCAACTTACTCCAATGCACTTGATATTCATTATTGGTATCTCAGTTTAAAACACACGTTAACATACTACTCAGATAACAACTAATCAACTTGCTCCAGTGAACTTGTTCATTATTGGTAGCTTGGTTTAAAACATACGTTAACATACTACCCAGATAACAGAACTAATCAACTTGCTCCAGTGAACTTGTCCATTATTGGTAGCTTGGTTTAAAACATACGTTAACATACTACCCAGATAACAGAACTAATCAACTTGCTCCAGTGAACTTGTTATTCATTATTGGTAGCTTGGTTTAAAACACACGTTAACATACTACCCAGATAACAGAACTAATCAACTTGCTCCAGTGAATTGTTATTCATTATTGGTAGCTTGGTTTAAAACACACATTAACATACTACCCAGATAACATAACTAATCAACTTGCTCCAGTGAATTGTTATTCATTATTGGTAGCTTGGTTTAAATCACACGTTAACATACTACCCAGATAACAGAACTAATCAACTTGCTCCAGTGAACTTGTTATTCATTATTGGTAGCTTGGTTTAAATCACACGTTAACATACTACCCAGATAACAGAACTAATCAACTTGCTCCAGTGAACTTGTTATTCATTATTGGTAGCTTGGTTTAAAACACACGTTAACATACTACCCAGATAACAGAACTAATCAACTTACTCCAGTGAATTGTTATTCATTATTGGTAGCTTGGTTTAAATCACACGTTAACATACTACCCAGATAACAGAACTCATGGACTTGCTCCAGTGAATTGTTATTCATTATTGGTAGCTTCGTTTAAACCACACGTTAACATACTACCCAGATAGCAGAACTAGTCAACTTGCTCCAGTTAATTGTTTTTCATTAATAGTAGCTTTGTTTAAAACCATAAATAATATTTTCTTTATTTTTAATGATGAATCTTTAAATGGAAGCTGTACTCACTAAAGTGGATCTCCATCATGTGTTCGACAAGACCATCCAGTTTAGCGTTCTTAAAGTCATCCTTGGATGAGAGGCCGAAGACCTTGCCAAGGTAGCGGGCGATAGACAGGGACTGAGTCAACTGGTAGTCTTCTCCAGTATCCAAGACTGGCATCTGTCCAAAGGGCTGTTCTATAAAAAGAAAAAAAAAACAACACAATTTAATAAATTATTCGCCAAGACCTACACCGTGGACGTGATGCGATTAAATAGTCACGTCATTTTGGCTAACTGTGTTTGGAAATGTTTTCTTGAAGATGGTAGACACGATGTCTTAGAAACGTTAATTATCTTTAGAGTACAAGTCAATATAACTCACAAGAGAAATAAGTCATAAACATTTTCAAACAATTTTTAAGTTGTCAATTGTAATAACATCCGTGTGTTACATTAGGTGTTGTCATTGTTACGATTTTATAATTATTGTTTCATTAATGTCATTATTAAATAATAACTATAAAGTCGTAACTATGTATAGAGCGCCGTTTAGAGAGCAAACACTCCTCAAGTACGCTCTAACTGAGAATTTGAACCCTTTATTATTGACCCCTCTATTACGTTACAAAATAAATATATACTCGTACATAGACACTCATAAGTTGAAGGTAAAGATAGGAAGATAGTAGCTGCGGCCATTAGATTATATACTTCCCCGCATTTGATTAAAACACATGCGTGAGCCTCTCGCGTGGTAGAAGTGAAACTTCTTAGCTCCTAGGAAAAGTTGATTTTATGCATTCCTTTTTTTCCATTTGTTAACGATTTTTTTTTTAGGTTAAGGAAATGGTTATGTGGAATTTAATTCAAGCAAATCTCTCTTAATTAAATAAAAAAATACATATTTTTTTATTTTTAATAATAAATATAAATAATTTTAATTATTTTAATAATAAATTTATATTTTTTTAATATTAAATGTAGAATATTTTTATGTTATTATTAATTAATAAATGAATTATTTTTAAATAATTATTTAATTATTGTATTATTTTTAATATCATGTATTATATTATCAATTGATTATATTATAATTAATTATGATATAATAATAATATAATTATTAATATTATAATAACATATATGTATTATTATAATTATACAATATATTAAATAAATAATAAAATAAAATAATTGAATATAAAATAATATTAATAATCATTAAATATATTAATATAAAAATAATATAATATATATCAAAATTTTTATTTTTTATTTTCAATAATATTGTAAACAATAATAATTTTAATAAATAATAATATATTGTAATACACTTAATAATATTAATAATAAATAATCATTAATAAATAAAATATTTAATAAAAAGAAATAATAAAATAATAATATAATACACCGTTTCACTTTTCGTGACGTTCAGTCCAATTTGCCCTACCGCGCCCATAGAAGTTTCATTTAAAAAACCGCAGAAAATTACCAAGAGAATACGAACTATAAAAAACCGTTGTAGATCTTCCGATATCTGATAGTAACATTAATAATAAACAAATATGTGAAGAAGTGACTAAACTTCTAAGATATAATATTATAGTTATCAAAGGAATAATAAACAGTTAAATAAATCAAGAAATAGGTTAAATTTTTATCTTATCTCTTTGTTATGGTATTTACTGTAAACGAATATATCGCCATGATAAGCCTAAATATATTATATCGTATAGAAAATAACGATGAAATAATATATCTTATAGAAAATTAGCCGTCAGCTCAATTTAATATACTCGTAACTATTATAGTTATTATTTGTTACAGAAAACTCCGCGTTCAATAATGGATCCATTGAATTGGATATACTCGTGTGTATTTGGGAATTCAATTGTTGCATTTAAGAGAGAATTTTTCTTCACATTAATTGACCTGTTGGCGAGTGACGCGTCCTTGTTAGAGTCCACGCGGCGTGAGGAAAGAATATGTGACTGTATTGTCATCATTGCCGGGCCTCGCAGTCGAGGATCCCCTCGCCACTCCAACGTCAGTCCTGAACCGTTCTCCCACATCGATCGTGTGATATTCTGTGAGAGAACAGCCCGATCTTGGATGCGCATTCCCTCCCGCAAATGTCACAGACATATGGACCCTGCTGAGCTGCCTGGCCATGTTGACGCATGTATTGTACTATAGTGTATGTACACAGAGCGTGTTATTGTGTTAGTCAACTCCTGTGTGATGATTGGTCAGTTTCTTTTTGTATGTTTTGTTTCCCTTTTGTTTCGACTTTTGTTTCCTCTCTTCTAGAACATTTCTAGATTTTTTTATTTACTCGTATATCTCGATTTATTCGGGTATTTTTATTAATTCACATCTAAATGTGTTTTTCGTTATATGTAATATTTTAAGAAAACTTCACTGGTCTAGATTATGTTTCTGTACAGCACCGGCACAAAAGCTGTAAAATAGGTAGATGGCTGGCGCTCAATCCGTGGAGATTCCAGTTTCCTTCTTGCATTTTCGGTGAAGAACAGGGTGAATAGATTCCTCTTTGGCAGAAAGAAGTTTGTTGAAATAAAAACACAATAGACGTTCCAGAAGATGAGAATAGATTTTTTGTGTGCAGTCCATCGTTTATCATAAGCCCGATTGATTCGACCATTTATGCCGTCACGGCTTGCTAGCACCACGCATACCACGCGCTTTCCGCGCGTATGGGGTGTCCGATCATATGTAGTGATCATTGCGAACGTCACGCATAAGGGACATTTTATTACAATATGTACACGTATACAGGTCAAGAACAGATTATACATCAAAATACGACAATATACAATTATAATTTCTTAACAATTTCAGAGAAAATATATAATCAAATTCACTCATCTACAATATGTAACGCATACATCCGATACAGTAACATCCCTTACGGGATAGACAAGGAGAATAGATTTCCTTAGTTGTCTATCCATGCACACAACTTTAATCTCCTCCACATTTATACATATCGTTATACACAATCTTCTATTATTCATACAGAGTGAGATCACTTTACCTTCTTTCAAAATCTGGTCCATTTGATACAGTACGTTTTCCTCGGTCTGCCTCTTCCACGCACACCTTACACTTCTGACTTGTATACTCGCTTAGTCATTATTTCATCATTCATTCTCTCCACATTCATACATCTCGTCATACATAATCTTCTATTATTCATACATCTCACTTTACCTTCTTTCAAAATCTGGTCCATTTGATACAGCCACATTTTCCTCGGTCTGCCTCTTCCACGTGCACCTTACACTTGTGAATTGTATACTCGCTTAGTCATTATTTCATCATTCATTCTCTCCACATTCATACATCTTGTCATGCACAATCTTCTATTATTCATACATCTCACTAAATCCTTTCAAAATCTGGTCCATTTGATACAGTCACGTTTTCCTCGGTCTGCCTTTTCCACGCACACTTTCCACTTCTGACTTATATTCTAGCTTAGTTATTCTTTCATTACTCATTCTCTCCACATGTCCTAACCATCTTAAACATCCTTTCGTCTTCTTACTTAAAACATGAATTTTATCCATGCATTAATTTCTAATGTCTTCGCTCCGCTTTTTTTTTTCAAACATTGACACACCTCAAATTCCTTTAGTTCATGCATTTCTACAGCATTCATCGTCATCTTATCCTTATTCTAGATAGTTACGTATTTATTCAAGAGACTGTTTGTTTTAAATAAACCATAAAATAAAATAAAAAAGCGTTTTTAAAAGTATAAATTTGTATCATCAGTACTTCGCTAACCATCCGTTCATTATGTTCAAACCACTTCACTTAACCTTTCAGTTTTTAACTCAAATACATCCTTAATTACATTTCTTATTATTTCATACATCGACACACTACATATTATTTTTCAGTGGACGCATTTCCACTACATTTACTCGGCTCCTTATTGCACAACAAAGTTATCATATTTTTTCATAATCTTAACCAAATATTAGGTAAACTTAACAATCATCGTTTCAACTGCATACAATGAGAGTTATGTTAGTAAATGTGTACATAAAACATTAAAAAACTTGCCA
Organism: Odontocerum albicorne; assembly: GCA_949825065.1. Classification (NCBI taxonomy): domain Eukaryota; kingdom Metazoa; phylum Arthropoda; class Insecta; order Trichoptera; family Odontoceridae; genus Odontocerum; species Odontocerum albicorne. The sequence continues at coordinate 3,002,601 of OX463850.1, forward strand.
GTCATCCGAAACATTAATTTTAGTAGAATTGCTTGTGAATCGATTCTGAGAAACAGCTTTTTAAAACTTGATACGAATAAAAAAAAAACAATCGTATTATAATACGAGTATTTGCAAGTTACAACATGCTCAATGTATATCGATTGTTATACAAACTTTCAACTTGGACTGACTTAGTAATCAGAGGTCGATCAAGAAAAAAAACCTGTATCCTCCTACATTTTTATTGTGTCTTCGTGTTTTTTTAATGTTATTTGATGTTATTTTGTCAATACTTTTAAATATTAGGTGTTAACATAAGTTGTGTCCGTTTTTTTTTTCAAATTTAAAAATGAGCACAAAAAGTAAAACAAAATGGTAAAGGTTATACGCCATTCGAAAGAAAATTTTCTGCTTTACAAGATGTTGTGTTTGCTTTTTCGTTACATATATTATTTTATTTGATTACAACCCTTCAAATTGGAATGTCAAGTAGACGAAAGTGAGCATTTTCGACACCTTCTTCTGTTCGCGTTCAATTGTCGAACGTTGATTTTTGTTGTTTTCACTCAAAACATGTGGAACCCAAGCGCCGAACTTCTGAACTTTTCCCATTGATTTAAGATGGCGGTGTACAGTCATGTGACTACAATTCATCTGCTCAGCCAATTCTACGGTGGTTTGAAGGGGATCTTCATGAATAATATGGTTTAAGCGGTCCTCATCGAACAGAAGGAGATGTCGAAAATGCTCACTTTCGTCTAATTGACGTTCCATTTTGAAGGCTTGTAATCAAATAAAATAATATATGTAACGTTAAAGCAAACACAATATCTTGTAGAGCAGAAATTTTTCTTTCGAATGACGTATATATAACCTTTACCATTTTGTTTTACTTTTGGTGGTCATTTTGAAATTTGAAAAAAAAACGGACACAACTTATGTTAACACCCAATACATAAATTAACTTTTATTGTGTGTTATTGTTTTCATGTTATGTAGAATACACTGTTGTGTCGTGAATCAAATAAATGAACAAAGAACTAATACTTTTTTTTAAATTTGTTTACAAATATCTTTTGCACCACTATTCCAAATAGTATACGAGTACATATTCATATTGTATTATTTGCATAATATTTTAGTGGTGGGTGTTTTTATTCGTAAGCGCTACAATTTACGATCCTTGGATCCATATATATGTTAGAGTATTATATTGAATATGAATTTCTGATGAAGTTCCGTTTTTGTAACTGCATTTCATTACCCGATGTCTATCCAACCTATCTATGGAATATATGATATATGTACAGTACCCGGCGGTAAGTAATACACATCGGGATTAAGAAAGAGACTGTCGGCCATAATCGGCTAACCTCGACTTTGTAAAGCGTCGTCTCTGTCATTCATACACGTGTTCCGTCGCGATTTGTAAGTCGTTGTCAAGCGTTCTAGGGACAGAGACGACGCTCTACAAAGCCGAAGTTAGCCGATTATGGCCGACAGTCTATTTCTTAATCCCGATGTGTATTACTTACCGCTGGGTACTGTACAAATTTAATAATCATATAACTTACCATTAAAAAGCACTTAACTTGCGAAATATAATTAATTTGCAATATTTGGAATGATTGATAGATTTCATGATATTGTTAATAATTATAATTCAATATATTACTTGTATTATAATATTAAAAACGATATCTTTTTTGTGCTAAAATTTACATAATACAATCAAAATATATATTTAAAATCGAATGTAAAAACTTCCCAGGAAGTAAAAATCTGTCTTACGCAGACGAATAAATATAACATTAGTTCATTTTAAGAAAATAAAACAATTCAGAAAAATCCCATCTCTAGCAGAAATTCGAACAAACAGTTCAATTAGCCTATTATTTTAGTCAGATTCAAAATGACCGACGTCCAACATATGGACAGACAAAATTATAATACTATACATCATTACACATAAACTAAATTAGCCTATACTCGTATAAGAATTCTTTTCATAAACAGTCTTTTTGTGCAATCTACGTATTACTAATTTCATTTATTAAGATCTAAATTTTGATAAAAGACGAATTACATTCATATTTCTATCCCTAATACGATTTTTAATCCCTTATACGACAAAAGAGTCGGAATCGCCTCTGTGTGCGTGTGACGGGTGATCTTTCATGACATCATAACTTAATGACTTAACGACCATACAAATTTGGTATAACTAAACATTGGCTTCTGTGCTAGTCTACAATTTAAATTCGAATTACATAACATATAATTACAGTTTCCCTACATCATATGTATATCTAGTTAAAACTTGAGCAACAATCTAGTATAACCTTTCCCTTCCTGTGCTAAAAAAAAACGCCCGTTAAGGTGTTGTGTATTCAATATACATCAATACACATGTAAAAATGAGCGATTTAAAATCGGAAAAAATAGAATATTCATAGCCAATCGCTTAAATTAAATAAATTTGATGTCAAAAGTGATAATAATTGAAATTTAATTGTAAAAACATGAAAAAAAATATCGGACGATATTCACAAAACAGGCGAAGCGACCACCTTAAACGAAAGCCCGCGAACTGCTGAAACGAGAGAAGCGAGCAAACTGACATTCTATTTCTTGCGTTCCCATATACTGAAGTAGAGTGAGAGTGAGACGTGAATAGCGTCGCTTCCTCGCCCATAGCGGTTTTTTTTAGAATGAATATACCTACGTCACACACTGGCACACGTTTGATTGTATTAGTGAATTTATTCCCGATTTTCTCAAAATATCTCTGATGTGGCCGATAAGTGCTAATTATTATTAATATTTATTTATTTCATTCAATGCGTAAATGTATTACGGAGGAATACCTAAAATCTGAACACAGTATTTATTATATTTATAGAGATATTAAAGTTTTTAGAAGCAATGTGTACCACTCTGAACACCCCATCATCGATAATTCCTCCGGCAGACAGTTTACCCCCATAGGCAACCGCATTTCTCACCTTCAATAAACATTTTCTACACCTTAATATATTTATAAAAGTCACACACATTTCCCCACTCATTTACTTATCTACATATACTATATTCATTCTTATAATTTATTCACAATTCATTTTTTTTTTTTTTTTTTTTCACCCATTCAATATAAAACAGTGTGTGACGACACAAATTTATGTATATTTGTATTTAATATTATGTATATATCATCATATTTATATATGTATTTAATCGTTTATAATTTCTCATAATCATTCATAAAATCAAAACAATTACCACAAACCTATCCTTTCCCGATTCCCAAAAAGATCCAAAAATTTCCAATAAATATCTTAACAGTCAGAACTTATCCGATGAAGGAGTAAGGTGTCCTACCATCGGACCGAAACTCCGAACAAGCTATCCATCACTTGTAGTTACAAATCACAGGACAGGAAGGGTTAAGAAAAATGCCTATTTTTTTACTTGAGCGCAGTCATATCACGAGCTTTCTGTAGATCTCTTGAAATACCGATGCATCTCTACGCGACAGCAGGGCTTACATTTTGTTTCTGATGACGTGTCAAGCCAGATCCGTTGTTCTCTTTCTCAAATCAATTTACGAGTATATACAATACTAAAACATAATAAATTCGATACTATGTTGAAATAAACATCTTTCTCGAAGCAGAACATACTTTTACAATAAAGATTATATCAAATGTAATGTTTTAGTGATTGGTATTTTGGCTAAATAATTTTGCCTCCAGGGGGCAATTACCAAAGGATCCCTGTATGGTTTCACTTTCAAACCTTACTTTATCATTTTTTTGTAACTTTAGATACACATACATTCAAATACACAATGTATAGTAGCCACAAAAATGTATATTTATAAATTTTCCATACGAATGCTGCTGTAAATTAATCTTTTTCAGTTATCTTAAAACTTAGAACTCATTGTTCTTTGAAACTTGTTCCAAGATGTGTGCTTTTTAATATCGAAGTATTGAACTTATTACTAGTATTACTAGTATTAGCATTAAACCTTGAATCAAACTTTTTAGTTTCCCTTTAAAAAAAATTAAAATCTTTCGTAATAAATATCTTATATTTTGTGTTAACATAAGTTGTGACCGTTTTTTTTTTTTCAAATTTAAAAATGAGCACCAAAAGTAAAACAAAATGGTAAAGCAGATGAATGCCAATTCTTATTCTACGGTTCAGACAATTTTACGGTGGTTTAAAGGGGATTTTCATGAATAATATGGTTTAAGCGGTCCTCATCGAAGTCCACTGGTCGTCCGGAACGCTCCATGTCTTTCAAGTAGAAAATACCATCTTTGAAACGCAAAAACCATCGACGATCTGTCCTTTAATTCATAGCATCTTCACCGTACATTTCGTAAATATCGCGAGCAGCTTTGGCAGCTTTATTCCCTCGATTGAACGCGAACAGAAGGAGGTGTCGAAAATGCTCACTTTCGTCTACTTGACATTCCATTTTGAAAGCTTGTAATCAAATAAAATAATATATGTAACGTAAAAACAAACACAATATCTTGTAGAGCAGAAATTTTTCTTTCGAATGACGTGTAACGTTTACCAATTTGTTTAACTTTTGGCGCTCATTTTGAAATTTGAAAAAAAACGGACACAACTTATGTTAACACCTAATACGTAAAGGTTTATAAAATAAATATTTTTTCCGATAAATAAAACTTGTGGTACCTAAATAATTTATTGAGTCGTGATCTAAATTATATTGTTCTAGAAATTATGATAAATCTTAAATAAAATGTTTTTGATGGCAGTACTTTAAAAACCAGTTTCTTTAGATCCATCATCATAATCTACAATAGATGTCTGTGCAAACATCAATGGCAGGTTTCTGATGCCGCAATCTAGTGACATGAACCCTGCCTGTCCTGTGATGTGTAACTAGTACACATTGCTTCTAAAAACTTTAATATCTCTATAAATATAATAAATACTTGGTGCAGACTTTAGGTATTCCTCCGTAATACATTACCGCATTGAATGAATAAATAATAATAATAATAATTAGCACTTATCGGGTACATCAGAGATATTTTGTGAAAATCGGGAATAAATTCACCAATACAATCAAACGTGTGCCAGTGTGTGACGTAGGTATATTCATTCAAAAAAACCGCTATGGGGGAGGAAGCGACGCTATTCACGTCTCACTCTACTTCGGTATATGGGAACGCAAGAAATTGAACCTTAGTTCGCTTCCTTCTTTCGCTTAGTTGCCAGCGGCCTTTCGTTCGAGGTGGTCGTTTCGCGCGTTTTGTGAACGCCGTCCAATGTTTTTGTTTCATGTTTTCAGCAATAAAATTTCAATTATTATCACTTTTGATTTCAAATTTAATTAATTTAAGCGTTTGGCTATGAATATTTTTATTTTTCTGATTTTAAATCGCTCATTTTTACTTTTGTATTGAATACACATTATCGGAACGGGCGGATTTTTTTAACACAGGAAGGGAAAGGTTAGTATCTTAAAACCAAAAAATTTAATGCTCATTAAAAAAAACATGTCTAAAAGTTATCAAAAATGTAACCAAATCAATCACTCAGTAGACATGATCCACCCAAAGCAATGAATGATTTAAGAAATATTATAAATAACTTAATTATAATATATGGAAAAAAATAAGTTAAAATGTTTCCGACATCTGGATTAAATGATATTCTTAATATTGTTTGGGTGTAGTTACCATGGAACGATAGAAGTGTATTCGGTAGTGTATACCCGGCTTTACTTTAGTATCATTTCGTCTGTCGGGGGAACTGGTTTGACGCGGTCGACTGATATAATATGTAAGTTATTTTATTTATTACAATATTTCTAAATACAACACAAATGTGTTTACTTCCCATTTAATGCGAATAACAATTGACGTTTGTAATTCTTTACAAATTAATATAATTTGGGATTGTATAATATGCCTATTACTTGTATGATTTTATTGCTACAAGTTTGTATAGCATCATATTTTTGTGGAATGCAGAGAATTCAAATGATGGTCGACGCTATTGACCTTGGTTACAAATTGATTTCCGTTTTTTTACGGTCAGCATTATATAAATTACGTTTCCAGTTTTGATGATAATATACCAGAATTATACGTATAAACAAACTTTTTTTGACAGATAAAGACTGCTTGATTATTTGCAGACAATGCTAACTTTTCCCGCGCTGTCAATTTAAGTTAGTGATGGACATAAAAAGGTTGGATTTATTAAATCAGTTCTTATAGTTCAATTACTCGGAACGATCCAATATACGTATTTTTATCAAATGTAGTTTTCTTTTAATAAAATCTTTAAATGAGTACTTTTTGAGTAGAAAAAATATCACATGCATATTATGTCCCTGTCGAGGTAGGCTGAAAGGAGAGAGCGTTAAACTCTCATATCGCGACGCATGTTTTGCCTCTTCTACTTCCATATATCTACGGTATCTCGAACTTTTTATATTTCCTTTCAAAATATATTACACTTAATCCAGCTTTCTGTGGTATACTACTATACCTTACACTCATATTTGCACTGTATACTTTTTTACATTTTGATAAAAAAAATCACATATTTTATTATTAAATTAAGTTATCAAATTTCATTTTATACGGAAGTTTTTTTTCGATTTTTATTTAAGACTAAGCGTTTTTTTTCCAACGAATTATTGAAATTTATAAACAATTATTTAATTTTAACTTGATTATTTTTATTAAAAATATTTTGAAAGTTAATTAAATTGTGAGAGGTATTTTGTGTCAACAAATCATTGAATAGTATTTAGTAAAATAAATGTTTCATTGTAAAAATTAAAAAGGATACATAATTGAATTTAAAAAAGAAATAGTACGTTTTGTGGTCTTACATAATATATCGATTTTTTTACCATCATGTTGATTTTTTGTCGTAAAAATACGAACAAATAAATCACTTTGACAGATATTCGCGCTTGACAATTTTGCATTTGCGAACAGGAACTGTGCAAAACTTTTTAGCTGCTGTCAGTTTGAATTAACGTCAAAACTTTGGAATTCAGTCCGTCTTAATAATAAAATAAAATCTTGTCAGAAATTAGCGCTTTGTTTTATGAACGTCCATAAAATAATTTTAACTTAAGCAGGTAATTCTAGAGGTACTCTTTGTTCGACTTATTATTAAAACAATTTGGATGTCAATAAAAACTTTTACAAGTATTGAATCCTGTTATTTTAATTGTGTTGTTGTTAAAGTTTTTAAAGAACTTTTAATTGAAAACCAAAGTGAAACCCTATTTGAAAACAAATTAATGCCGACATTAATTGAACCCTCTTGTGCTTTATTGGGCAATTTATCTTCATTAAGCCACTAAGTATGTAGCACTGGTAACTAAGGGGATAACATGTCTCAAGGTTTTTTAAACTAACATAAACATAACTGAATAAATTCCCATAATAATAGAAGGCACAATACAAACTGAAGTATCACGGTATTTGACGTCGGTGCCACCGGATATGACTATCTAAGTCAATTTGTAATGGGTATATCCTATTGCATATAGGGCAAGGAGCTTCAGTACTTGCAGCTTATCTGCGTCTTCTTTCTCTATTAGATCCCTGATAACTAACAACAGTTCTACGCCATTTGGCGCCGTCTGTTGCTGCATGTTCCCAGTTGTACTAAGCATTAATGTTTTTAAGTCTCACATGCAGTACGTCTTTTTATCTAAGTGAAAGAGTATTGGTGGAGGGTGACTCGAGTGGAAATTTAAGAAGTGCTGACATGTTTAGAAATGTATGGCTATTGATGATAATATTTTTCATTGGATTAATTGCTTTTGAATTTATAAATTTTCCGCCATCAGTGATTGTGAACCCCTTCTAAATTACCAAGCTTTTTTCATGCACCATTTATATAACTTGTAAAACAGTTCGAGGTGCAACAGCAAAACTAGCAAAGATTTTCTCTTTTATGAGCACTTTAAGAATGAAAGATTCATTCTTTCCATTCCTGTAGTGGCAACTTTAATTTTTGCAACGGCAGAAATTATTTTCATTTCTTTTTGTACTAAGTCAATCACTTTAAGCGTTTCACTTATTACAAGGTCTTTTTGCTGTCCTTGAGTCACCAGCATCACTAGTCTTACGTTTCTGAGGCATTATTATGGTAAATAAAGGTTATTTGGACACAAACACTGAGATATTGGGAATAATGTGATCACAGCTAGAAATGGTATGCGACATGATCACTTGAGTGACTTGACATGAAGCTTCAGGTATTTGGTAAGCCTGCTTTTATCGTTGGCACTGATTCGGTGAGAGATTTTGAAAACAATTCACAACAGGTCAACAGTGGATAATTGGAGAATATTGCAACACTAAAATTTTGAATCAAGAATGGTTTAAAAAATTATTTTAGCAGATGTGTAAAATGTGAAATGGAGTATTTGGTACAAACAAGAAATGTTCAACAAGTATGGAGAACACATATTTTTAGGTTGTTAAGAGAGCTTCCGAAAGGAACTGGTCATATGACTCGATTGGATGAAATTCAAGTGTTCATGCAAAGATTTTGAGATGGGTACAAATGCAGTTGGACCATGCAATTGAAGAGCTGCTGCTGAGAATCAAATGAAATGGCTCAATCTGGGCTGTTAGAATTACTGATTTAATGACTTGTCTTGCAGATCTGTTTTAATCGAAAGTGTTGAAGATGTCTGACTCCAAGCTGAAGTTGACCTACTTCAATGTGAAAGGACTTGCAGAATCCATCAGGTTCATATTGGCCTATGCTGATGTGGACTATGAAGACAATAGGATTGCTAAAGCTGACTGGCCAGGTGTCAAAGAATGTAAGTTTTTTGTTTACCTAATATATTCAGTCAAGCATTTTTAAAGTGTTATAAACTGAAGGAAGGATACCTCCTTTCTCTAAGTGTGACTAAATATTAAGAAAAATATAACATGTCTCATTATAAAAACCAATGACCACTTTATGGTGGTATAAAATCTACCATGATGATAGTCCACGCGTAACACAATGCACAAATCACATTTCATTATTTTTATATAACATGAAATTTAATTTATATATAACTAAAAGATTACCACAAATGTAAAATGAGTATGTGTTTATGTTAAATTGACAAAGATTTTAAATATAAAAAAATGTGAAATTAGTGTTAAAATTCACAATTTTAAATAAACTTTTACGACACATGAGATAAATGATGCCAAAAAATATTGAAACACAAATAACAGAAAATCCACTTATAATTGTTCAATGCCTATAAACTAAAAAAATCACTAACTGCCAAACATATCCCTTTATAAAAATAACAATACTACCTTGATTGAAAAGTTTTAGGACCAGCCACCATGTGGCGCTGTCAGTCACCCGATTGAAATTCTTTTTTTTGTTAGGTTACCACATCTATCATTGACGCTTCCCTCCAAATTTCAGCGTCATAGCTTGATACTTGTAAAAGTTACGCTGTACTGAGTACATCTACCTTTGTGCGTGTTTTCGATTTTTTACAAGTTTGAAAATGGCATCAACTGTGCATCAACGAGTTTGCATAAAATTTTGTGTGAATAACGGATTTTACGGTCCGTAGACCTTCGAAAAGTTGGAGAAGTGTTTTTCGGTGGCACGAACGCTTCAGAAGTGGTTGTGAGTCGGTCGAGGATGACGAACGCAGTGGCAGTCGAAAACCGATAAAAACATCGATAAAATCAAAGAAATGTTGGCCAAAAACCGCTAATTGACCATAAGAGAGCTGGCAGAGGACTTGAACATCGCTTATGGATCCGCTCAAGACATTTTGGTTAGTGATTTAGGCCTCAGACGTGTTGCTGCAAAACTGGTGCCGAAACACCTCAATTTCATGCAAAAAAGGACCGCGTTGAAATCGCGAAAGACATGATTTCCATGAGTTTTTGACCAAAAACAACACGAATACTATCCAGCAGCCTTCGAATTCACCTGATCTGGCTCCCTGGGACTTTTTCCTGTTCAACCGACTTAAAAAACCGCTTCGCAGAACGCGTTACAGCACCCGAGAGGATGTCATGAAAAAATCGAAGACGGCTCTGATGGACATACCAAAAATTGAGTACCAATGGTGTTTCGAGGATTGGATCAAGCGCTGGCGTAAGTGCGTTGCAGTAGATGGGGAGTACTTTGAAGGGGACCATATCAATTTTGATGAATAAACTTGTGTTTTCGATTTTATGAATCAAGTCCTAAAACTTTTTGATCAAGGTTAGTATCTCTCAAGATCATCTAACAAGTGACAAAAATATTCATAATCTTCTACAGAGATGGCAGTATATGTACTAATTATAAAATATAGCATGAACATATATATGTCAAATTAAACGTAGTAACAATATAAATGCGTATATAACTGATAATTCCATCCAAGACATTGAAATACCCTTGCTTCACAAGAACAGCTAACAAAAAAAATTACGACCTATTTTATGCAAATTATCAGTTAATATTCATTTTAAACTCCATTATTGGAATATACACATACGTATATGTTTATACATATTATAAATTTTAAGAGTCAATCCACTTATTTCGAATGCATATTAACTTCTGATCATCACAATATTACGTATACTTTTTCCTCAAACTACAAATTGATTTTTTTATTTTAATAATCATGATTATGATATGAAAATTATATCCAAGGTTCAATCAAACATAACATTTGATAAACTGAGATATCGAAAACTTATGATTATAAATATGTCGGTTAAAAGTTCTATGACATGATTTCAAGTGTTTAACGTGTCAAATAAATGATTTATCTGCATATAAATAAATACCTTTCAACTAAACTTCTATATCAGTGTTTTTCATTAAGATATACAAATAATATATTATTTTATTTTTCTGTAGTTTATATTTCAGAACTGTAGCCCAAATGCTTTTAGAAAGAAAACTTAGCACAATAAACGCAATAACCTCATGTTCCAGTTGGTGTAAGGGTTGTCTTCTATCCGGGGGTTTTGTATTTGATTCCTGATAGAAACTAAAAATTATGTTAACATATTTCTGGTTGGTTGTAAAGTATTGCTTCAAATGAATATGCCCGCCAGGTTGTATCAAGCGAATGATGTTTTACTTGGTACAAACCAGCGGGTATATTCAATTGAGGCAATACTTTACAACCAACCAGAACTTAAGTGTAATACAACACAACGAAAGTGTAACACAATGGAATGTTTTAAAAAAAATTAAAGGTCTTACGTAGTTTCACGAAAATATGTAATTACATACTTACCATCATGCCATTTCCCTGCCGAGTTACTTTCTCATATAACTCTTACAATTTCTCTGACTTTCTACATTCCCTTTTTTTCAAAATATAATTTTTTTGATCTAACTATACTTTCCATGGTCTTCCTCTCACACGTCTTCCACTCACATTTGCGCTATATATTGTTACTTTTGTTAGTCTTCATTCATTCGTTTCACATGCCCAAATGATCTCAATCCCATATGCTCTTCTTCATCTTACTCAACACATCAGCTTTAAATTCACATGCATCACTTAATTCCATATTCTGTCATACATTGTCGCCCCATGTATTCTTCTCGGTACACACATTTTTTAAGCATTTCAACTCCTGTCAGTCATTTTTCACATCTGCGTTTCACTTCTATACATCAACGCAGGCACCAAAATATTGTGGTCTATTATTTTACCAAATATCCTGGAACTTTTAATTTATCATTGGCTAAGTTTAATTTCTTGGATGGATTACAAAAATGTATAATTTCATTGAGTACTTAATTCTAGTACATAACTTAATTTGACATTTTCACTAATTTTAAACTTGATTTCATTCATTCATTTAACACTTTTATTGCAAATACAATCTGGCGGGCTTATTGCCAGGTGGCAATCTCTTCCAACCAACCAGACAAAAGTAAATGAAGCAAGTTACGTGGTCGCATAAATCATTCAAATTACTATCCATCCCCACGAAATCCATAAACACATACGTGAGCATATGCCCACGAATCCCATAAAGACGGACAATCACCCGAACATTATTTTTCATATAAAATGAGTTATCATCAATCAAAAGGAAAGAAAGGAAGAGAAAAATCAGGAACGAAACATGTTATTTTACTGACTAGAAATTAAGAGTTTTTTCAGTCGCTTCTTAACACGTTCACTGCGTATAAAATGTCATACAGAGATGCTAAAAATTTGCGAATTTTTGAAAACCCATAACTTTGTTAAAAATCAAATTCTTCTTTCTATTAGAACATCATATACAAGTGTATTCCTTCGTGTCTTCAAAACACATGAAACCGGCGACGAATCCTTATCGGGAGACGTTTATGAGTGCACTAAAAATTCATGGCTCCCGTGTCCATACAAATATTTTGAATGCCGTGTTCGACAAGTGATCGTGTTAAAGCATGCCAAGGACAGAGTCTTATATTGATTTATATGATAAATAGACATATGTATCAAATGATTGAACATTGTCTCCTATTTGGACCTATCCCTTTTACAAAATCATTTTGATTCTCATATTTTTTTAAATAATAATTGCTTAAATATCTAAAAAATAGTTAGTGGTAAAGTTTTAATCATTAAATAAATTAATAAATTTTCAGCCTATCCATTCCACAAACTTCCGGTTCTGGACGTGGATGGAAAGCTCCTGAATCAATCTGTGGCCATTGCCAGATTCCTGGGCAAGAAGTTTGCCTTGGTGCCGGATGATCCTTTCAAAGAAGCTCTCTTGGAAGCTCTTGTGGATAACCTCAGGGATCTCCAAGGAAGTAAGTAGTTTTTTTTTGTTTGCTTATTTTCATATTCCATAGTCTAGCTGGGAAACACTTATCTTCTTATAGTTGAGAAGTTTTTCTTTTCTTTAATTTTGTCTTCAATACAATATATTAGGTCCTTACATATGAAATTGGCGTTTTGCCGTACTGGCAACTTTGATCTCAAATATCTTCTCTTTGGTTAGGAATTCCAAATTAAAATTTATACAGATATTTACTCAAGTATTTGTGTTTCGAAAATTATAATTCATTTGTTTTTTACTCAATTGTTTTTTTTCTTTGCGTCACTCAGTTTACAAAATGGAAAACTTGAAATATCGCGTTATTTACGAGTACGAGTTCCACCGTGGCACCAGTGCTGCAGAAACGGCTCGAAGGATTAATGATGTGTATGGCGACGGTGCCGCAAAAGAAAACACAGTGCGTTTTTGGTTCCAACGTTTTCGTTCTGGAAATTTCGACTTGCAGAAGAAGCCCCGTGGACGGCCGGAGACCAAAGTTGATAATGAAGAATTGAAGGCTATTGTGGAAGCGGATCCATCGCAAACCACGTCCGAGTTAGCTGCAGGCTGCGGTGTTAGTGATAAAACTGTTTTAATCCACTTAAAGCAAATTGGGAAGGTGAAAAAGCTTGAAAGGTGGGTACCTCACGAATTGAGTGAAGCAAATCAACAAACGCGCGTTGACTGCTGCGTTGCATTACTCAACCGGCACAATAATGAAGGGATTTTGAATCGAATCATTACCTGTGATGAAAAGTGGATCCTGTATGATAATCGGAAGCGCTCATCGCAATGGCTGAACCCTGCCGAACCAGCCAAACCATGCCCCAAGCGAAAATTGACTCCAAAAAAGTTACTTGTGAGCGTTTGGTGGACTAGTGCTGGTGTCGTTCACTACAGCTTTCTTAAATCTGGCCAGACGATTACGGCAGATGTCTATTGTCAGCAACTGCAAACCATGATGGAAAAGCTAGCTGCTAAACAACCGAGGCTGGTTAATCGCTCTAGGCCACTGCTGCTTCATGATAACGCTAGACCACACACTGCACAACAGACGGCTACCAAATTAGAAGAGCTTCAATTGGAATGTCTAAGACATCCACCGTACTCTCCGGACCTTGCCCCAACAGATTACTATTTTTTTCGAAATTTGGATAACTTCTTGCAAGGGAAAAAATTCAACTCCGATGGGGCAGTCCAAACCGACTTCAAAGATTTTATTGATTCCCGTCCGAATGGTTTTTTTAGTAAAGGGATCGATGAACTACCTATGAGATGGCAAAAGTGCATAGATAGCAATGGTACATACTTTGATTAAATAAATATATTATATTAAAAAAAAATCAACTTTATGTTCCTCCCAAACAAAACGCCAATTTCATATGTAAGGACCTAATATAATATGGAACTTTGCATTCATATAAAGATCTGACAATAAATGTTGCGAAATCAATGGTAATAGAAAAGTGTGAAAGGAAAAGTCAATGTTGTATTTGAGAAAACAATGAAAGATTGGAGAAAGTCGAGGAAGGCTGCTATTTGGATAGTATTTTCTCAGATAATGGAAGAGTTAAATAGGATATCAAACAGTATGTAGCGATAGGAAACAAAGTTGATGAGGTTCTCAAACAGATAAAGGGGGCAGTATCAAAATCTGCTAAGATGGATAATCCACAACAGTATTTTGGTGCCGACTTTGATGTATGGGAGTGAAACGTGGACGTGGAAATGGCTGATAGTAGAATACATGGGGTGACAATGAAGTGATGAGAGATGAATGTGAACTTAAGATGTTGAGTAAGATGAAGAAAATCACTCTGAGATCTGAATCTAAGAAAGGCTATCAAAACAAAGATATAGTTCAAATGTGCATAAAGTGTGGTTCAAATATATAGTTCAAATGTGAATAAAAGAACGACAGCTGAGATGATACGGGCACATAAGACGGAGATCACCAGACCATACTGTAAATCAGACAATTACTGTGGATCATCCTCGACGGCCGTCCAGAGGAAGACCAAAGAACTCCTGGATGACTCAATGCTCCAAAATCCTGCAGAGAAACGGCTTAGATGAAAGTGACACCCAGAACCGAAGAATATACAGCCTGAGAACGAGAAGAGCCGACCCCAACAGCCTACCTAGGCAATGTGTTGGGACAGTGCCAGGAAGAAGTGAATAAAGTATGGTTGAATCAAATAAATTATGTTTTGAAAGAAGGAAATGTAAAATGTCAGAGAAATCGTTGGGAGTTGTATGGATGTAGAGGAGGCGAAGGTTGTATATCAAGATAGGAAAATCTGGCACTCTGTTCTGTCTGCCTACCCCGTCAGGCGATGGTATGTACATTCAAATAAAATGGCAATATTTTATTTTAGTTGTAAAACGCCTATATTAGTTATTTCCTATTTATATGAAATTTTAAATAATCAAAATAACTATGTAATAGATTTTTTGAATTGGTTTCTTTCAGAGTTTAGAGACTTAATGCACCTCAAGACACCGGAGGCCAAGAAAGACTGCGACGAAGCTTTGGAGTTCTTCCTGAAGAACATTGAGCCGGTTGCATCTGAGGGTTACTTCTATGGACCAACAGTAAGCATGAGTTTAATGTTATTATTTTAGTTACATTATGAATCTCCAGTTATATCAAACATGATTAGTATAGTACATAGGGTCAACATTTTTATAAATAATTCTCTCAAAATGAGTAAAATTTATTCTTCACAAACTTATTACAGTTAAAGTCCATGAATTTGATTTTTTTATGAAATCCCGTCCCCCGAATTTTGAATAAATGAACATATTTTTATTACAAGGAAATAAAATTAATTTATAAATTAACTCAAAATATGTCAATGCAAGTGCTCGTCTATAATATTATTTGCCGATTTTTTTTGACAAAATATTTTTAAATTTATTTAATTTTTTTTTATTTTTGGTACTTCTACTCAATAGTTCATACTTTTATGATTTCTATGTGTTTAAAGGATGCATAGTATATATGTATGAAATAAGTTATTTTATTCCCTTTTACTAATGAACTATACTTATATTATTTATAGTTAAAGCATTTACACTTTGGAGCTTTAAAGACATTGTAATTTGTTATTTTAAGAGTCTTGTTTGTGCTCCCCTGATGACGAGATGAAAACTTTGAAACTGGTAGGGTTATACCATTATATAAGTGGACTAAACGAACTATACCTATTTGGTCAAATGCTTACTTACGCCCGGGGATTTTGGGTTCGATTGCCGATGGTATCTAATTTTTTTTTAAATAAAAGTCCTAGTATGATAAAAAATTCATCTGGTAACAATATTCGTACGTACCGAGTATGTCTGTTAGTATTATCTTTTCACATGTGGTTGTATTGTCAACACATTCAATGATGAAATGCACATTCTGTGCCTACCCAGTGGTTCTAAATTTGAAGGCATGATTACTGAAACTGAAGACAATATTCTTTCCTGGCCATGCTCTTCAATATGTCTGAATTACAAAATTAATATATGTCAAAAGGTATTATAAATATGAAAAAAAATTATTGTGTAATATTTTATATTTTGTTTTGTAATAACGTGTTTAAATTCTGCTGAAGATCTGTAATAAATACTAGACACCTGTGGACCTATGAAACACTTGGTTTCAAATCAAATGTTTTCAAAACTAAGATTCAATCGGTTTCAAATCAAATGTTTTCAAAACTAAGATTCAATCCAATGTAAACCACCACATAAACATTAATGTAAATAGGAAGGTCATAGAATCAGTGTAGCATTTTAATTACTTGAGTAGCATTGTAAATAACAAAGTAACTATAGAATGAGATCCAGATAGATTAAACATAACTTCCCTGGTGTTATTTTGGGCTCTTCATGGGCTATACTCAAGAAAATGTAGGATGGTCCCTGTGACGTTTGAAATGTCACATCTCAAAGCGATGAGGTAAAACAGTTTTTTTTATAAATCGAAAAATTGTTTTTGTCTAAACTGACGTCTTAATTCCTAATTTTCACTATACTGACTTACTAATACTATATATTGTATGATTTATATCTATCTTTAAATAGGCCAAGATTCACTGTGAATTAATACTAATTACGAACATTTAATTTTAGGTACAAAAAAATTAAAAATCCAATTATCCTATACCCCATCCCTAGTCAATGCAGACGAATGTAGTGACGTTTGACAAACGTCACCAAATATTATTTGATTTTAACAAACTGCCACATTTTTGCTAATTTGTAACAAGATGTATTAATTTGTCATTATTGTTAGTTTTATGTAATGTATTTACCTAAATAACTTGCTATTTATTAGAATCGAGGCTTATATTAAAGTTGATAAAATAATTAAAATTACTGAACGTCGTTACAAGGTTGTATTGGGGCAAATTTGTGAACTGTCAAGGGACCATGCTACAATTTCTCAAGTATAGACATTACATATTGTCCCTGTTTTCATAATTCTTTCTATAGTATGTACATCTTAATATAATTTTGATAAAAGGTATATGATGAGAATTTACTTTAAATCTTCTCCAATTTTTCAAAACATTGTTACGAAATATTTTCCAGCCAACTTGGATTGACGTCTATTTTGCTGGTTTCTCTGACACTGTCGAGTCATTCATCGGGGATTTTCTTCAACCGTACCCCAATATCAAGTCCGTGGTCGACAAAGTGAGAAGCAAGGATAGCGTCAAGAGCTACATTGAGAAGCGACCAGAACCGGAGAGTTAAGACTTCAAAAAACCTATCAAAAATGGCAAATAAAAATTTGCATCCGACAGCTTTTACCCAAATATAATAAATTGATATCAGTATGTTTAGCTGCATGTGATTATTAAAAAAAAAATACATCGGTATTGTTTTGTTTTTCTCCTTTTGGAATTTAAATAATTTCTTTTGTTATTTTTCATGTTTTAATTTATTTTAGTTGGAAGTTTAATTAATATTTATCTTTATCAAGAGTTCCCAAACTTTTTTCGGCCGCAAACCCCTTTACCAAAAACTTTTAAAACCGTCGACCCCCTAGTCATTTCACATGTTTGGTATATAATGTGTTTTTATCAAAAAAACTGTTTTATTATTTTACTTCTTAATTAGGTACCTATTGGAATCATAAATATTTTGAAGTAACAAACAAATAGCAGTAGTAAGGTCTATTTTTCTATTTTAGGTCTATTTTTGTTGTCGTCGACCCGCAAATTTTTTTTACTGAATCTATCGACCCCTAGAAAAATCAAATCGATGGTGGTCGATATCGACCAATTTGGGAATATGAATGGAAAACAAATGTCATGTTATTGCCTTAACTCTCAAGTTGGCTAACTTGGCAAATCTTCGTACTAAATTATTTTGTTTAATTTAAAATTCAATTATATAAGAATCTAAGATATTTTTTTATAAACGACATAATATAATTTTTTTTTTAATAATCAAAAGACCAGTAGATCTTCTGATCTTGTTGATATCAAAAAATATTATATATTTATTCCAAAAATGCATGCTATATTTTTCAGTTTTGTCGCTAAAATATTTCAACCAGCTAAAATTAAAAAGAAAATGATAAAATTTTAAAGCGATTTTCATAATACGATAAGCTTCATAACTTGGCATACTATGTGTATTTAAGTTAATAAAATGCATGAAAATCTTAAATTGCTTGGTAATTGTTTAGTATAGAAACTTGCATCCTGTATATTTTAATATCAGTATTCAAAATTTTTTTTTTTTAAATTTTGTTTTTTCCAATTTATATAAATGTTAAATTTTATACATTTTATCAGTATTAGAGAGGGGGTGCTGGATATTTCTTTGATAGAATTCATACCTAAATATTTATTAACTTAACAAGTGTTATATTATTGTAACTATGCAACAAATACAATCATTTTTGAAAATACTCTGTTTTTTTATTTCATACACCATGGTTAAACCCCTTAAAAATTAGTAGCAAGCAGCTGTTGACAAAATAGCCGCACGATTCCATGAGACTTAAGAACCAAAAGTAAAAAGTATGGAATATTTCACCTCAATTTATTTAGTGTTAAACTGCCTTCAATCCAGTCATCCCGGATTGAAAGACAAAGGACAGGATAAAGAAGCGGGCTTTAATGACTGCTATTACAGAAAAGATTTCCAAGTATTGGCTAACCTAAAGCACGACGGTGTAATGATATTCAGTAAAAAGCTGAGAAGAATTGAAGGCAGAATACCGAATTCATGTAGGTCTGTAGAAGTGACATACACATATGTCAACACTGGACTTTTGTCCAGTGTTGACATATGTGTATGTTTTATTAACCTTTTTAGGTTAATAAAACAAATTCCCTTTAGGAATAAAAAATTCTGAGTTAAAAAAATATCTTGTAAGTATTATAAAGACTGAGAAAGTGTTATCTCTAAACCTTACTGATTTAACTGAGATTAATTTTAATTACACAAGCTTTTGGCCTCTCCCAAAAGTCTAATCTCGATCAAACTGTTTATCTAAAAAGATAACAATATGAGCTACTATGTTTTAATTCAACTCCACTCATATATGCCCAAGACAACAATTATTTTAGAGTGAAAACAACAAATTTTATTGACTCGGAAGTCAAACTATTGAAAACGTTTATTATATTTCATGACTTTAAAAATGTGAAATAGAGGTTATGAAAAATTCTGATCTTTATGGTGCTAATTTGAGGTGGCAATCTTTGAAAATTGGACCGTGGGTTTTTCTTAATTGCGATATTATAGCTCAAGATATCATCTAAATATCTTGCAGTACTGATTATAATAGTTGATGAAAATGTGTATTTAACCTTTCCTTCCCTGTGTTGGGTATCTTCTACACGTTGCTTCTAATAACCATCAATATCTCTATAAATATAATAAATACAAGGTTAAGATTTTAGGTATTCCTCCATAATATATTTACGCATTGATTTAAAAAATAATATTAATAATAATCAGAATTTATCGACTACATCGAGGTGTTTTGTAAAGATCGAAAACAAATTCGCATTTAAACGCAGCGAGTGCCTCGTCTTGACGATAGGTGAATAGTATGCGGGAAGCGCGACACTATATTCGCATCTCACTCTTGCATACTAGACTGAATTGCGAGGAGCTGAACTGTCTCAACGTCGCAAGGAAAGGCGTATGCGACTGACGTTCCGCGCCACTAGTTGCCTCTAGGCTTGCAAATAGGTTAGACGTACGCCCGTTCCGTGAGCGTTTTTTAATGTTTTCAGCAAATAAATCTCAATTATTATAATTTTTAACTTCAATTATAATTAATTAAGGGGATTATCTATGAATGTTCTTATTTTTCCGATTTAAAATCGCTAATTTTTTATTGCGTACTCACTACCCAACACCGTAACACGCATATTATTTTTATCACCGTAAGGGAAGGGTTAACCTAACCTTACTTCTTTAGTATTGACATAAATTCTGACATCATTACAACTGGACTGACATATAAATTCTGACATTCTAACTGGATATAGGAAAAAGCTGCCTTAAAATAAAGCGCTTTATAGATCAATACTATCAAACTTTCTCCTGGGGGGGATCAGTAAATATATTTCAATGTAACTTAGAAACCGGCTTAACTTTTTGATGATGGGGTTGAAATTGAAAAGATTTTATTAATAAAGTTTTATTGAATTAAAAATAATGAGGAATGTAAATACTGACCATACTAAAGTAATGGCCTACGACTAATACAGCTACCACAAGTCTGCGGATCATTGTCGGTCAACTGGCCACCATTTTGGTAGCATTACTCAATATTGCTTTATAATGTACCATATTTATTTGTTTAATTAATATTTTATGACTCTGTAGCCTAGTTGGTAAGGCGCTGGACTTTCACCCAGAAGGTTCGGGTTTAATTCTCAATGGTACCAAAATAAATAAAGGATCCAACTTTGCTAACAGAGTTCATTTGCTAAACGTATTGACACAAGCTAAAGGTTTGCGAATGTAATTGCCTGTACACCTGCGATGGTATTTCCAAAATGTACGATGGTAAACTTAGAGTTACTTGTCTACTCTAGGGATTCTTAACCCAAAACTCTTAAACCAATGACAACATTGTCTCCCAGTCACGCTCTTAACATGTCTGAATCAACCAAGAAATTAAAATTGAATCATTTTTGCATGTATACGCCGAAGGAGTTATTTTGGGAATTTCCTTCTTCATCATGACGTTGCACTCATCATTATGGAGAAATTAAGTGATGTCCATAATTATTAAGATAAACGAAGTACTGTCCATTATTATTAAGAGAAACGAAGTGATATAATTATTAAGGCAAACGAAGTGATGTCCATAATTATTAAGACAAAGGAAGTACTGTCCATTATTATTAAGAGAAACTAAGTGATGTCCATAATTATTAAGGCAAACGAAGTGATGTCCATAATTATTAAGACAAACGAAGTACTTTCCATTATTATTAAGAGAAACTAAGTGATGTCCATAATTATTAAGGCAAACGAAGTGATGTCCATAATTATTAAGACAAACGAAGTACTGTCCATTATTATTAAGAGAAACGAAGTGATGTCCATAATTATTAAGACAAATGAAGTACTGTCCATTATTATTAAGAGAAACGAAGTACTGTCCATTATTATTAAGAGAAACTAAGTGATGTCCATAATTATTAAGACAAACGAAGTACTGTCCATTATTATTAAGAGAAACGAAGTGATGTCCATTATTATTAAGAGAAACTAAGTGATGTCCATAATTATTAAGGCAAACGAAGTGATGTCCATAATTATTAAGACAAACGAAGTACTGTCCATTATTATTAAGAGAAACGAAGTGATGTCCATAATTATTAAGACAAACGAAGTACTGTCCATTAAGAGAAACGAAGTGATGACCATAATTATTAAGGCAAACGAAGTGATGTCCATAATTTTTAAGACAAACGAAGTACTGTCCATTATTATTAAGAGAAACGAAGTGATGTCTATAATTATTAAGACAAACGAAGTACTGTCCATTAAGAGAAACGAAGTGATGACCATAATTATTAAGGCAAACGAAGTGATGTCCATAATTTTTAAGACAAACGAAGTACTGTCCATTATTATTAAGAGAAACGAAGTGATGTCCATAATTATTAAGACAAACGAAGTACTGTCCATTAAGAGAAACGAAGTGATGACCATAATTATTAAGGCAAACGAAGTGATGTCCATAATTTTTAAGACAAACGAAGTACTGTCCATAATTATTAAGGCAAACGAAGTGATGACCATAATTATTAAGGCAAACGAAGTGATGTCCATAATTTTTAAGACAAACGAAGTACTGTCCATAATTATTAAGGCAAACGAAGTGATGACCATAATTATTAAGGCAAACGAAGTGATGTCCATAATTTTTAAGACAAACGAAGTACAGTCGATAATTATTGAAGCAAACGAAGTGATGTCCATAATTATTAAGGCAAACGAAGTGATGTCCATAATTTTTAAAACAAACAAAGTACTGTCCATTAATATTAAGAGAAACGAAGTGATGTCCATAATTATTAAGGCAAACGAAGTGATGTCCATTATTATTAAGACAAACAAAGTGATGTCCATAATTATTAATATGTCAAACTCCAAATATCTGATCACTAAAATCCAAATTTGTGACACCTTTTCCAATAAAAACATAACACATAGAAGAACAGAAAAATCCACTCTCATAAAGAACTTTGTATACAGATATGCACAATTACATAAACCAAGCAACAAACATACTCAAACATAGTGAATTTGCGTTTTAAAATTACATTTCATCACGCAATGGAATGGTTCCTTATTAAAATAACCTCTTCATTTTGCCTTTTTTGTTAATGAAAGTTTCAACGATACACGGAACAAGTAAAAGCTTACAATTTATTAAGTTAACAATTATCTACCTGGAAATTAAATAAATATGATCCAATATTCAACTTTTCTGTATTATACAATATATTAAACATCCCAACCCTTAACACTTTGTGTTTTTCAGGAATATGGTATTTTTTACGCTTAAGTTTAGTTTGATTAACTTATGTCTTCCCTTAATTTAAAAAAGAAAATATTGTGAACTTTAGGAAGTTTGCACACTTCAAAATAGTCCTATTAAAGGCTGACTTTCTACTAGGAATAAAAAATATTTTAATATTCTAGTGTAGATCGCACAGGGTGAGAACTTATTTTTAGGGGAGTCAAACTACACTATACGTTTGTATAAATGATCGATAAAGTGCGGGTTTTTGTTATTTTAATTCTATCCAACAAATCGAATATACAGTAGCGTGCCGATTACCCATGGTAATTGGAGGAGACATTAGTCCAGATTATTGAAAAATACAATTAATTTAAATTAAGTTTTTATTGATTTAAACATTTTAAGAGTTAAAATGCTAGATAAATTTTGTTGCTCAATATGAGCACACAAATATAAGATTTCTCAATGTTTGACAGATATAACCACTAGCATACCGTGGCAATTATTATATATTAAGAAGCCTCAGATCCACATATTTTCATGTCGGTATGGAAGCCAGGAAACACCGCAACTTACTAACGTTATAATGTAAACCATAGATTTTATAAGAGTTTAGGTCCTTGCTTCGTTAAAAATCTAGAATAAATAATATTTTTCGGGATTACAAAGAAAAAATAGTACCACAAATGACCATGGTTGACCATTCCTTCCCTGTGATGTGTAACTAGTGCACATTGCTTCTAAAAACTTTAATATCTCTAAATATAATAAATACTGAGTTCAGTTTAGATTTTAGGTATTCCTCCGTAATACATTTACGCATTGAATGAAAAAAATAATATCAATAATAATTAATTAGCACTTATCGGCCATATTAGAGATATTTTGTGAAAATCGGGAATAAATTCTCCAATACAATCAAACGTGTGGCAGTGTGTGACGTAGGTATATTAATTCTAAAAAAACCGCTATGGGTGGGGAAGCGACGCCATTCACGTCTCACTCTCACTCTACTTCGGTATATGGAAACGCAAGAAATAGAATCTCAGTTCGCTCGCTTCAGTAGCGAGCAATCACGTTTTCAGCAATTAAATTTCAATTATTATCACTTGACTTAAAATTTAATTAATTTAAGCGATTGGCTATGAATATTCTTATATTTTCGATTTAAAATCGTTCATTTTTACATGTGTATTGAATACACAGCACCGGAACGCGCGGTTTATTTTTAGCACAGGAAGGGAAAGGTTAATCCATCTTACGGATAATTGAGTCCCGGATAATTGACACTCTACTGTATTCTTCTTTAACCTGTTCACCGCGTTAAAAATCAAATTCCACGAATCCTGTGCGCGGCACAATTTCAGCGTTTTTTAATTTCTAAGTTTAAACACATATTTTGTTTAGAACCACTGATATTTGATTACAACACCAAGTAAACATGACACTTAAGTAATTTTCTGATAATAAATAATAGTCATTACTCTTAAGGAGACTCATTAAATAAAGGAGATAAACTTAACATTACGTAAAATAAACAAAGGAATGCTACGATCAAATCAATGGCTCATGACACTCACCCAATCAAATGCATATAGCACTAGTAATGTTTATTTACGTAAGAGAGACTTAGTAATGTTTATTTACGTAAGAGAGACTCATCGCAGGACTTGATCTGCGCGACAGGTCGTTAATGCTGGAAATATTGAGAAACCAAAAAATTCGGCGCTCTGTTTATTCAACAATATCTCATAAACTAATATATTATTTGACAAGGTTTTCAGATATGTCGCTAGAATAAAGATTATTTTGAATTTTAGTTCAATTTTTATTCCGGTTTTGTGTCATTTTTTTAAGTATTTGTGATTTGAAACTTGGATTGTCGTCAGATCACAGGCGTTTGTGCTCCCCGCGGGGAAAGAGTTAAAAACTTAAGGTTAGGTTTTATAAGTGTTGCGAGTTTTGCTACCAAACTAATTAATTGTATTAGAATTGAAAATTAGAGCTTTTTAATTGTATTGGTAGCGAAAAAATTACATAATTTAACCAAATATGTCATTTCATGAGATAGATATCCAAATTTACAATAGCAAACCAAGTGGGTTGACTCATCAATAATTATGATAACAGTCGAGGGGAAACTGTTTTCGAAATAATCAATATACTAAACGAGTAAGTGCCTAAAATGGCGGAGGTCAACTAATTATAAAAAATCAATACAAAGTAATATTTTCAAGTTCAAATTTTATGCTTAAAGAAATAATCATTTTTTTAGATAAGTGTGGGTACTTTCAAATAAATTGAAGTACAGTAACTGGCGGTAAGTAATACACATCGGACTTAAGAAAGAGCCTGTCGGCCATAATCGGCCAGCTTCGGCTTTGTAGAGCAGTGCTCCGCAACCTTTTCTCATCTGCGACACACCAAAATTCTTCCTAGAATTCCGCGGCACACCAAAAGCTAAAATATATAGTATAACGCATGCGCATGAGTCTTCAGCGACGCGCATAAGGGTAATTTTTCTTTCTCTATGACTAATTTGGTGCGGCCATGGTGTGTACAAAGCACACTACGCAGTTTTCAACAGTTGGCACCAGGCGCTGGGGGACCATTGAAAAATTATTTAGTTATAATAATTATTCTATACTACATTTTGAAAAATAGACAATATTATGAAAATTTATTTGTCATTGTGTATTAAATACATAATGAAAAATTGTAAAATTTCAAATACATTGAATTTGACCGCGGCACACCTGTACCCGGCTCACGGTACACCAGTGTGCCACGGCACACCGGTTGCGGAGCACTGTTGTAGAGCGTCGTCTTTATCATTCATACACGTGTTATGTCGCGATTTGTCATTCGTTGTCAAGCGAGAGACGACGCTCTACAAAGCCGAAGTTAGCCGATTATGACCGACAATATTTTTCTTAAGCCCGATGTGTATTACTTTCTGCCAGGTACTGTAATCATATAGTAAAACGACAATTCAAGGGCGCTCTAACTTTGGACTCGTACCTAGTATTATTGACAGATTAAAAATATCACGAAATAATTTATTTTTTTAAACCTGGCGAGTTTATTGCCATGTGACAATCTCTTCCAACCAACCAGAAAAATGTTTCTATAGACCCTAAGTGTGAACCAGACTGGAATCCTATTTAAAAAAATCTGAGTTCCAGCGGGGATCGAACCCGCAACCTCCGGATCGGCAGACATGAGTCTTACCACCAGACCACGGAGGTTGTCTGTGAAAATTATATAATGAAAATTATATAAGTTGAGTGCAAAGATAAGTTGATGCGGTATTAGATTAGGTATCTCGCATCTGCATATGTTCAAAACAACATATTTGGTAAGAAAACCACAAAAAACTTACACCACTACAAAGAAACCTTTGTATGTGGATCATCCGATGTGTTGTAGAAACATATTCGGTTTTAAAAAAGTGTTCATTAAAAATCATACATTTTGATAAGGCCTCCCAAAAAGTGTTGACTTCAAGTGCTTCCTAAAGCTACACACGCCACCCATATATCTAACATTAAGAGGTAGACCATTCCACGCTACAATACCCCTGCCCTGTAGAATCGATTTGGAAATTCTATTTATTAGATGAAAAAGAAATCGACCTCAAAGTTCTTCTCTTCTCCCAAAGAACATCTCTCAGACACAGATTTGAATGATACAGTGGAGGCATCCCTTAAAAGATACAGTGGAGATATTCCATCAAAGATACAATGGAGACATTCCATTAAAGATACAATGGAGACATTACATTAAAGATACAATGGAGACATCCCATTAAAGATACAATGGAGACATTCCATTAAAGATACAATGGAGACATCCCATTAAAGATACAATGGAGACATCCCATTAAAGATTCAATGGAGACATCTCATTAAAGATACAATGGAGACATCTCATTAAATATACAATGGAGACATTCCATTAAAGGGCTTGTCAAACTTAATTCATAAAAAGTATCTAAATTGATGCACTCGTATTAAAGATGTAAAATAATTGTATGATTGGTTGGAAGAGATTACCGTTTGGCTATAAACCCGCCGTATTTCAAAGTATTAAACCCAAAAACATTGAAGTATTTATTATAAAAGGAGGTGCATGCACGCACTACACTTCCATGCGGAAGGTCGCTTGTTCGAACCCCGTGCTGTGCTTTTCCCCTCGAATAACACATGCATTTTTTTCTGCCTAGTATTCGGAGGTTTAAGGATACCTCACTTAAAAAAGGGCTCACTCACTGAAAAAAAATCCACGGCATAGCTTTGCTTTCTAACTGAGTTGACGTTGGAATGGTGAAGAGAGTTTTGACTAGGACCAGTAACGACGAGAGAGGTCCAGTAACGACGAGAGAGGCCCAGTAACGACGACGTCGATCACAAATACAAATTATTTTGACTCAGCCCAGATAATAAGATTCAATCCATATACAAGTACCCGGCGGTAAGTAATACACATCGGGCTTAAAAAAGAGACTGTCGTCCATAATCGGCTAACTTCGGCTTTGTAGAGCGTCGTCTCTGTTTTAATTTCTTTTTTAAAAAGTATATATTTGACCGAATTCATAGGTATCCTTATACCCCTGAAGTCTAGTATGGTATCGAGTGACCATGCACTCCATAATTCTAGTATTTCATCATCTATGGAACAATACGCCATTACGAGGGACTTGAGAATTATTATGCATGGAAGAAAAATAATCTTTAAAATAAAAATAATATACTCGTATATGACAGCTGGGATATTGTTATAAATTTACTAACATACAAGTACCCGGCGGTAAATAATACACATCGGGCTTAAGAAAGACACTGTCAGCCATAATCGGCTAACTTCGGCTTTGCAGAGCGTCGTCTCTGTCATAATTTTTATAATTTGCATAATTTTTATTTAAAATATACATTTTTCACTGGACGCTTAGCGTCCAGCCCCGTGTCTAGCGGAATTTTTTAGCACAGTAAAGCAAGGGTTAAGCCCGATGTGTATTACTTATCGCCGGGTACTGTACGTTTTTTTTTGCAAATCTATTGGGTTATGTTAATCTATTGGGTTATGTTACGTGAAATAAGGATTAACATAATTATTTAAAAAAAACTTCATAAAATTATTTTCGTTTTAAATTACGGAAAAAAATATATTTTGAAACAAAAAAATTTTTCGATACAACAAAAGTATTTCGGAACAACAAATTTTAAATTCACTTACCAAGTTTGAATTTGGGCCAGTCATCTTTACAGATTCTGGTGTCGGTGAAATAGACATCACTGTAGGCGAAAATGTATCTGATTGGCTCTGACAGTCCTTGAACGTTGAAGTAAGTCAACTTGTAGTTAGGCATATTGATCGTTTCGAAAGAATTACTACAAGAAGCACAATTCGGATTGACGCCTGAAAACAGAATTACTACAAGAAGCACAATTCGGATTGACGCCTGAAAACAGAATAGCTGAAACAACTTGATTGCTCCCCGTTTATAAATTAATTTTATCTATTTTTTTTGCGATTAGATATCACTGCATCATCCACGGTTTTAATAAATTACTTATATTTACATAGTGATCTAATAATTGTCTCATAATGGAATAGATTAAAAGTCGAGGTGGAATATTGAAGAAAGGAATTTGAACAAAATTTCGTATCACCCTTAAATTAAGGCTATCAAATATACGAGTATTTTAATAAAATAAGAGACCATTTTTTCTTAGTTTTACAATGCCTCGAATAATACATAATTACGAGTACAATTTGCTATATTATAATATACTACAAAGATGGGGGCGGGGGTTAACAGTGTGACTTTATAAAATGTATATTTCAAATAAATAAATAGAGGGATTTATAAATAAATACTTTGGCCTCGGCCACACAGGAAGGAGCCTCGTTTGATGCTTAGAGCTATGTTGCGAGTTAGGCGATATATCCTAGCGAACCAACGTATCGCATACTATCGCAGTGGCCACACTGCACGCTTCGCGCCACGTTGCATGACGATTAATCATCGAGTGAATCTCCTAGCGAACAGACGCGTTGGTTAATTTACAAGATGGCAGAAGTTTTAATGACAGCTGTGTATAACATAAAAGGGAGGCTTTGTGGAACCCATCGAGCAAATTAAAGCAAAATGTACCTGTAATGAAATCACTTTGGAATGAAGTTGCACAGAAAGTAAATAAAGATGGTAAGTTATGTTATAATGAAATTGGTTAGTTTTGAGAGTGACATCGTGTGTTGACTCAACCGTTCCCAACTGTCAAACGAATTTGTGCGTAGCACTTTGGTGTGGCCAGGCATGAAATCACCTAGTATATGAGTCACGTAAAATCTAGTTTAGCACCTAACGAAGCATTTTGGTGTGGCCTCGGCCTTATATTTGTGCGCTTTGCACAATTCTAAGCCAATCATTGCAGATAGGGTGACATGGGGTAGTACGTAAGATTTGTTTAGGCATGGGGTGCAGTAGATTAATGTTCAAGTCATAGTCTGAGAGTGAGCTTATCAGAGGCTTGGGGTGGCTCGTAAGTGAGCCGTAGAAACTCTCGGCTAGAGAGACCGTGAATTCCCGGATGGTAGGGAGATCTGCGTCTTCGTGAAGCGTTGCTAACAAAGTACAGCGCATCCATCATAGTGCGCATAGCTTTGTAGCGAGATGCTTAACTTGATACGTCGTGATGATTTTGATATGTCTTGTATTTAAAATAAATACAAAATTCAGGAATGCAGATAAAAGTGAGAGTAAATAATCAATGAATGGTCGAGTGAATAATAATGTTTATTTGTCGATAAGTAGGTATTTTATAGATGTGCGTGAATACGCCCGCGATATATACTTTGTCTCACTCCTGCGCGTGCCCTGGTCTCTGCAGACGTTGCTGATAATATAGCGGGTAGGATATTTATTGCCGAAACGGTGAGACAAAGCGATGCGCTCTCCCTCTACCGTGGAATGCAGCGTAAATATAATTTGCGTGTACACAGTGTTGACGTTCTGGTATGTGACAATTGTAGATATCCAGAGGTTGATTCATCGGTCGTTGACCCTGTATGTTGACAATATTTTAGGGACGTGGGTACCCTACATGTTAACATGTAGGGTCGCGTGACCCCAAACTGGAATTGCGTACGTTATCTGAAGTCCGCGTATGTTTCACTCCCATACATCAAAGATGGTACTAAAAAGTACTTTTAGATATTATTAATACACATTATCACTAGAAAATATAAATCGACCGAAAATTTTCCAACCATATTTTGTAAAGTGTATTAACCGATTCAGCGTGAGATTGCTTGTATTATCAACCAGTTCGCCCGGACCGGTGCCAAGCCTTAGGGGAACATCACAGAAACAATCGATGATTATCTCAAAATAATTTCCTCCCTTTGTTATGGAATCAATTATTAAAATTGCATAGAACATAACATAATATCTAATGAGCATTAACCTTTCCTTCCCTGCGTTGGGTATCTTCTACACGTTGCTTCTAATAACCATCAATATCTCTATAAATATTATAAATACAAGGTTAAGATTCTAGGTATTCCTACATAATATATTTACGCATTGATTTAAAAAATAATATTAATAATAATCAGAATTTATCGACTACATCGAGGTGTTTTGTAAAGATCGAAAACAAATTCGCATTTAGACGCGGCGAGTGCCTCGTCTTGACGATAGGTGAATAGTATGCGGGAAGCGCGACACTATATTCGCATCTCACTCTTGCATACTAGACTGAATTGCGAGGAGCTGAATTTTCTCAACGTCGCAAGCAAAGGCGTATGCGCCGGGGTATGCGACTGACGTTCCGCGCCACTAGTTGCCTCTAGGCTTGCAAATAAGTTAGACGTACGCCCGTTCCGTGAGCGTTTTTTAATGTTTTCAGATGGTTTTTTAATGTTTTAAGCAAATAAATCTCAATTATTATAATTTTTAACTTCAATTATAATTAATTAAGGGGATTATCTATGAATGTTCTTATTTTTCCGATTTAAAATCGCAAATTTTTTATTGCGTACTCACTACCCAACACCGTAACACGCGTATTATTTTTATCACCGTAAGGGAAGGGTTAATTAAATAACGTATCCTCTCATTTACAAACATAATACTAAAACGAATTAGTTTAACAGTTCACACACTATGTCAAAGACACGGACGTGGATACCAATAATAATTATGCAACAAAAGACACGGATGTGGATACCAATAATAATTATGAAACAAAAGACACGGACGTGGATACCAATAATAATTATGAAACAAAAGACACGGACGTGGATACCAATAATAATTATGAAACAAAAGACACGGACGTGGATACCAATAATAATTATGAAACAAAAGACACGGACGTGGATACCAATAATAATTATGAAACAATAGACACGGACGTGGATACCAATAATAATTATGAAACAAAAGACACGGACGTGGATACCAATAATAATTATGAAACAATAGACACGGACGTGGATACCAATAATAATTATGAAACTTAAGCTGGTTGATTGAAATAAATTGATTTAAAGCAATAAATCCGACAGATGTATGTTATGTATATTTGTATGAAAGTGTTAAATAAATCAATTGTGTCACACATTTACGAAGTTCAAACATGGTCACCCTATATTTATCGCTGTTATGAATGACTATTAAATAAAACTGACAAGAGATAAATTATGTTTTCTTAAAATAATTATTTTATTGACCGTGAGAGTTCAAATAAATGTCTTGTAATTGCATTACTTAGAGGAATAAATTATTGATTACTTTGTAAGTCTTCAGAAAAAATCGATCGATAACGAGAATAGATAATGCACATTGGGAGTCGTGTTAAAAAATTTAAAAAAATGCAAATCACGTACTCTTAAAAAAATATCCGGAACAATATTATCTGGTATTAAATATTTGTGATTAAGGAATGAAACCGCTTCGTCACAGCCCATGCCTAGTGAAGTGGTTCTCTATATCCACAAAATGAAAGGTTTTCAACATTGTTATGTACTTTTACTTGGCAGTCAATAAAATAATATAAATTTTACGTACAAACAAACCATCACGCCATTTCCCAAAACTAAATAACCCAAGTCCGTTTCACAATATTCGATGAAGGAGTAAGGTGTCCTTAAATACCGTTGTATTCTCCACCACCCAAAATATCCAAACTAAATAACCCAAGTCCGTTTCACAATATTTGATGAAGGCGTAAGGTATCCTTAAGCACCGTTGTATTATCCACCACCCAAAATATCCCAACAAAATAACCCAAGTCCGTTTCACAATATTCGATGAAGGAATAAGGTGTCGTTAAATACCGTTGTATTCTCCACCACCCAAAATATCCAAACTAATTAACCCAAGTCCGTATCCTTAAGCACCGTTGTATTATCCACCACGCAAAATATCCAAACTAAATAACCCAAGTCCATTTCACAATATTCGATGAAGGAGTAAGGTGTCTAAAAAACAGAAAAGAGCAAGTGAAAAATAATACTTCTTCTTGCAATAGATCTATGCAGCAAATTCATATTTTCTGCATTATTCCTGGAATGCTTGCAACTGGCTATCCGTACACCTCTTTGAGAGTCTGCCTGGTGGTCGGCTTCCTATAGGGTAGCTAAGAGAAACTATACGGGGAATTCGGGTCTTATCCATTCTTTGAACGGTTCTACACATTCTTCTTATTTCTGTATCTCTTCTATTTTATCAGTTATACCTCGTAAGGCCTTCATTTCTGATGTTATAAGAAATGTAACCCTTTGTATTACACTTGCGTTATATACAGTACTACCTAGCGGGCTCATTGCCGTGTGGCAATATCTTACAACCAACCAGAAATATGTTAAAGAGGCTTGAAGTGGTGCAAAAAGATAACCTGATGCAGAGGCACGGCCTGGGGGACGTAGTCCGGGACAGAAGAGCATACAACCTGAGGACGAGGAGAACTGACCCCAACAGTCTTCGCAGACAGTGAGTTGGGATGGAGCCAGGGAGAAGAAGCATACGTCCGCTACATAAAGATTCTCCCATAAATATAAATCTTAAATTTTAACCAAGTAATAAAATCATTTTCACCGAGTTATGTGTAACATGCTTGCATTCCTTACTATATTTAAATGTATTTTAATATAATCGAAATATCTATAAAAAAACAAATAATACGAAGAAATATAATTTTATCAGATATTTAAAAATTACGCAACGGCAAACTCGTAGTAACTTCTTAAAACGGATAAAAATGGTAACGTATCTTTTATTTCATAGCGGTTGAAGTACTTTTATATATTTTATCTATTTATTAATCAATTTATATTAAACAAGCGATAAGGCTTTAAAGAAAATAAAATAATTAAAATTATTTTTCACAATAAGTGCGCTTTTTGCGTATATTATTGTAACTTCAATTTAAAGTATATGAATAAACACTCGTAAAATTAAATCATTTATGACAACGGTAACCACACATTAGGAAAGCTACTTGTCTTAAAAATAAATCACTAAAAAATATTTTGCATAAGTTATCAAATATAAAAAAAATATTAATAAAAAATGCAGGGGAAACCCCCATTTAACCATTCCATAAGCATAAAATTTAAAACCAAAGAGCTAAAAAAATATTTAATTTTTCCATGTCACACTTAAGTATATAATCTTTAATTAAAAAATAAGAAGAAAGATAAGAGTAAGTCAGAAAGGCTTGTAAAAAATAATACGAAATAAAAAACTCATTAAGACGAAATAAATTCAATTTTGTTTCTAAGCATGAACTGTCCCTCTAATCTAATGGCAACAGAATCCTTCATACACCAAAGCATCAAATGTTATTCTACATATCATCGGTTAACTCAACTCGATTTTGTAATGATCTTCCCTGCTCAATCAGATATATTACATCATTATTCATTTTGTTTCGAAGCATGAAATGTCCCTCTAATCGAATGGCAACAGAATCCTTCATACACCAAAGCATCAAATGTTATTCTACATATCATCGGTTAACTCAACTCGATTTTGTAATGATTTTCCCTGCTCAATCAGATATATTACATCATTATTCACTTTGTTTCTAAGCATGAACTGTCCCTCTAATCTAATGGCAACAGAATCCTTCATACACCAAAGCATTAAATGTTATTCTACATATCATCGGTTAACTCAACTCGATTTTGTAATGATTTTCCCTGCTCAATCAGATATATTACATCATTATTCACTTTGTTTCTAAGCATGAACTGTCCCTCTAATCTAATGGCAACAGAATCCTTCATACACCAAAGCATCAAATGTTATTCTACATATCATCGGTTAACTCAACTCGATTTTGTAATGATCTTCCCTGCTCAATCAGATATATTACATCATTATTCATTTTGTTTCTAAGCATGAACTGTCCCTCTAATCTAATGGCAACAGAATCCTTCATACACCAAAGCATCAAATGTTATTCTACATATCATCGGTTAACTCAACTCGATTTTGTAATGATCTTCCCTGCTCAATCAGATATATTACATCATTATTCATTTTGTTTCTAAGCATGAACTGTCCCTCTAATCTAATGGCAACAGAATCCTTCATACACCAAAGCATCAAATGTTATTCTACATATCATCGGTTAACTCAACTCGATTTTGTAATGACCTTCCCTGCTCAATCAGATATATTACATCATTATTCATTTTGTTTCTAAGCATGAACTGTCCCTCTAATCTAATGGCAACAGAATCTTTCATACACCAAAGCATCAAATGTTATTCTACATATCATCGGTTAACTCAACTCGATTTTGTAATGATCTTCCCTGCTCAATCAGATATATTACATCATTATTCATTTTGTTTCTAAGCATGAACTGTCCCTCTAATCTAATGGCAACAGAATCCTTCATACACCAAAGCATCAAATGTTATTCTACATATCATCGGTTAACTCAAATCGATTTTGCAATGATCTTCCCTGTTCAATCAGATATATTACATCATTATTCATTTTTTTTTTTTGTTTTAATTTTGTTTAATTTTAATTTTTATTCCTATGATTTTGTGCGGTACTATATATTGTGGGATGAATATTTTTTGTCTTTCTGGAGTGATGATGTGTGAGGAGTTGAATTTCGCAAGATGTTTCCAGTTGTAGTTGAGTGCCACTGTTTGTCAGGTTGATGAGAGCGTGCAACGGGGTTTTGTTTTTGTGTAATCAAAAATCGGAAAGAAGTATCGATTTATTTTTTCATGCTAAATATCCTCAGTGAGATACAGGCAAAAGCCTAGTTTACTGGGGATACGACAAATGAAAGGCAACAAACCCAGATCCATTAAAATTGTATATCCAAATCAAATAACCTGTTATTTTTTCTCAAATTGTGTATATTTCTTGTCATGTGTAATAATAAAAAAAATAACAATAATAATAATAAAAAAATTATTGATATTTATGAATAAGCCAAAAAGTATTACTAATCTCAAAATATATGCACAACTATCGGAGACAACAGCGGGAAAGACAAGCAGCAGATGAAGTCAATGGGTGTCACGCTGTACATGCTCAGCAAATGCGAAATTTTCGACAAGTGCACAACAATAGTAAAAAGCTGAAGAGGAAAGCAATGAGCGTCATGTTGCAGAAACTCAACGATTGCATGATTTGCCACAAGTGCTTCGACAGTTAGAGACTAAGGAGGAAGCCAACGAACATAGTGCTGAAGAACCACAGTGAATACACGACTTTCGTTAACGTTCTAAGAGAAGACTTGAAGTTTGCCATCATGACAACTTTAATGAGAACAGAGACGGAATTCATGATTGTGTTTCAATTAATACTGAATGTGAACTATGGCATTCTTTCAGTTTTAAAGCTGAAAGAACTCCAGACAAAACATTTAATATTGTTGCCATAAAGGAACTGTTCTTCTTGAAGATTAAAATGGATCACAACCTCAGTTTCCTCAAATTTTGATGAAGTCGTTAAGCAATCAAGATGTTCCAAGCTATCAAAACTTTGAAACAAACATTCGTTCTTATAACTTCTTGTGTTTTCACGTGATAAATTTATGTGCATTGAGGCCCAGTTCCATGTGACCGATACCTCTTAAAAAAGACATTACTGGCATCTAGCAATTATTTTTGGTAACAATTCAACCATTAAAAGGTTATCTTTTGATTTCTAGAATGGACTTAATGAACATGTACATGAATTAATATATCATGGAGATTCTGATAATGGAAAATACCTAGGTAATGAACATGTACATGAATTGTGTATCATGAAGATTCTGATAATGAAAAATACATAGGTAATGAAAATGTACATGTTAATAGTTTTTAGTTCATAAAGCATTTTATTATTTTTATTTCCTATAAAAATGCTTACATAAAAATAAAAGTACAAAATAATGTAATAATAAACAGAAATTCAAAAAATCAACATTTAAATTAAAGATCAAAAGAAATTATATGCACATATAATAAAAATCAAAAGAAATCATATGCACATATAATAAAAATCAAAAGAAATCATATGCACATGTAATAAACATCAAAATAAATCATATGCACACATAATAAAAATCATATGCACATATAATAAAGGTCAAAAGAAATCATATGCACATATAATAAAAATCAAAAGAAATCATATGCACATGTAATAAACATCAAAATAAATCATATGCACACCTAATAAAAATCTAAAGAAATCATATGCATATAAATCAAAAGAAATCATATGCACATGTAATAAACATCAAAATAAATCATATGCACACATAATAAAAAGCTAAAGAAATCATATGCACATATAATAAAAATCAAAAGAAATCATATGCACATATAATAAAGATCAAAAGAAATCATATGCACATATAATAAAAAACATAAAATAAAATGTTTAAAAACTGTTTTAATCTGATGACGAACATGTCAAACATATTGACGTGTCAAAAAAATTATTCCCACACTGATTCCCGCCATGAAATAATTTTCGAACCCACCATCTTTTTTGTCGTTTTTTATTGCGCTTCTTAATTATGATATATAAAAAAGAGCTAAGGAAATTCTCGAGAGAGCAACTTCAGTCATTTTTTCGCAAAGGACTTAATCGCACCATGAATCTTGGCATGGACACGGTTTTTTGTCGCGGAGTACCATCTGGGCTGAATCCGAACAATGAATCTATGCAGCGCGGATTCTGAATCGCGACACGAGTCGATTCAAATAATCTGTGAGTACCACTCTTAACAGTACAGCATATTTTTTGGCCGTATAACGAAACATTGTGGGCCGTAAATCGAAAAAGTGCCATAATTAAAAAAGGCCGTTATAGTGAAATGCCGTATAAAGAGCGGCCATATAGCGAGGTATATGTGTATTTACTTAAATAAAGTAATTTTAGAAACAATTCACAAAAATCAGAATTCCTCAAAACCAATCCGGATACTGGGAAAGGTTGTCTTGGTTTTGATCGGGTTTTAAAGTTAAAATCAGGTTAAAACAATAATTGAAAAATATTTCACTACTTAGAAAAAAAATCTTCCTAATATTCCTTTATTTCCTTTCCTCACCCTTGAACGAATTTCTTTCCTCTAGTCTTATAAATATTGTTTAATAGTATTTTTTTACTAGAATAATTTTTTTTTGTTAAATTTGTCATGGATTTAGACGATTTTACATGTCTTAGATAAAACTGTTAATTGAAAGAAATTTATAACAATAAGCATACCAGGTTGGCTGGAAGAAATTTATAGCAATAAACTCGTCAGATGTACCATGTTTCTTCTTCTTCCTAGTGTCATGTCAGGTACCCCCAATGTTGAATATCACCTGAGAGTAGGCATCTTTGTCCCCGGCAGCCCTAAAAAGATCTTCAATGCTCCTTATACCAGTCAAATCACATATATTGCGGAGCCAGGAGATTTTCCTCCTGTCAACACCTCTTCGACCCTCTATTTTGCCTTGGATGATCAGGTGCAGTAATTTATATTTTTCTCCTCTAAGTACATAACCCAAATAGGACACCTTTCGGATTTTAATATTAGTCAGCAACTCTCTATCAACTTTGGCTCTTTGAAGAACTCTTGTGTTGCTGACCATATACGTAGCATTCTCCGGTGTATCCACATATCGAATGCTTCGTTGGCATACTACCAACTTTGAGGGTTCATGATTCCACTCCATGTATAAAACTGACCAAACGTAGCATTTGACTTACAGTTGTCGAAGTACCATGTTTAATCATGTACATTATAAAAAAATCTATGATTTGCTTTAATACTGACAGATCAAGTGGATAGCTTTCTAGTAAAATAAAATAAAGTCTTTTTATATAATTTATTTTAAAAATTTATATCATAAGTAAATTTATTAATAAAGAAATTCTTAATAATAACACACTAAAAAAATAGATACTACGACGCATTGTATGGACGTGTTTTCAAGTACTTTTGTACAGACATCTTAGCCTCTACTTTCGTTTTGATCTCTTCAAGGTAGGGGTAGTCTCTTAGAATAGGTTTCTTAAGTCGGGTCTCCAATGTGTCTATGATGCCAGCAAAGTATACATCTACCCAGGTAGGCTAAAAATTACAAGAAAAAGAGAGACATGAAAATAAAAAATCTTTAAATAATAATTAAAATATTTTTATATGAATCTATCCAACAGAACATTGCAGCAGATTCCAATTTTTTTGGAAATCGAATCTACATATCAATAAATTAAGATCAATCAAGCAATTCAATTCACCCTTCTTTTAAAGCTCCACAAGGGAGCATAGGGAGGCCACCAGTCTTCTCCATTCAGAGTGGTTTTGGGCGGTGTTGGTAACCTCCCTCCACGACATTCCTTAACACTTGCCTTACTGTGCTAAACAAATCAGCCAGCCACGGTGCTGGACGCTAAGCGTCCAGTGAAAAATGTATATTTTAAATAAAAATTATGCAAAATATGCTAAGGGTTTTTTTTAATTAGCTATAAAAATAATTTTATTATGTATTAAAACGTCGAATAATCAAATGAAATATAAGTCCTGGTCACTCGCTATACATCACAGGGTGGCAAGTCTTAACGCTTTGACTTCCTTGTAATAGGAACGGTACACCGTTAGAGAGGGTCTTCCAGGCCGTCGGGACCCCAATGGACAGAAAAACAGCGCTCTCCTCGGCCAACTATCATCGGGCATTCTCAGAACATGTCCCAGCCAGGACCATGGCCTCTCCCGAATTACAGAGACGACAGACCCCTGCCGGGTGCGCCGGCGTACAGCGTCGTTTCTTATGTGGTCATACCACCTGATTCCCAATATCCTCCTGAGACACCTGTTTTCAAAACGTATCTTGCGCTCCTGAGCATTGGTCTTGGTGGCATTAAGATCACATAACACCAAAAATATTTTTTCCAAGCTGAGTACCCTTGAGGAGAGTTTGCTCTCTAATCGGTGCTATATGAACTGTCATTTTATTGTCTTTATTATTATTTCTTGCAGTGTTTTTATTAAGGTGCAGTTTGCCATTATACGTGATGGTAATATTACGCACGTGGATAGAGAATAATACTAATACTAAAGAAAATGTAGCATGGTCCCTGTGACGTTTCACAAATTTGCCCCAATACAACCTTGTAATGACGTTCAGTAATTTTAATTATTTTATCAACTTTAATATAAGCCTCGATTCTAATAGCAAGTTATTTAGGTTTATATTACATAAAACTAACAATAATAACAAATTAATACATCTTATTACAAATTAGCAAAAATATGTCAGTTTGTTAAAATAAAATAATACTCGTATTTGGCGACGTTCGTCAAAAGTCACTACGTTAGTCTGCATTAGCTAGGGATGGGGTATACGTTAATTGGATTTTCGATGTTTTTATACATAAAATTAAATGTTCGTAATTAGTTTTAATTCACAGTGGATCTTGGCCTATTTAAAGATAGATACAAATCATACAATATATTAGAAAGTCAGTATAATGAAAATTAGGAATTAAAACGTCAGTTTAGAGAAAACAATTTTTCGGTTTATAAAAAAACTATTCGATTTGTATTAAAAAACAATTTTACTCCATCCCTTTGAGACATGACATTTCAAACATTACAGGGACCATACTACATTTTCTTGAGTATACACTAAGTCTAATGCGTACGAGTATTTTTACAATGCGGATTATTTAACTCGACTGGGGTCCTTTTATTTGTTTTGGATACGATTGGGAATCAAACCCATAATATTCGAGTGAAAGACCAAGAACTAACCAACTAAGCCACGGAGGTCATGAATAGTATTAAATGTTTATTATTTTTCCCATTTAATTTGATTAAATCAAATAATTAAAAAATATTTCATAAAATATTTATTTTATCCATACTTACCACAGTCCCGAGGAACCAGCCTTCTTGGGCAAGGGCTTCGAATTTCTGGAAATAGAAAGGAAGTGTAACTTGTTCGAACTCTGTAGTATCCGCATTTTTCAAAAAGAAAACGTAGTGCTCTGAAAAAAAAACACTTAATGAAGATCACAAATAACATGATTACATTACGCTTCCACTATATACAGTAACATACAACCTGGCGGGTTTATTATAAAGTGGATATTTCTTACAAACTACTAGTACTATATTTAAGACCATCACCGCTCGCACACGGAATGATTTTGTTGAATGAATTTTCTGAAAATCGATATCTTTCACATCTCGGTGGATAAATTGATGATTGAATTTGTTAATAAGTACAGTACAACAGAGTCCCTACATAGGGAAACAAAAGTAACATTGTTCCTGTTGGCATTATGCCATAATATATTGAGACTTTTAAACATTTATTTTGAGTAGCCTGAACATGTGGACTTGTTCTTGCTAAATAATTAATTGTAAGAATTGTTATCTAGTTATAAGTAGTATATAGGTGTTAATTATTTCTAATAAATCATATATAAAGATTATAAAAAATAAAAATAAAATGACATGAAGGAAAATAAGATTAAGTAAGTTCATAAATTATAATATATAAATAAGATTAGTTAAGTAATAAATTTGTATATAGGTATAGCCTGGACAAATATTTGTACAATATATTACTTTGTTTAATAAAAAAATGGCTAAACGTGTATAAAATGTAATATTAAATAAATATTGAAAGCTGATGTTCAAACAAAACAAGAAATCTTTAAATAAATCGAGTACCAACGGGAACTGAACCTGTAACTCCCAGGCTGGAAGACAGGCTTCTTACCAACTTGGTCACGAATGTCGTGTACTCATAATAAAGACCATGTGATGCGAGCATTCATTTGTTTTTTTTTTAATTGTCAATGTATGAAAGAAAGGGGAATGCTGATATCAGAAATAAAGGTATACCATAAATAAAATTGATGTTATAAATAAGATGAACAAAATATTTATCAGGAGGTTTCGACATGTGGATAGAATCAATCGCAGATGATCCGGTGTTTCTGGCAGACAGTATTGACGACCTTCAAACGCTTATAGATAAAATTAATGAAGCCGGTGTGAGGCTGGGGCTGAACATGAACGTGAGTAAAACAAAGTTCATGGTGTTTGGCCGGCAGAATCACGCAGGAGCACGTCTTACATTGAACGGTGCTGATATAGAGAGAGTGAAAACATTTAAATACCTCGGAAGTATCCTAGTGGAAGACCTTGACCAAGAAACCGAAGTCAAGTGCAGAATTGAATCGTCTCTTGCGGCTTTTAATAAAATGAGAAGCATATTCTGCGATGATAATCTAAACTTGAAACTTCGACAACGGTTAGTAAAATGCTACGTTTGGTCAGTGTTATTGCATGGAGTGGAATCATGGACCCTCAAAGTTGGTAGAATGAACCGACTGCAAGCATTCGAAATGTGGATGCACTGGAGAATACTATGGATACCCTGGACGGATATGGTCAGCAACACAATGGCTCTTCAAAGAGCCAAAGTTGATAGAGAGTTGCTGACTAATATTAAAATCCGAAAGGTGTCCTATTTGGGTCATGTACTTAGAGGAGCAAAGTACAAATTACTGCGCCTGATCATTCAAGGCAAAATAGAGGGTCGAAGAGGTGTTGGCAGGAGGCAAATCTCCTGGATCCGCAATATACGTGATTGGACTGGTATAAGGAGTATTGGGGATCTTTTTCGGGCTGCCGGGGACAAAGATGCATACTCTCAGGTGATATTAAACGTTGGGGGGACCTGACATGACACTGAGAAAAAGAAGAAGAGAATCAATGACGAAAGAATGAAGAAGCAAACTACTGAAAACATGGCTGGATCAAGCGGACCAAAACTTGGATGGATTAAGTGGAAAAGAAGGTCAATCGAGAAGTATAAATAATAGAAGAGAGACAAAAAATATGAAACTAATTTAACCTAAGCATTGCACTCGTAACAAACTGAGATCATTCTGCTTGAAGAAAGCCTCGATATAGTAGATAGAAACGCATGTCATAGAGATTAATGTAATTAGTGGATGAACAAAGTATTTTTTTATCAAATATTTTATTTTCTTTTTTTTTTTATTAGGGGTGGTTTTAGCGAAGGGTTATATGTGAATAATATATTTTCTCAGATACTTCGCGAGGCTGCAAGTAAGTTAAAATAGATATTAACTAATTGAAATCTTACTTCGGATCTACCTGGAGTTCCATCAGCAGATTTCCTTACGGCATGGATGGTATTTTTTTGACCTGGATGGTATTTTTTTGACCTGGATGGCATTATTTTATTTTCATTGATTCACAATCAAAAGTGTTAAAATACTCACTGAAATAAATCTCCAGCATGTGCTCAACCAGTCCATCCAATTTCGCATTTTGTAGATTGTCCTTGGATGTGAGATCGAAGACCTTGCCGAGGTAGCGGGCGATGCTAAGGGACTGGCTCAGTTGGTAGTTATCCCCTATGTCCAGGACTGGCAGCTGACCGAAGGGCTGTTCTTAAGTACAATACAACTTGATCAAAACGAGAATTCAAAATTCATGGTGAGTGTATATAATATAATAATTGAAATTTTAATTTTACTGGGGTTTAATAAAAATAAAATAAAGGTTA
This sequence comes from Odontocerum albicorne, assembly GCA_949825065.1. Classification (NCBI taxonomy): domain Eukaryota; kingdom Metazoa; phylum Arthropoda; class Insecta; order Trichoptera; family Odontoceridae; genus Odontocerum; species Odontocerum albicorne. The sequence continues at coordinate 3,045,498 of OX463850.1, forward strand.
AACACAAAAAATAAACTATTGAAATGTGATGCTATCGAACAATACTTCTTCTTCTTCCTCCTCTTGGTCTAGGTCATATGACCTGTTTGTGACGGTGGGCTGTCCTGGGATGATGACGTCCAGCTGCCCTTCCACCTTTTCGGCGGCCTTCCTGGTAATCTCCTGCTGCTAGAGGTTTCAGTGTTAGCGATTTTCGCAAGTTTCGTATCGTCCATGCGGACTACATGATCCCTACAGAAGCGCCTTCTGCTTCTTCCCCACCTCACTATGTCTTCAACACCACAGATAGACTTCGTCTCATTTCTAATCCGATCTCTAAGAGTTCTGCCTGCGATGGAGCGTAGGGTTATCATTTTGAATTGACTAATTCTGAATTGTAAGAACAATACTGAATTGACTAATTCCGTAATAAAATCTTGGAATATGTGAGTCAAAATATAGAAGAAGTACTATCCACCATCGAAAGGTTCATTAGACATATAATGCGATGTCAAAATATGAGATCTTTCAACTGATATTGCAGGGGAAAATTAAGAAAGATACTAAGAAGACATATCTCCTGGTTGAAGAACTTATGGGAGTGATTCCATTGCGGTACCACTTCTTAGTTCGAAGCTGCCGCCTCAAAAGTCAATATAGCCATAATGATTACCAGCCTCCAAAGAAAAGAGGAACTTTAAAAAATAAGACAGTGATTATAGAAATGTGCTTTACTCCATCTATCATTTTTAATATGCACTTTAGATGAAACTAGACAGTAACTGGATAAAAATCGAGTAAAATAAGATAAAATCAACATATTCTATCAGTCGATGGAGGAGAGGCGATTGAAATGGAATGGGCACGTTGTACGCAGAGCACCCGATCACATTGTGAACTAGGCAATCTCCATGGATCTTCCTCGAATAACAACCAGAGGAAGACCAAAGAATTCATGGGTGGTGCAAAAAGATAACCTGATGCAGAGGCACGGCCTGGGGGACGTAGTCCGGGACAGAAGAGTATACAACCTGAGGACGAGAAGAGCTGACCCCAACAGTCTTCGCAGACAATGAGTTGGGATAGAGCCAGGGAGAAGAAGATTCTATCAGTCGAGAAGCTATCAATTAATGATTTGTTTACGGTACGCACAAATTTGTGCGTTTCAGAAACCGTCTATTGCCACGGTGTGCAAATATAATATTTGTTCATTTCGGTTCCGTTCAACTTTATACATCAAAAACACATGTTAACCTTCTTATTTCTTCTGTCGTATTTGCTTTGCTTATTATATTTTTAATAAACAGTATAGTATTTCTAAAAAACACCCTCGTAAACAATGTGTTGAACAGTTATTTTTATGAACAGTTTTATAAACCGAATAACGGTCGTCTAGTAGGCTGGTACGTAGACGGTTAAAATTTGAAGCTCGCAGAAAATTCGTTTCTAACAAATAATGTAGAAAATCCAAGAAATATTATTTTCACTTACTTTCTTTCAGTGGTGGCCAATCTGCAACATCAACTCTCTCATCAACATAGTCGACTCCACTCCAAGCGAAAATGTATCGTATAGGTTCTGCAATCCCTTTGAGATTAAAATAAATTAACTTATAGGTAGCCATGATGATTGGTTGAGAAAATGTTATAAGATGCAAACTGCGCTTTAACAACTGGTAATATAATAAATTCAAGAGTTCTTATATCTCTGTAAACTTATCTGCATTCGATAAAATATTGCTACATCATGAAGCTATATGTATTTTGATTTATTTTTTTAAGATATAATCTATTTTGATCAAGTTTTTTGAAGATTAGATAAGCAATATTTAAAAAAAAAGTTGACTTGTTATCAGTGCCTCTTTTGTATAGATAGCGCCCTTAGGTAGTTTGCAACTTGCGCCCTCTCCCCCCAATGCATAATTCACAAAAAATGTTAACCCTTTCCGTTTCCGATGATGACAGGATGATGGTGTATCTCGAGCCACACAACTACTTCAATGTACGTCTTTCTTCTCCACAAATGTATAAACGATGTAATTTAAGTCCATATTCACTGTTATGTCTAATTTAAGTCCATATTCACTGTTATGTCTAATTTAAGTCCATATTCACTGTTATGTCTAATTTAAATCCATATTCACTGTTATGTCTAATTTAAGTCCATATTCACTGTTATGTCTAATTCTATTGAGAATATGGCGAAAGCCTGTTTTTTTAGCATGGATCTTAAATATGTTTCTAATCTATTGTTTATGGTTAAGGCATTAACATCGTGGAGGTTTAAAGACATTGTAATTTGTTTTATCAAGCACTGTTTATTCCACTTTTTGTAACGGTATAACCCTACTGGTTTCAAGGCTTTCACCTCATGATCAGAGGAGCACCAATAAGTCTTGTTTGTGCTCCCCTGATGATGAGGTGAAAGCCTTGCAACCGGCAGGGTTATGCCGTTACCAAAAGTTGAATAAACGGTGTTTAATAAAACAAATTATAATGTTTCTTGAATATTCGAAAAGATTTTAGTTTCACTTTGTGGTGCCATGTTTTATGTAAAAGGAAAAAAAACGGTTTTTTGTATTTTTGTGTTCACCACAGATTTATTTTTAGGTATACAACCGGTTTTGAAGACCATCGTCTTCATCGTCAGGTGAAGATAAACTAAATTGCTAAAAATATATTTCCTGTACAAGTGTAATATATTATTAACACTTGTACAGGAAATATATTTTTAGCAATTTAGTTTATCTTCGCCTGACGATGAAGACGGTGGTCTTCGAAACCGGTTGTAAACCTGAAAATAAACCTATGGTGAACACAAAAATATAAAATAAGTTTTTTATTTACCTATTTTTCCTTTTACACAAATTATAATGTTTCTTATCGTTAAAATACTGGAAAACTTTGTTCCGTGGAACATTTTATTAATGGTATATTTGCATAAAAGTATGTAACAGTTCTTAAATTGATTGTTATTTATTAATTTGCTAAGTTGTAGCATCAAACAATAGTGGTTATCGTTCGATTTTAAATATGAACTGAATGAACGTATTTTTCCTTACAAAAAACGTATACGAGTATGTATGGTGTATATTTTTAAAACTTATTTATAATATTAATCTTTGAGCACCTCGTTTTGTTTGGCGCCCCTTGACTAGATTTGCATGCTAGCAAACATAGCTCTGCTCGTTTTATAGTAAATATCGGTGAAATACAAAGTTTCTTTAGTGTAATGAAATAAACAAAAAACAACGTCAAGCAAAATAGTTATTTTCGAAGAAAAAAAAAAACAATTCAAGAACCTACAAACCCCGTTATTAAATCCTGAGGGAATGTGGTAATATTTGCAAATTTCACACCTTCAAAGTGAAAAGAATATATTTTTGGGGTAGCTCCTCGACAGGGGTAGAACAAGAAAAAAGAGAATTTGATGCTGCCCACATAGGCATCGACGTGTGTGGTTGTTGAACGTATTATGGAGCATTGTTCGAACATGATAATTTGTGACGTTTGCAAAGGAACGTTTTAGTATTAAAAAAAGAGAAATTAAATCTCCTCGTCAAATATAATTTGAGTTTTGTTTTTGACAAGTTTTACTTTGGTATATTTGGCATTAGTCCAAAGATGCATTTTGTTTTTAAAAACGCTTAAATATGAATTAAATGAAGTAACAGTAAACTGGGCAAGATTTGCATCTAGGTGAAGTAAATAAAGGTAATCACAATACTATAACAGCAGACAAGATTTTTACTCATGTTCACCTGAGGTCCATCCTGTCGTGTAGCTTATGACAACATCGTGACACCCACGATAGCCCTTGACGATTTCTCTTCGTTCATCCTTCCACTCCACAGTTCGAAGTGCAGTCACTTGGTATCTTCCTCTTGTGCGTCGTCCTTCATACTTGCACCACATATTCATGCCAATAAGATAGTATTTTGTAAAAACATACATGTTCTTCTTGTATGAGGTTCTTGATATTTTTATTTATATTATACTACCTTGATCAAAAAGTTTTAGGACCGGCCACCGTGCGGCGCTGTCAGTCACCCGATTGGAATTCTTTTTTTTTTTGTTAGGTTACCACATCTATCATTGACACTTCCCTTTAAATTTCAGCGTCATAGCTTGACATTTGTAAAAGTTACGCTGTACTGAGTACATCTACCTTTGTGCGTGTTTTCGATTTTTTACAAGTTTGAAAATGGCATCAACTGTGCATCAACGAGATTGTATTAAATTTTGTATGAAAACGGATTTAACATTTCAAAGGTCCGCAGACCTTTGAAATGTTAGAGAAGTGTTTTTCGGTGGCACGAAAGCTTCAGAAGTGGTCGTGAGTCGGCCGAGGATGACGAACGCAGTGTCAGTCGGAAATCGATGAAAACATCGATAAAATCAAAGAAATGTTGGCCAAAAACCGCAAATTGACCATTAGAGAGCTGGCAGAGGACTTGAACATCGCTTACGGATCCGCTCAAAACATTTTAGTTAGTGATTTGGGCCTCAGACGTGTTGCTGCAAACTGGTGCCGAAACACCTCAATTTCATGCATAAAAATCGCGAAAGACATGATTTCCATGAGTTTTTGACCAAAAACAACACGATTACTATGCAGCAGCCTTCAAATTCACTTGATCTGGCTCCCTGCGACTTTTTCCTGTTCAACCAGCTTAAAAAACCGCTTCGCGGAACACGTTACAGCACCCGAGAGGATGTCATGAAAAAATCGAAGACGGCTCTGATGGACATACCGAAAATTGAGTGCCAGCGGTGTTTCGAGGATTGGATCAAGCGCTGGCGTAAGTGCGTTGCAGTCGATGGGGAGTACTTTGAAGGGGACCATATCGATTTTGATGAATAAACTTGTATTGTCGATTTTATGAATAAAGTCCTAAAACTTTTTGATCAAGGTAGTATTCTTGAAGTATGGAATGTCAGCTATTTTCTAAGTCCCATATATCAAAGTTGACACCAAAATACTATTGTTCACATCATCTTAGAAGATTTCGATACTATCCGGTTCGAGTATATATGAGGAGGTATTATTAAAATAAAGAACATGTCCACCAAATCGAATGTTGGGAAATCGCAAAAAAAACTGTTTGCATTAAAAATATATGATATAATAATTCATTGTAAAAATAACTGAAATCCTTAAAATCGCTTAAGGTGACTTGATTTGTTGTTTAAAATCGAATCATAATAATTAAAATAGTTATTCTAGTTTAAAATATGGACATGACCCTTTTCGAGTAGCCAATTCTACTTTAATCTTTTTTGATTGAACAGGTCTGTGACATGATGTTTTTTGTTCGATTTCAAAAATATTATTTATTTATTTAATTAACGACACAACAGTGTCTTTATACTCGTATAAAAATGAACATGTGACAGGTTATACAGTACTTAAAATTATTGACAAATAATACAACTTTATCTTAAACTAACATGAAGGTACAAAAAGCAGTAGTAATAATAAATTACAGTCATCGTTTTAAAATTATTTAATAAATTATACAGGTGTGGCAAAAAATAATTGGGTAGTGTAATTTATTTTAATTTTAATCAAATAAAATAAGTAAAGTGATACAAAATAAGAAGAAATATTACAATAAAACTATAAATATATTTAGGTAGATAAAGCTGTATAATGACATTACACTGCACGTACGATTTAAAACTGACAGTTGCTGGTGTACTGGTATGAAGTTAGACACAGTCGGAAAGCTATGATTGGTCAATTAGGACATGATCTTTTTTGATTTGTTTGAAGCCTGGACAAGATATTTTTTGAAAAAATACTGTTTTTTTCTTATGATTTTAAAATGATTTATGTGCTTTTTTTCATTGAAACAAAAATGTCAAACGGCTCCGTACCATCGATAAGAAAAAAAATCTGCTTTATCATGATTTGATATGTTTAAGTGCCCTGTTGAATTAGTTATCTATCGCTACACGACGCCATTCGATATACCTTTATAACTCTTCCTTCATCTGAGAAATACAACCTAAATTACAGAATTCTTCATGTTGTTCTTGCCTTTCATTATTCATCCATACATCGTATTTTCTTTTCCTTACACCTTATCACTTCACAATTACATTTTTGTGTTCTACGTAAGTCTTTATATTTCTTAGTATCTTCTTTTGAAAAATATTAGCGCGTGTGAAGCCACAGGCGACTAAGAATATAAATTGACTAGCTTTATATTGCCCCAGCTCCTGGAATGGATATTAAGTAATCCACGGCAGAGATTACTTCCCTGTTTGCACAGAGGGACAGTTTTCATATCTACGTTTGTTCTTCAATTTCATCTTCTCTGTTTATTCTGCTGCCTCCCCTTCTCTCCACAGGGAAATACTTTTCAGAGAAAATTAAACTGAAAGCAAACTCGAGATTGTTCATACACTATTAAGTCAACCTGGAATGTAAGATTTGACATGAACATGATATATTATTATACTACAATATATCGAAACAATTTTCTTCTTCCTGGCACTGTTCCGCCTCATTGCCTAGGTAGGCTGTTGGGGTCGGTTCTTCTCGTTCTCAGGCTGTATATTCTTCGGTTCTGGGTGTCGCTTTCATCTAGGCCGTTTCTCTGCAGGATTTTGGAGCATTGAGTCATCCAAGAGTTATTTGGTCTTCCTCTGGACGGCTGTCGAGGAAGATCCACAGACATTGCCTTATTTACATTATGGTCTGGTGGAATATATCGAAACATTCTGAATCAGATCTGCAGATATTTTCTTAATACTTAGATTTCCCATCGTAAATTCTGTAATGTTTTAATAACAAATGTATTTGTAAAACATATGCAGCTTCGGTAGAAGTATGGTTTGGGCTGTAAAACACTTGATATCCTCGCGGCCGGGCTCACCCTATATTGGGGGAGGGGGGGGGGTGTATCTCGACCAAGGGAATGTTATAAGACGAGCCCAATCATTTTGATAACTTCTCTCTTAAATGTATTTTCTGTAGTTTATCTTGAAATACATGTGTACGATTTCGGAATGTATTTATATAAACGTATGTATTGTATATGTGCAGGAAAATGAAGTGTCAATGGGCAGGACACGTAGCCAGAATGTCAGATTTCCGATGGACATCCGAAATAATCCAATGGAACCCATGAGGCATAAAGAGGCCCAGAAAAAGACCGAAGGTACGCTGGATATGTGAAATCAGGAAGTATGGCCACATCACATTGCACCAACGAGCAAAACACCGAATTGTTTGGAGTCGACTTGGGGAGACCTTCATCCAACAGTGGACCAACCCATGTTGACAATGATGACGTATATACTTTGTTGCTATCAATAAACCTATATTATTTATTTAAGCGCCTTCAAAAATGATAGCAGTCAAAGTAATGAATTATTTGTCATTATTTTTTTATTACGTGACACTATTTACGATCTTATATATTTTAACACACTGAAGGAACACACTTCCTTCAGTTGCCGTATCGTTTCCTGTTTCATTTTTATATGAATTTCGTTGAACCATATTTCAATCGTTTCCTGTTTCATTTATTTATTAATTTAGTTTAACCATATTTCAATCGTTTCATGTTTCATTTTTTTTTATTAATTTAGTTCAACCATATTTCAATCGTTTCCTGTATCATTTTTTAATAATTTAGTTCAAACATATTTCAATCGTTTCCTGTTTCATTTTTTTATTAATTTAGTTCAATCATATTTCAATCGTTTCCTGTTTTATTTTTTTATTAATTTAGTTCAACCATATTTCAATCATTTCCTGTTTCATTTTTTTATTAATTAAGTTCAACCATATTTCAATCGTTTCCTGTTTCATTCTTTTATTAATTTAGTTCAACCATATTTCAATCGTTTCCTGTTTAATTTTTTTATTAATTTAGTTCAACCATATTTCAACCGTTTCCTGTTTCATTTTTTTTTATTAATTTATTTCAACGATATTTCAATCGTTTCCTGTTTCATTTTTTTATTAATTTAGTTCAACCATATTTCAATCGTTTCCTGTTTCATTTTTTTCTTAATTTAGTTCAACCATATTTCAATCGTTTCCTGTTTCATTTTTCTCTTAATTTAGTTCAACCATATTTCAATCGTTTCCTGTATCATTTTTTAATAATTTAGTTCAACCATATTTCAATCGTTACCTGTTTCATTTTTATATGAATTTCGTTCAACCATATTTCAATCGTTTTCTGTTTCATTTTTTTTATTAATTAAGTTCAACCATATTTCAATTATTTCCTGTTTATTTTTTTTTCTTAATTTAGTTAAACCATATTTCAATTGTTTCCTGTTTCATTTTTTTATTAATTTAGTTCAACCATATTTCAATCGTTTCCTGTTTCATTATTTTATTAATTAAGTTCAACCATATTTCAATAATTTCCTGTTTCATTTTTTTATTAATTAAGTTCAACGATATTTCCATCGTTTCCTGTTTAATTTTTTTTTATTAATTTAGTTCAACCATATTTCAATCGTTTCCTGTTTCATTCTTTTATTAATTTAGTTCAACTATATTTCAATCGTTTCCTGTTTCATTTTTTTTTATTAATTTAGTTCAACCATATTTTAACCGTTTCCTGTTTCATTTTTTATTATTTAGTTCAACCATATTTTAATCGTTTCCTGTTTCATTTTTTTTTATTAATTTAGTTCAACCATATTTCAATCGTTTCCTGTTTCATTTTTTTTTATTAATTTAGTTCAACCATATTTCAATCGTTTCATGTTTCATTTTTTTATTAATTTAGTTCAACCATATTTCAATAGTTTCATGTTTCATTTTTTTATTAATTTAGTTCAACCATATTTCAATCGTTTCCTGTTTCATTCTTTTATTAATTTAGTTCAACCATATTTCAATCGTTTCCTGTATCTTTTTTATTTTATTTATTTAGTTCAACCATATTTCAATCGTTTCCTGTTTCATTTTTTTCTTAATTTAGTTCAACCATATTTCAATCGTTTCCTGTTTCATTTTTCTCTTAATTTAGTTCAACCATATTTCAATCGTTTCCTGTATCATTTTTTAATAAATTTAACAAGAACATAGAATACAGTCTTAAAATATCTTCACACACTATAATTTACACATGTACGGAAATTATTGCATAAGCCGACTTACGACCTGTTTATCGGAACCGAGTGCGGTCGTAAGTCTGCGACTATCTGTATACATATTGTAATTCCTGAATCCTTCGGATTAGTTCCAGATTTAATACTATATTGACATTGTTTTATAATATAAAATTTGAGATATCGCTCAACAAATATCATTCATATTTGCATTGTAAATTTACTTAGTTTACTTTTCTCACCCATTCGTATACCATGTCCAAACGCCTATACGTGATCTGGTTCATAATATTTATTTAATTAATTCATGATGCCACAGTGCGTTTTACAAAACATGAAAACAAATGCAAATAAGACAAATTAATTTTAATACTTAACATAAAATATGTTAACATATTTTTTCCGTATTCTAAAATAAAAACTTTGCACATAGGTCTTTAGTTCATCTAAAATCTGAAGATTTTTTTATTTGTTCTGTTATACTTAGACACCACATTATATACACGGCAATCTTTTAAATGGATAGACATCGTAATAAAACCAAGAAATAGTTGTGTATTCATATATATTGAGTGTTAACATAAGTCGTGTCCATTTTTTCCAAATTTACTCCCTCGATTGAACGCGAACAGAAGGAGGTGTCGAAAATTTTTACTTTCGTCTACTTGACATTCCATTTTGAAGGCTTGTAATCAAATAAAATAATATATGTAACGTAAAAGCAAACACAATATCCTGTAGAGCAGAACATTTTCTTTCGAATGACGTATAATCTTTACCATGTTGTTTTACTTTTGGTGCTCATTTTTAAATTTGAAAGAAAACGGACACAACTTATGTTAACACCTACTATAATACATTAATTTATCTTGATTTTAAATTAATTTTTCGTAGAAAAAATGCACACTTAAGAAAAATTTTATCTTATTAAATACCACTTACATTTATTTACCATTCGGCTTCACTCAATAAGTATTTTTTTTTATGTAATCGAAAACAAACATACAATTGTAATTTATTTTTAACAAACACTGTTTATTCCACTTTTTTTTTTTTTTTTTTTTTTTTTTTATGACGGTATAACCCTACCGGTTTCAAGGCTTTCACCTCATCTTCAGGGGAGCGTAAACAAGACTAAATGTTGTTCGGACTGGCACCGATATAGACACTTCAACGGTTGGAGGCGGGAGGGGTGAGAGGAAGGCTAGGTATAATTTCGGCCAAGAGCGGGGAGATTTTGGGGAAATAAGTATTCAGCAGATGCTCTGATCGGTATACTGACTTAGAAATTTCTAGGGCCTCCAATCTGTCCAATCTATTTACGTTGTCGCTAATATGTCGGAAATAGATTGGACAGATTGGAGGCCCTAGAAATTTCTAAGTCAGTATACCGATCAGAGCATCTGCTGAATACTTATTTCCCCAAAATCTCCCCGCTCTTGGCCGAAATTATACCTAGTCTTCCTCTCACCCCTCCCGCCTCCAACCGTTGAAGTGTCTATATCGGTGCCAGTCCGAACAACATTTAGTCTTGTTTACGCTCCCCTGAAGATGAGGTGAAAGCCTTGAAACCGGTAGGGTTATACCGTCATAAAAAAAAAAAAGTGGAATAAACAGTGTTTGTTAAAAATAAATTACAATGTCTTTAAACCTCCACAACGTTAATGCCTTAACTATAAACAACAACAAACATACAATTATTATTATCCTAAGCTCGACAGCCCTGGGTGGGCCTTGGCTGAATCCAGGAGCTTCCTCCATTCTTGTCTGTTTGATGCCCTTGTTCTCCAATTTCTCACTGGCAACACCGATACAAACATACAATATTTATCCAATAAATGATAAAATATCAACAATATTAGAAAAAAATAGCACATTAATTGAACACGTAAAGCGCATAAAATCAATAACATATAACAGGGATGGCCAAAAGGTTGATCGCGAAGCAAATTTTTGATCGATCACGACTGACTTCGTAATTTAAAATACGGTTTTGTCAAATTTCATTACGCGCATGCACTTGTCAACACAATCAAATAGTTATACTTTTTTGATATGAAGATATATCTACTCCAATTAAATGTACGTATGTTATTTAATGTTGTATGTATATTTTTTCTTTTAATTAATATTTTTAGCCACGTTAATTCCGCTCATTCTTATTATTAAAATTTTCACACTCTCTCTCTATATCAGCACCGTTCAATGTAAGACGTGATCCTGTCGGCCAAACACCATGAACTTAGTTTTACTCACGTTCATGTTCAGCCCCAGCCTCACACCGGCTTCACTAATTCTATATATAAGCGTTTGAAGGTCGTCAATACTGTCTGCCAGAACAACCGTAACATCTGCGTACCTGATGTTATTGACGCATACACCATTCACTTCGACCCCCAGATTCAAGTTATATAGTGCTTCCTTGAAAACTATATCAGAGTACAGATTGAATAACATAGGTGACAAAATACAACCTTGTCGGACTTCACGTTGAATTGGTATGCCTTTCGATTTGTTATTTTCTAATTTAATGACAGCTTCTTGGTTCCAGTACAGGTTTTTAATAATATTTATATCCTTATCATCTATACCCCACTCCTGAAGCATCTTAACAAGGTCTGCGTGCTTCACTCTATCGAATGTCTTCTCGTAATCGATGAAACAGGCAAAAATGTATTTCCGTTGGTCTCAGCATTTCTGCAGTAGCACGTTTATTGCTAATAACGCTTCTTGTGTTCCAAAGCCATTCCTGAAGCCAAATTGAGAATTATCCAGGTCACGCTCGCACTTCAGCCTTATTCTTGAATGTATAACCTTTAAGAATATTTTATATCTCAAAGGCTAATCAGTCGATACTCATTACATTTTTGGGATGCTGTTTTTTAGGGAGAGTGATGAATGTAGATTTAAATCAATCTTGGGGGATGACCCCCGTGTCATAAATAATATTAAACAGTCTTAACAGGTAGTCAATGTTTTTGTCGTCAATCAATTTTAAAATCTCAGTGGATACTTCATCAGGTTCACAGTTTTTTTTTGTTTTTACCATTAGAAATAGCATGGAGAATTTCAGATTTCATTATTGATGGCAAATCTACTTGCTCCGCAATATACGTGATTGGACTGGTATAAGGAGTGTTGGGGATCTTTTTCGGGCTGCCGGGGACAAAGATGTCTACTCCCAGGTAAAAGTCAACGTTGGAGGGAACCTGACATGACACTGGGAAGAAGAAGAAGAAATTATCAAAAATAAACCAGTCTTACATGCATACATACCATCACGCCATGCCCTTGTTGAGGTAGGCAGAGAAGATAGAGTGCCAGGTTTTTCTATCCCGTCACTCCTTCGTTACCTTTTTTTACACACATACAAGCCCTCCGGTTTCTCAGTCTTTCTACGTTTTCTTCTTTCAAAATATCATTCGATCGGTTTCCTGCAAGTTATTTTTCTAAATGAAAGAATTTGTAGTAAATATTTTTTGTTAGTGAAGGAATTTTGTGTTCATTGTTTGACTATTATTCCTTTTAACAGTTTTTTTTAAAGAATAAAAATCACATACGTCAAATGTGTATGAAAAAACTTTGAAAGCTTCTACTTTAAAAGGATCATTTTGTAAAAAAAAAAGTACAGAATTCTCTTGACGAATGTATACAAAGTGAATAAAAAAGGTGCCATTTACCAAAGACACGCAGGGGGATGTTTCATGGAATATCTCGGTGATGTATCACGCGTATTCTTGATTACCCCATCATAAAGTATTCAGCGCGTTCGCATACATTACTCTGTTCCATGGAATCTTCCCTTTTTTTCAATGTTGCTAGCTAATGGGAACTAAAACAAAGTACACATTTTAGATTTTCCTTTTTCATTTATATAAACTGGTATTATTTACATTTATTTTTTTATGGAACAAAGACAGAATTCATTTAACCACGGTCTGTCTACACGTTTGCTCGAGGTCTGCAGGTTTAAGCATACTTGAATAACATAAAAATCTAGTCATTTTTCAAAATTGGTTTTTATTATATTGACTCATATTTCATAATGTCTTTATTTTGGTGGCGCGAAATGACCGCCGTGTGACGCTTGAAGACCTTAACGAAGAATTTCCTGACATTTCTCGAAGTCTCCTTCGTAATATTGTGTCAGAAAAACTTGGTTACAAGACGTTGTGTGCGAGATAGGTGCCCAGAATGCTCACACCGGAGCACCATCAAAATCGCGTGACCGCCGCGCGTGAATTTTTGGATCGTTTTGCACAGGAGGGAGAAGCTTTTCTGGACTCTATCGTGACGGGAAATGAGACGTGGGTGTGTCACTACACCCCAACAATTTTTCAATGATCAGGAGGTCGAGGAAGCTGTGAAGAAGTGGCTGAAAGAGCTGGCGGCGGAGGTCTATGACACTGGCATACAAAAGCTGGTGCCCCGACTACAGAAATGTCTTGATCTCGACGGCAATTACGTTGAAAAATAGTTTAATATTGTATATTTGTGAAGTATCCTGTGAATTTCAATTAAATACAACCATTTTTCGATCCTGCATAAATGTTGTAACCTTACTTTCTGCATGACCCTCGTATATCATATTAATCATCTTCCGATAAATAGATTAGAGCGCAGTCATAGAAGAAGTTGCGACACACTGAATCTGGTTCTTCACACGTTCATACATTAGTTAGAATCCTGCATGCTCCTTCTCCCAAATGGGTTCGGATTTAATTTCTGAAGTACAACAGCATGCAATTAACAAATACACGCACAAACGTCTTCAATTCACATATTGTCTGACAATCATATCAATCACGAGGTCACCTATCGATATCGATCGAAGAACTCAAAAGTGACACTTTGTTGTTTTAGAAGCAAAAAAAGTCAGTTTGGTGGCGTATTTCAAAGTTTTATTTTTTGTTTTAAAAGCACAAAAGAGCCACTTTAAAATTTTAATAACATGAAAATGTAATTTTGCTGTCTTAAACAAAAAAAGTGTCACATTGTTGTTTAAAAGCAAGAAAGTGTCAAAGGTTTTACTTTGTTGTTTTCAAAGAATAATTAGACAAGAGTATGTCTTGTCGTATGTGACCCAAAAATGTCTATAAAACTAAAATGAAAGGTATACCAGACTGTCGTTAGACCCACGATTATGTATGGCTCAGAATGCGGGACTATGTACAGCTCCTACTCTAGGCAACTTGAAACAGTAGAAATGCGAATGCTTAGGTGGTCGGCAGGAGTATCACTAAAATATAGAATTAAGAGCTCACACATTCGTGGTAGCTTGGGGGTCACTGACATAAACAGTAAGCTGTAAGAGCGACAGCTGAGATGGTACGGGCACATAAGACGGAGACCATACGATAAATCAGGCAATGTTTGTGGATCTTCCTCGACAGCCGTCCAGAAGAAGACCAAAGAACTCCTGGATAATTCAATGCTCCAAAATCCTGCAGAGAAACGGCCTAGATGAAAGCGACACCAAGAATCGAAGAACATACAGCCTGAGAACGAGAAGAGCCGACCCCAACAGCCTATCTAGACAATGAGTTGGGACAGTGCCAGAAAGAAGAAAAGAGAATTAGACAAGAGTATTAATTGTTGTATTAAAAGTGTAACTTTGATGTCACGTTGTCAAAAGTGTCACATTTTAAAAGCTCCGGTGTGAATGTGCCATTTCATTGTCTTAAATAGATGTTTTTTTTAAATTACTGTAATAATGGTGCTTAGACCACTAAAATGTTAAAAGTGCCACTTTATTGAATTAAAAATATCTGTATACGGTATTTTTGATAATATTTTCGATATTCTTATATCAGAATACAGCCAATTCAATCTTCTACACACATGTCTCCATTTTCTTTTCGGTTCTCCGAACTGTTTCTTTATTTCGAAAAGAAATTCTTCAGGATTAGTGAAACGTTTCCCTCCCACCCGGAATGGCACTGGCGCATTCCTCCTCCTGTGCCAAGGCACTTGGGGTCCAACACCCACCCCGGCCCCTGCCTTCTGTTGCTAGAAGTGTTGACAGATCGCACCGCACCGATATGATTATGCCACCAAAGACGAAAGCGACGCATGACTTTTTGAGTTGGGTCTCTTTAAAACAAAATATTTCACCGTGATATCACACGAAATCCTAAAAGAAACACGTAAACGCCTCTAATCTGATCCGCTTCCAGGAAAAGTGGCGCCCTGGAAGGATAATAAACTACATATTACACCGTCATTGATTCCAGGTAAATGATATATGTGAGTGAACAATGAAAGATTGGAGCAAGTTGAGGAATTCTGCTATCTGGGTAGATTTTTCTCAGATAGCGGAAGAGTTACGAGAGAAATTGAAAGGCGTGTTTTGAAAGGAAACCAAAGGAGCCCATAACCATATATACACTAACCGCACATTATCAAAAATTGCTAAGATTATGATTCGCAACAGTTTTTTTAAACTTTGCTGTATGGAAGGGAAATGGTAAAAAGTTGAAAAATCGCCGGAAATACGTATGAGAAAGGTGTATGGATGTCGAAGAGGCGAAGGATGTGTGTCAAGATAGGAAAGTCTGGTGTTCTGTCCTCTCTGCCTACCCCGACAGAAAAATGGTGTGATAGTATATATGTGTTAATTTTAAGACATAAAACACAAGTATGTATTAATTTTAATATATAAAACTCAAGGTATTTTCTGTAAGTGGAAAATTAATAAACAGGAGACGATCTACCCCACAAAATTAAGAAAACATGATCAGGTTGATTGTTCTTATTTTGTGTCGTAGCCTCAACGCTGGGGAATGTGACCCACATTGCTACTGCTGTGTACATCTTACACATTATTATCCAGTCCTTCCATCATTCCGATGTCCGCAGAGCTTGTAGCAATGGTAAAATCGTATCACCTGGACACTCCGTCGCTGCACTGACTAGCTCTACTTCTGCAACTATCCACAATGCTAGTAATCATGTTTTTCTATGTCCTCTTTGAGACCGAAGAACTGAAGAAAGCCTCGAGTACATTAGGTTGATAGCCTCTTTGAGATGTAAAGTTCTTCTTACATATCATAGATTCATTTGTTAAAACACCACATCTCTAGAGTCTATCCTTGATCTTTCTTTGGACCTTAAATGTCCAAATTTCTGAGGCTTACAGAAAAACTGAAGAAATCAGATAATTAACAAGACATACATTCACTTCTTGAGAATTGTATGTTTCTTCAAATCAGTCCTAGTCTCGACAAAGCACTCTTACATATACCAGTATGTTTTTTTATTTCGTGTTGTTTATAGTTAAGGCATTAACGTTGTGGAGGTTTAAAGACATTGTAATTTATTTTTATCAAACACTGTTTATTCCACTTTTTTGTGACGGTATAACCCTACCGGTTTAAAGGCTTCCACCTCATCTTCAGGGGAGCGCAAACAAGACTAAATGCTGTTTGAACTGGTACCGATATTCACGCTTCAACGGTTGGGGGCTGAGGGGTGAAGGAGGCATGGGACAATTTCGGCCAAGAGCGGAGAGATTTTTGGGTAATAACTGTTCAACAGATGTTTGGATCGGTGTACTAACTTAGAAATTTCTACCCAAGATAAACATTTTCATATACTAGGCGTATCCAGAAAGTAAGTGTACTGAGGCTCTCACGACCGGATGGATTTTATTTTCGACATGTTGGCTACACTTCCGTGTAGCCTGACCTTTCCCATCCACAACGAGACCGGTTCGAAGTCAGTACGTTGAGAAGTGTCAACGCGACAACACGTTTCGTGAAAAATGTCAATCCAATCTCCCGCCAAGTGCGAAATAAATAATGTCGGGCAAGATTTTTTGAGGCGCTGCAAACTCCATGGACATGAATTTCTCTGCTCCATCGTTACTGGAGATGAAACTTGGGTTGCACACTACACGCCTGAAACCAAAAGGCAGTCTCAACAGTGGCGTCACACCTCTTCACCCTCCGCCAAAAAGTTCAAAACCACAATTTCAGCCAAGAAAATCATGGCATCCGTGTTTTGGGACTGTCAAGGCATAATTTTAATTGAATATATGCCTCAAGGGGAGACCATCAACTCTGCAAGATACTGTGAGACCCTAAAAAAATTGCGGAGGGCGATTCAGAACAAGAGGAGAGGCATGCTGACAAAGGGAGTCTGCCTGCTGCACGACAATGCCAGACCACACACGGCCAACGCCACGAAGGAACTGCTCGCCTCGTTTAAATGGGATGTCCTGAACCATCCCGCGCATTCCCCTGACCTAGCACCTTCACATTACTATCTCTTTACCTCCCTGAAGCTGCACATGGGTGGAAAAAGGTTTTCAACCGACGAGGAGGTAAATGAGGAGGTGGAGAAGTGGACGGAGGGGTTGGCGGGAAACTACTTCGAGGAAGGCATCAAAAAATTGATACCCCGCTTCACCACCTGCATTGAGAGGAATGGCGACTATGTCGAAAAATAGCTTACATATGTACTACGGTATCCACGTAATTTTTTTGTTTAAATGAAAAAAAATGTAACCTACAAAAATTCAGTACACTTACTTTCTGGATATGCCTCGTACTATCAGCGATTTATGTTCAGATGTGAAATTATTAGTGTCTAACAGGTTAAATGACATGTACTACCTTTAAATAGTGGATAATACCAGAATTAACGGTGGTTGGGAAGCAAAGAAGATAGCAAATTTAAAAGAAGCTAAGCCGTTGCAGTGCGAGGTATCTCATAAAGAACAAATAAGAGTTGAGCGCCAACACAAAAATATACAATATATAGTATTACTCTACTTATCCATCAATCATCAAAGTATGGTCAAGAAGAACGGGCAGCAAGGAATTCTTCTATAATATTTAGGTAATATTTCCTCAGATGCTGGAAGAGTTGCGAGGGATATCGAAAGGTGTATAGGAAGTTAACACAATGGAGTACTAAAACATATAGATTCGAACCGGACATTATGAAAATCTGCAAATATTGTAATCCACAACAGTGTTTTAGTATCGACTTTGGTACATGGCAGTGAACGATGGACGTGAAAAAATATGTAAAGAGCCGAGTAAGTGATATTAAAATGCGTGCACTAAGAATAAAACATGTGTTGATGATGTAGACAGAATAAGAAAGACGTGATAAGGGATGAATGTGATGAGTAAGATGAAGAAGGAAAAAAAATCGAATACAAAACACGTAATATGAAGCTGTCAATATTTCAAAATGGCCTATGATTTGTGACCAAGTTTGGGGGAATGGTTGATGCGGAACCAATAAAGTAAACAGAGCTCGGACTCGAGAGTGGATGCTTCGCTCGTATAACAAGAAAGTTTGCAAATGTTTTATTAACAAGACAACAATATAGTACTTAAATGGGTGGTATCGAACCTAAAATATGTTATTAGGCAATGTTTTAATAATACAGAATATACGACACCTAATAATAATAATAATCTTTATATTACACAACTCGTGCAGATATAAATACATACCAGGACATAGAGATGTATCACTAAAAGCCTTAAAAATTTGCCCCAGTTTTGACATAATCATATATATTTACGAGTATTCCCTTGCACCATAAAAATGCCATATACTCGTAATTAAAGGATGCCACTCACTATCCGATCGCATATTCCGACAAGCGTAGATTATACAGTAAATTGTTTATAGATAAAGTGTGTGCCAAATTGCATTGTGTAAAATTGAGGACACTAGATGTCTAATCCACGAATTAAAAAAAGAAAGAAGTATTAACAACGATCAAATTATTTCTTTGGAAATGTGATGAAATGATGTCCTTGAATGAATGTAAAACAGGTGTAATAATAATGAATAACAAATCTAATATTCATCAAACTATTAACGCTGACTCTGATATTTTGACAGATCTCGATTATTATGAAATTATGAAGATATAAGCTGATAAATTCAACGAGACTGGTCATTAGAAAGAAAAAAACGAATAAATTAAAAATACTAGCATAACACATTCTCATACAGTTCCCATGATTTCCTTGACTTCTTACATTTCCTTCATTCAAAATATTATTCACTTGATCCAGCCATATTTTTTTATCTTCCTTTACCATGCCTTCTACTCGTATTTGCAATATATGTATTTTTTGTTAGTATGTCTTCATTCATTTCTTCCATATGCTCAAACCATCTTCTCCATCTTACTCAACCAATTAGCTCTAATAATTCATTAGCCCTCAACTCATCATATTAGCTCTAATCATTAATTAACCCTTAACTCATCGCATTAGCCTTTATCATTCATTAGCATTTAACTCATCACATTAGCCCTAATAATTAAGTTCACATTCATCCCTAATCACTTAATTCTGTATTTTGTCACGTTATCACCCCGTGTATTCTACTCAATGTACTTATTTCTACAGCCTTTATCCGGGTTCTTGTAGTCTTTTTCTACTTCCACATTTCACTCACATACAGCAAAGTTTTTTTCTGAAATACTGTTATTGACTATCATCTTAGTAGATTTTGATAATGTCCGGTTCGAGTACATGTGTTTTAATGTGCATTGACTATGTTTCCTCTTGACTCTTTCAACATCTGAAAAAATGCTTCCCAAGCTGCAGAATTCCTCAACTTACCGCAATTTTTTCATTGTTCACACATATGTCACATTTACTTTTCTTTTCACATTTTTCTGTCATCGTGACTGAATTTCGCAACATTCAATTTCAGATATTTATAATAGGTTAGTCAAAAAGTTTTGAAAGTGACATCTATGGAGCAGTAGAAAACCAAAATTTCTACGCCATTTTAATATTTCATCTTTCATAAGAACGTACTCAAAATTTCATTTCGATCTGTCAATTCATTCTTTGTTTACAAGCCACTTGAAGTTGACGTGTCAGTGTATTTTTTAACAATGGAAAAATCAGAATATCGTGCAGTGATTAAATTCTTTGTTTTGGAAGGTTTATCGGCTACTGAGATCCATGCAAAGATGGTGAAAGTATTAAAGGAGTCTTCTCCTTCATTTCCAACCGTTCACCGATGGGTTTTGGAGTTTAAGCGTGGCCGTACAAGCGTTGAAGACGATCCACGCTCAGGACGTCCAAAAAGTGCATCAACACCAGAAATCATAGCGAAAATACAGGATATGGTTTTGGAAGATCATCGATCGACTGTGGATGTGATAGCTGACACCATAGGCATCTCACATGGAACAACATGGCATATTTTGGCAGTATTAACATTTATCATACAAATTATTTATCAAACTCTTTCAACTTAATGACGGCCGAGAAAACCTTCCAGGTAATTTAAATGTTGTTGTCTCTGATTAGCGAATGTAACAAATAACCAACCCCTATATGATTTATATTTTCCCAAAATCAGTTTCAAAAACTGAATAAAATTATTTAAAACCTTTTTCATTTCAATAAAAGTATCAAACTCTCGTAACAAATGGCAGAGTAGTGTTTGACTTTTCCCAAGTACGTTCCAGTCTTATTTTTTACGTGCTTTTTTTTGTTTTGAAACTGGAGAAAGGGATGAAAGGAAGATGATATTCCCTGATTCTCGTCACATGTCCTCGTCACATAGTTAAATATTCTCCTTTTTCACGTCGAGAATATAAAACACTCCCTTGATAAATTGCCAGGGAAGTCCTACTTGGGATGCTGATGGCGAAGTTCTTACAAGATGCGTTACCTCGCTTTTTTTTAAATAACTTGGACCCTTAAGGCGCGTTCTCACGGTTCAAGTTTAGTTGACCGATTATAGTTGATCAACAAAAGTTGAATACGACTTGAATCAGTTTTTGTTCACACGTTTCAATAGAAACTGATTCAATAAACTGTTTCTATATTATTCAGTTAAAAATGGCGTCGAAAGCATTTTCTCTTGCATCTTTATTTTTATATTTATCGAGTTGAAAGTGAACTTGACAATCAACTTGAATTCACACGTTTCAAGACAGGTTTCAACTTGAGAGCAAATGGCGGATGACTCATAACTTGAACGATAAAGTTTGACTGGGTCAATCTTTCTTGATCAACTAAAAAAAGTTGATCAACTCTCAACTCTGAAACAAAGATTCTCACTACAGATTTCATTTAACTTTTGTTCATCAATTTTAATCGGTCAACTAAACTTGAACCGTGAGAACGGGCCTTGAATCAGTTTCTATTGAAACGTGAGAACAAAAACTGATTCAAGACATGTTCAACTTTTATTGATCAACTTTAATCGGCCAACTAAACTTGAACCGTGAGAACGGGCCTTGAATCAGTTTCTATTGAAACGTGTGAACAAAAACTGATTCAAGTCGTGTTCAACTTTTATTGATCAACTTTAATCGGTCAACTAAACTTGAAACGTGAGAACGGGCCTTGAATCAGTTTCTATTGAAAAGTGTGAACAAAAACTGATTCAAGTCGTATTCAACTTTTATTGATCAACTTTAATCGGTCAACTAAACTTGAACCGTGAGAACGGGCCTTGAATCAGTTTCTATTGAAACGTGAGAACAAAAACTGATTCAAGACATGTTCAACTTTTATTGATCAACTTTAATCGGCCAACTAAACTTGAACCGTGAGAACGGGCCTTGAATCAGTTTCTATTGAAACGTGTGAACAAAAACTGATTCAAGTCGTGTTCAACTTTTATTGATCAACTTTAATCGGTCAACTAAACTTGAAACGTGAGAACGGGCCTTGAATCAGTTTCTATTGAAACGTGTGAACAAAAACTGGCTCAAGCGGGTCTTTAGCGACTTTTAGGATTCAACTTTTGTATTCTTAGATAAAACTTTATCTAATGTGAGTTGGAAAAATAGTTTTTTTAACATGTGATCCATCGTTAAATTTGTGTTATCTATCGTCATCTTACAACTTATATCTTTTGGACTTACAACTTATATCGTTAATTTAGTTGTCAGATGACTTTAATTTATGTAAAATATTTTATTAAATAATTTTGTTTGTTTTCTTTTTGCCCCTTTGCACTGATTTCTTATGTTATTCAAATTGTGTCTGATATTGTTCGATTTATTTGTAAGAAGATGTATCACTAAGAATTATTCTCGTACTACTAGACCAGGGGTCGGCAAACTTTCTAGTGAGAAGAGCCAAATATTAAGTGAACAGAATCTCAAATTTTTCATTGAGCCGCAACATAAATTTTCACTGTAGCTACCATACATCAATTTTAATAAAAAAACGAGATAAAATCAAGATTTTTATTTAAAACTCAAATTCACAATACATTCGTAGGCTACATAGAAGAATATAATATTATATCATATATGTGAGTTATAAGTTTCAGTAGCTCAGTGCACTAATTAAATAATTAATTAATTAAACAAGAAAACCTAAATAATTAAACACTAATAAATCACATGTTGGGCTTTTTTAAAGACCACTACGAGTAGTTTCAATTTTAGGCATGATTGTAAATTATCGTCGGTTAATGTACTTCTTACCTTATTTTAGGCATGATTGTAAATTATCGTCGGTTAATGTACTCCTTACCTTATTTTAGGCATGATTGTAAATTATCGTCGGTTAATGTACTTCTTACCTTATTTTAGGCATGATTGTAAATTATTGTCGGTTAATGTACTTCTTACCTTATTTTAGGCATGATTGTAAATTATCGTCGGTTAATGCACTTCTTACCTTATTTTAGGCATGATTGTAAATTATCGTCGGTTAATGTACTCCTTACCTTATTTTTTATTTGATTCATGGAAGAGAATGTTTGTTCGCATAAATAGGAGAGACAAAGATTGTGAGAATGCCAAATGCTTGTTATTTTATTGTGTCATATGTTTCAGGTAAACTATTCCATGTATCAAATATAATTGTTTCCATTTTAGGCATTTGTTTCGCAGCTGTCTACTTATGCTGATCAAATTGGAATTCTCTCTATCGATCTCTTCCAAGAGTCTGGTAAGATTTGTGAATTTGCTGCTCCACAGTTCTTTGCCTTGGTGAAGCTGGAATTGAAGAGTCGCAAATGCCTATGAAAAGAACCGCATGGGGCTCGCGAGTCACGGTTATCCCTGTACTAGACCATAACGAGTCACTCAGTTGGTTCTATCCAATCCCTATTTTTCAAGTAACACTGCATCAGTACTTAAAATAAAATCAGTGCTAGAAATAATTTTCTTAGAAAACCCAATGGAACATCATGGAGAGTACAACCACACATATTAAGAGTGTCAATTATTGTACTTTGTTGGTCAGTGGCGGAATACTATGTAGCCTAACAGGCTGACGGCATAAGCGGTCCGATCGAGATGCTTGCGATGTGCTAAACATAAGGGACTCAAAATGAAGCAAACTTATTCTAGTTTTCTTAATTGTCATACTATGTTTTAATTTCTACAAAGTTCTACCGGTCAACGAGGAATATCTTCCCTTCATCCAGATCTTTATCGAGACTTACTGAAGTCACGCCGGAATCTCCAAGGATCGAGCGGCAACTATCCACCTATTCTACAGTATGTTGTTTATAGTTAAGGCATTAACGTTGTGGAGGTTTAAAGACAAGACGTCTTGTTTGCGCTCCCCTGAAGATGAGGTGAAAGCCTTGAAACCGGTAGGGTTATACCGTCACAAAAAAGTGGAATAAACGGTGTTTGCTAAAAATAAATTACAATATTCTACAGTATTTGTACCGGTGCTGTACAATAACATAAGTGAAGAAAATGTATCATTTGATCGGTATCGCCCCACTTGGGATTTGTACAAATGTTGTCCAGGACCCAAGACACACCTTATATGGTCGCCAATGTATTGAGATTGAAGTCGATGAATAGTTTCATGAAGAGAGCGCTAGAACTGAAGGTTCTTCTGAATATAGTGCGTTTTATGAAGTGGGAAGAAAAAACAGACAACTGGATGGATCGCTTAGAAATGTTGGCACCTAGATACTAACTGCCTTTGCCTACTTGGAGAGTATTGAATTGACTCAGAGTAGGGGTGGCGAGATGCAAAGTGAACATGGAGGGATGAGATTCCTTGAACAAAAGTTGCATTGAATGTGATTATGGGAATATACAGAGCTTACAACACATGCTAGTTTGTCCGAACACCGGGACTACATGCTCTGGGCAGGACCTGATAGATGCTGATGATAGGGCGATCTCTGGTACCTTGAACATATGGCTTAATTGATAACTTAATGATCAGGACACAAATAAAAAAGTACAGAGTTTCAACATCTCTATATTACGAATAACCGAGTTTTAGACATGATATTCCGAATTAAAATAATTCTATTTTTTTACTTATTTATTTTACACATGACAAGAAATATACATAATTTGCAAAAAAACGACAGGTAATTTAATTTGGACATACAATTTTAATGGATCTGGGTTTGTTACTTTTCATTTGTCGTGTCCCCAGTAAATTAGGCTTTTGCCTGTATCTCACTGAGGACATTTAGCATGAAAAAATAAATCGATAATTCTTTCCGATTTTCTATTACACAAAAACAAAACCCCGTTGCACTTTCTCATCAACCTGGCAAACAGTGACACTCAATTACATATGTATACATCATGCGAAATCAAACTCTTCACACATCATCACTCCAGAAAGACCAAAAACGTTCATCCCACAATATACCACATACAATCATAAAATTAAAAACAAAAATATACAAAAATGTAAATATAAAACAACAAAAAAAAACCACACTCAAGAGCTCACACAAACCTTTTCCACAAGTCATTCCTCTTGCAAGCCCAAGCACTCAAACTCCTGTCGCTATAGCAACCACGCTCCGATCGACTGTCTAAATGGTTTTCCTCCCTTTACCTTTATTGAATTCGGCACCCCATTATATGTCATGGGAGCTCAATAGGCATATTACCTTTGGCCAACAGAGGTTTTAATTTTAATAATAAATTACTCCTAAGTCTCCTGTCTTATGTATCATTGCAATATTTGCCAAGCATACCATCACGTGTCCTATCGGGATAGGCAGAAAGAAGAGGGCGCCAACCTTTCATATAACAGCACACATTTTTCGCCTCTTCGACATACATACACCTTCTCATACAGATCTTACGATTTATCTGATCCTTTTACATTTATTTGACTCATTTATTGTATATCACATATTTTCGAGTATACTTGAGAAAAAATATAATATTAAAAGGCTTAAAATATTAAATATGCTAAGATATGTATTTTAAATTATTTTTAATTTGAGGTGTGATTTTTTTCATGTACTATGCGTATCCAGAAAGTAAGTGTACTGAGGCTCTCACGACCGGATGAATTTTATTTTCGACATGTTGGCTACACTTCCGTGTAGCCTGACCCTTTCCCTCCGCAACAAGACCGGTTTGAGGTCAGTACGTTGAGAAGTGTCGACGCGATAACACGTTTCGTGAAAAATGTCAAACCAATCTCCCGCCAAGTGCGAAATTTTGTAAAAAGGCAAGAGTTTTTGAGGCGCTGCAAACTCCATGGAGATGAATTTCTCCGCTCCATCGTTACTGGAGATGAAACTTGGGTTGCACACTACACGCCTGAAACCAAAAGCCAGTCTCAACAGTGGCGTCACACCTCTTCACCCTCCGCCAAAAAGTTCAAAACCACAATTTCAGCCAAGAAAATCATGGCATCCGTGTTTTGGGACTGTCAAGGCATAATTTTAATTGAATATATGCCTCAAGGGGAGACCATCAACTCTGCAAGATACTGTGAGACCCTAAAAAAATAGCGGAGGGCGATTCAGAACAAGAGGAGAGGCATGCTGACAAAGGGAGTCTGCCTGCTGCACGACAATGCTAGACCACACACGGCCAACGCCACGAAGGAACTGCTCGCCTCGTTTAAATGGGATGTCCTGAACCATCCCGCGCATTCCCCTGACCTAGCACCTTCAGATTACTATATCTTGACCTCCCTGAAGCTGCACATGGGTGGAAAAAGGTTTTCAACCGACGAGGAGGTAAAGGAGGAGGTGGAGAAGTGGACGGAGGGGTTGGTGGGAAACTACTTCGAGGAAGGCATCAAAAAGTTGATACCCCGCTTCACCACCTGCATTGAGAGGAATGTCGACTATGTCGAAAAATAGCTTACATATGTACTACGGTAACCACGTATTTTTTTTGTTTAAATAAAAAAAATTGTAACGTACAAAAATTCAGTACACTTAGTTTCTGGATATGCCTCGTATTTGATAAACTAAGTTAATCGCCATTGATTTTATCGATTAGTCGCTTAATCTGTCAAATATATCAGCTCCGTTTAAATCGAAAATTTGTTATTTCTGGTTTTAATAGCAGCTAAATCGGTTTTTTTTATTACCAAAAATGAAATTTCTAAGATTACATTATTTTTTTTAAATTGATTTAATATTTGATACAGATTCACCCAATAACATTAATAAACAAGAAATTAAAATTCAAAGTCTAAATATGATACATTTATTTATTTAACACTTTTATTGCAAATACAATCTGGCGGGCTTATTGCCAGGGGGCAATCTCGGCCAACCAACCAGACAAGAGTAAATGAAGCAAGTTACATGGTTGCATAAATCATTCAAATGACTATCCATCCCCACGAAATTCATAAACACATATTTGAGCATATGCTTACGCACCCCACAAAGACGGATAATCACGCGAAAATTATTTTTCATATAAAGTGAGATATCATCCATCAAAAGGAAAGGAAGAGATGGTGGAGAGGAAAGTAAAAATCGGTAATGAAACACGTTATTTTACTGACTAGAAATTAAGATTTTTTTCAGTCGCTTCTTAAAGCATGCCAAGGACGAAGTGAGTCTTATATTGGTTTGTAACTGATTCCAGAGTCTCACTGCATGGACAGTAAAGCACGATGTAAAAAAAGAGGGGCGGTGAACTGGAAAGGATAATAAACAATCTCTGTTTGAGCGTAGCGTTAATCCATGATTGGAAAGACGCTGAAAATTTTCGATGTAATAACAGGAACAATAATAATCAAACATTGATGTGAAGTGGGTCAGTTATACCTACAAATTTTATTAAGGAGTTCAATCCTTTATTTATCCACCGAGATATGGAAAATACAGATATTGGAAAATTCATTCAACAATGTCATTACGTGTGCGAGTGGTGACGCTCTTAACACCTTAGTTAATGAATACGGTATTAAACTAGATCGATTTTAATGATCTAAAAATGGAGAGAGATCAAATAGCTGGCCTTCAATGTATCTAAATGTAAATTAATTAATTTTTCAATAGCTGGAAACCAACAATTCTAAAGGTACCTAATCGATGATCCGCCCATCTTGCGTGTTGACAACATCAAATACCTTGGCATCATGTTCAACAGTAAATATACATTTGGTTATCATATTGACAGTATGATAAGTGTTTATCTACTAATAAAATTAAGGGAATTTTCTGGTTCGCAGTAGATTGGAGTGTGACTCAATTATAGTGTATGGAACCCGAGATAAATCCAGATTATTGCAAAGAGTGCGTATTTTGACTATAGCAAATAAAATAAAAAGCTTTCTTAAAATTATAAGGGTTAAATTTTACTAGTTCAACATGTGTGGTGTGTTAATGTTTGATAGAACAAGTAATTTAATGATTCAAGATGAATGTTATCTTAAAACTTATATGTTAGATAGGGGAGAAATGGTATTTTAAGGTGGTTTGGATATATTGAACGAAAGATTGACTAAACAACTGTACAATGCAAGTATTACATACATAAGTGGGAGGGATTGAAGACGTCCTATATTATTTTACTTCTTCTTTAAAAGAATAGTTATGACCGAAGTCAAAGGTATCCTTATACCCTCGAACACTAGGCGGAAAAAGTGTCTGTGTCGTTCGAGAGTAGTAACACAGCGCGGGGTTCGAATCGACGACCTCCCGCATGGAAATCCAGTGCGTTACCGCGCCGCCATGCACCTCATATCATCATCATCATTGTCAACCAGGGTCGATCCACTGCTGGATGAAGGTCTCCCCAAGTTGACACCAAATAGTTCGGTTTTTTTCTCGTTGATGCCACGTGATGCTGCCATGCTTCCTGATTTCATCTATCCAGCGTACCTTCGGTCTTCTTCTGGGCCTCTTTATGCATCTTGGGTACCATTGGATTATTTCGGATGTCCATCGAGAGTCTGACATTCTGGCTACGTGTCCGGTCCATTGCCACTTCATTTCATATATTCGAATATATGTACGAACCAAATGAATGGTATTTTGGAAGAAGTAAAGGTAAGAAATTAGAGAAATAGAAGTATATGAGAAAACTTTTTTACGTGGAAAGATGAAGAAGTATATCCTGAGTGAGATACAGGCAAAACCCTTGTTTACTGGGGACACGACAAATGAAAGGCAAAAAAACCCAGATCCATTAAAATTGTATGTCCAAATTAAATTACCTGTTGTTTTTCGCAAATTGTGTATATTTATTGTCATGTGTAAAATAAAATAAAATAAAAAAAAAATATATATCGTGATATTTTATTAATATTTCATTGCAAAAACGATCTGGCGGTCTTATTACCAGGCGCTTAGCCACATATTAAGGTAAAGGAAAATACATTCAAGAGAGAAGCCACCAAAAGGTTCGGAATCATCCCACAGCACCCTCACATTTGGAGTAAGTATAGACATAAATATAGGCAAAAGTGTGGAGAGCGTCCAATCTTGATAAAACATTGTTTAAGGCACTTTAGTGATATTGATTTCAAAAAAATAATTCTAGGCGTAAGTCTACCTGTAGAGACATCTGTTGAAATTTATCAAAATTACTTAAACATTTATTTCTATTTATACGAAAATTACTCAACACTTCAGTAATTCCTTGTAAATTTCGACAGACTGGGGCCTATTTTTTTACTTTACGCATTAAGCCGAATGTGTTACTACCAAATATCGAAAGATCTACAAAAGTTTCTTTGTAGTTCGTCTTCCCTTGGTAAGTTTTTGGATAACACTTGAAGATGAGGGGAAGTTTCTAATATCTTTATAAATATAATAAATACTGGGTTCAGAATTTAGGTGTTCCTCCGTAATACATTTACGCATTGAATGAAAAAAAATGATGTTAATAATAATTAACACTTATCGGCCACATCAGAGATATTTTGTGCCAATCGGAAATAAATTCACCAATTTAATCAAACGTGTGCCAGTATGTGACGTAGGTATATTCATTCTAAAAAACCACTATGGTTGAGGAAGTGACGCTATTCACGTCTCACTCTCACTCTACTTCAGTATATGGGAACGCAAGAATAGAATCTCAGGTCGCTGTTGTTTCTTCCTTCGAGGTATAACATACACAGTGTTAGTGTTCCGAGTCCCGTCTCAGTAGTTCGCGGGCATTCATACGAGGTGGTGTCTCTGCACCCGTTTTGTGAACGTCGACCGATGTTTTTTCATGTTTTCAGCAATTAAACTTCAATTATTATCACTTTTGACTTCAAATTTAATTAATTTAAGCGATTGGCTATGAATATGTTTATTTTTCCGATTTGAAATCGCTCATTTTTACATGTGTTTTGATGTGTATTGAACACAGCACCGGAACTCGCTATTTTTTTAGCACCGGAAGGGAAAGGTTAAGGGCGCTTTATAAATAGTTATTTTATTGTTACTACTTCCCTTGACATAATGACGACCTCTGTAGCCTATTTGGTAAGCCACCCATATTCCAACCCGCGGGTTACGGGATCGATTCCAGTTGGTCACTTGGCAATAAATCGACCATGTTGCAAATGTATAAAACAAAAGTGTAAATAAAACAAAAGCATTTTTCAAAACTGTTTATTATCAATATCCGGAAAAACTATATTTTTTTTTAAATACATAAAAGATTATCAAAAAGGGGACTCACTTAGAAAACTCAGAGAAAAAATTACGGAAAATTAAAACAATTAGAAAACTTATTGAAATTTACATGAAAGAAATAATGTATTGAAATTTACATGTACTGATGTAGTCAATCTATTTTAAGGTATATTAAAAATATATTTATCCTTAAAATAGATCAAGCATCATCTACTATTTGTAGAGTGGGCAGAATGGGTCTTGAATGTAATCGTGCTCAAAATACGATTTTTTTTAGAAATCGTGCTTTGTCCTTGAAGCGACATAGGTCTTGATGTTGGGGAGAGCTTGGACCTTCTGGTAGAGGGTGTACAAGTTGATGTACTTTCCCTTCAAGAAGTCTGATCCCCACATGCCCATCATGGATTCCATGATGCCAAGGAAGCAGATATCAACCCAGGTGAGCTGTAAGAAACAAAAAAAAATGTTATTCAATGAGGAAAAAAGTATTGTAACTGGTTCATGATGGTTGCGGTGGACTGGATAAAGCTAAGTGCATTTTTGTACTTTAGCGTAAACAAATTAGGACCTCTCAAACATTACTTTGTTCAAAGCAACATTTAGAAGCATAGTTCATTAATTGCTCGACCAGGTTTCTTCCCAATCGTTCAAATTATTTAAATAAATTGAAAAAACATCCTCAGAAGAACCACAAGCCCTTTCTTCCCAGGTTGAAATCATCACGTCTCTGGAAAAACCTCTTGCTGTTACTAAAACAAATGAGTAGGGAATAACCGAGAACAACATGGCTAAATGGGGAATATAATGTGTCGACGTGAGGAGCACTTTATGCGATACTTGCTACAGTGCCCGAGAAGCCTGGTGTCTTGTAGACTGACCAATACTATCCAGGTTGTAGAATTCTGAGTGGAAATAACAAATTGCCTTTGACACAATGAAACGATGATCACTGATGTTATTTTTACAAGAGTGATAGTACAAAATCAAATGTCCTGTGATGATATAAATAAATTTTATATAAAGATGTTTGTTGATTATGTACGAGTATGTCAAAAAAACAAAATCTTATAAGGGTTCTTATAGAAGTAATCTAGAAAGAAGTGAAGTTCTTTAGCATTCTGACATTGAGAGTTCGGTTCTAGGTTATATCATTTGAAATGTATACCGGGATTATGATTTACATACTCCTGAGCTGTATATTTAATATATCGTCGTCGTTATTGGACCTCGTACTCGAGGATTCCAACGTTAATCTCGAGCTGCTCCTTCACATCGGTCACATGATCTTCTGTGAGAAAACAGCCTTATCCTAGACGCGCAATCCCTCCCACAAACAAACATATTAATCATGCTGAGCCGCCTGGTAACGTTGATGCATGTTTTCAGCACGCTGACTGTTTTTTGCACATCTAGCAATTTAGCCGGTGAAACGCGATCAGCTCGAAATCAAATAGCTCTCTCACGATTCTATGCCACTGTTCCCAGTCTTTAGGTAACCCACACCAAGTCAGCGAATCTCACAGACTGTCTTTGCATATCTAAACAGTGAGAACCTTCCTCTGATGATTGATATTAATAAGAGACGTAGCAATAAAGTGTAAAAATGTCAGAGGGATCAACAAAAAAAGTTAAGACCATAGGAATGCTTAATAATTGATTCAGAAATGCAATAAGGCTATAACTAAATGGTGGTAATAAAAGTAGATTTTTTAAAGTTACCTTTCCGACAAAGAATCCATTGTTGCTCTCGACCATCTTCTCAAACTGGCTAAGGTAGACGGGGCAGTACTCACTCTCCAGAACCTTCTTGTAGTAATTCTTTCTAGCAACGTCTGTCTCACGATGCCATTCTGCCACCTCTGTGGACAAAAAACAAGCATTACTTAACCAAGAACCAATTTTATGGTGATAAAGACACAACTCTCAATGACATGAAAACGACTCAGGGAGTTCCCACTCACTCTCCATCTTGACTCCCATGATAGCATCTGACGACTTCTCTCCATCCATCTTTGTACTCCGCGACTGGAAAGGCAGTTGTTAAGGGTAGTCCAGTTGCATCTCTCACTTAGTCAGTCAAACGCGTTGGGATTCTTGCTCTTGTAGGATTCTTCCTCTTGTGAGATTCTTCATCTTATACCGTCCTTCCACGCTTCCAGTAACTACAAACCTCTCCAAATTGTCTTCTTGGCCACGAGCAACGTTCCCAAGGAATCGGAGGACTCGTCGAAAGTATATTGTCGACAATCTGTCGGTGATTCTTAGTGCTACTTCGCCTTACTGTCCATGGAATTCGTAACATCCTTCTTAAGCACTATATTATTTCAAATGCATCTATTCTACGTCTCTCGCTTGGTCTCATAGTCTAACTAATATTGCGAAGACGAGAGACATAACTAGACAGTTTTTCGTCATGATGATTATTTACCCTAGTGGTAGTGAAATCCAATCCTGATCTTAAACAGTCAAGTCAAATTTCAAGTCAAATTGTTGGAGCAACTTGCGGTTTGTTTAGCCACAAAACTTTCAGCCACAATTGTTTCTGAACTTTTCAACACCACAAAAGGTAATGTTAATTTCAGAGTTCTATCTTAGCAATCCTCTCATCGATAAAGTCACGTAGTACGTAAATGTTGTATTGTAGAGAATGATTCGAGTTGATGTGAACTTAAAGCTGATGTGTTGAGAAAGATCAAAACGAGCAATCTGAGATGCTTTTAGCAGAAAAAAAAAACAAATATATAATGCAAATGTACTAAAAATTCAGGATAGAAAAACATCAACAAAAGAATGGTTGGATCAAGAGTATGATGTTAAAAAGTCAGAGAAATTGTAGGAGCTGCATAAGAAGGTTTATGAATGTAGAAGAGGCGAGAGATTTTTGCCACGATAGAAAATTTTAGCACTCTCTCCTCTTTGCTTACGTCAAAAGGCGTTTCATTTGCATTCTGAGCTGAGATGAAAGATTAATAATTCATCTCTAAGAGTTGGAATCAGAAAAGGCTCAGTTATAGATATTCTTATTCTGAACTCATCACATAATTAGCAAAAGATTCGTACGCTAATAATGTAAGGTATAAGGTTTAATTTTTTTTTGTTTGTTTATCTAGAATTCATACTTTGGCATTGTAAGAAGAGCTCTATGCGCCTGTTTGTCCATATTACTTAGAAGAAAAATAGCAAACTGGCATGATATGATATTTGGTATGTATGTATAATACCGTTGTATTGATAGTTTATAAAAAGGTATGTAATGAATTGGTAGATATAATCTCCGGGTTTTAGATTATCTGAAATTGTTTATCTAGAATTCATACTTTGGCATTGTTAAAAGAGCTCTATGCGTCTGTTTGTCCATACTACTTAGAAGAAAAATAGCAAACTGGCATGATATGATATTTGGTATGTATGTATAATACCTTTGTATTGATAGTTTATAAAAAGGTATGCAATGAATTGGTAGATATAATCTCCGGGTTTTAGATTATCTGAAATTGTTTATCTAGAATTCATACTTTGGCATTGTTAAAAGAGCTCTATGCGTCTGTTTGTCCATACTACTTAGAAGAAAAATAGCAAACTGGCATGATATGATATTTGGTATGTATGTATAATACCTTTGTATTGATAGTTTATAAAAAGGTATGCAATGAATTGGTAGATATAATCTCCTGGTTTTAGATTATCTGAAAACGGGAATTGAAGAGGTTTTAAGTCGCTGAGAGACCAGGACCGATTTACAAAAATGGTAGACGCTGTCTTTGACTTCAGATGATAGTGAACAGCGCCAGTAAACATACACAGTACCAGAACAAGAATAGTTATGTACTTACTATCCCAGAAGTAGTAGAGAGACTCCACAATGGTGTCCATCTGAGCCATGGTCCACTCATCTGTAGAGTAGAGGTTGAGTTTCTTGGCCACATAACGGGCGATGGTCTGTGGCTGGTACAGCACCTTGCCGTCCACCTCTAGGAAGGGCAGCTTGGCAAAGGGAACAGCTGGAATTTTTAAAATATATTACTTATATGTTATGCATATTTTTTTTTACTTTCGAGTGTGCTTGTGGTATTCACAATTTGATTTTTGTTTATTCTCATCTGTATTCCTCTTTCACACTTATGTCAATAGCAACGCCTAGTTTGGTGTAGTGCGGACTGTCCGCCTTTGGACGGCCACGTTTTGTATTGGTAACATATAGTTTTGTATACTTGTATACGCATGTCACTTTATTATTATTTTTTTGTTATTCATTGTTTAAAATAATTTTTTTAACTTATGAAACACTAACTGTTTTTCTTTATTATTGTTATAAAATTTTTATTTATTTATTTATTTTTTCAAAACTAAAAAAAATCAAAACATCAAAAAAGAAAAAAAATTACATCGAGGGGGAAAAAATAAGTTAAAAAATTATATAAAATAAAAAATAATGCATATGCATACAAACGAGTAAATATACACAAACATATTACACACATATATTCACAGTCATTTAGGTATGTTGATGAGTGCCTTCTAACGCGCTCAATCTAAGAAGAAAATTTACTTTTGCTTTTGGTAATGTGATATGAAATATGTCAATATCCGAAACAGTCCCGTTCAGAAGAGTTAAGGCCCTTCCAACAGGCATAGCAGCTGGAAGACCCGTTCTTGCGTATGTTATTGAACAGTTCTTGCCGGCGCAGTCTAGTGTAATTGTTAGGAACATTTAACGCTAATCTTTGAAGTAAAATACAATACATTGAGCCGTTTATAAATAAATTAAGAACTTAAACTATTTTAGACTGATACAAGCCGAATATGTTGTGAAAATGCGTGCATTGAAAAGAAAACAGGGAATATCAATGTATGAAAGAATACGGAATGAAGGATGAATGTGAAATTAAGGTTCATGTGAGAAATACGACAAATAACAGCACTCTGAAAAGGTTTGGGCATGTAAAACGAATGGATGAAGAAAACCTAATAAAACAAACATGTAGTATAAATATGAGTAGAAGCATGCTAATGGAATGTGTGGGTGGATCAAGTGAGTGATATTTAAAAAAAAAAGAAATTTAGAAAATCAGAAAAATCGGATGTTTGTCGAGATAGTAAAGTATGGCACTATGTCCAGAGAGCCTACCTCGACAAGGAAATGTTATGAAGATATGTATGGTATGTATAAAAAAATACTTACTATTTTTTAACTTTGGCCACTCAGACTTGTGGTTGATGACATTGTCATCGTAGTTGATTCCCCCATAGGCAAACATATACCTGATGGGCTCCCCAACTCCCATGAAATCAAAGTAGGTAAGTTTATAAACCATTTTTCCTTTCGGGTCAAGAATTGCAACGCTGAATTAATGGTCGTCCACTAACTGAAGAATGTTTCCAACGGTCCACCTTTTATAGTTGCTTCCAATCAATGTTATTTCCGAATCAAATATATTTTTTTGTTTTCACGCTTTAATTTAGATAACCTACCAACAAGTTGATTGATATTATGTATTATAATACAAGCGTATTTCGAAAAACAATACATTAATTAAAGTGACCTCTGCGGTAGGCACATGACAGCACGGTACACAAGTGTAGATTAGATATGTTTTTCGAATCATCATACGTTATGTAGACATCGATTATAGAGAAAATCAATAAAAAATCTATGTAGGGTATATTATTATCAAAAATCTAAACACATAATTTTTTTTTAATATATTGCGTTACATTTTCATTGTATACAGTAAAACCTGGCAGGTTTATTGCACATGCAGTAATACCTCTCTGTATATGGTACACTTGGGAGTTAAATATTGAAAAGAGCGAAGAATATAAACTTAAGGCTAATGTTTTGAGTAAGAGGAAGAAGAGATATATGATATAGTTTGGGCATGTAGAAAGAATGAATGAAGAAAGACTAACATAATAAATATATAGTGCAAATGTGAGTAAAATACGTTGGAGATGA
The DNA here is from genome assembly GCA_949825065.1 of Odontocerum albicorne. Classification (NCBI taxonomy): domain Eukaryota; kingdom Metazoa; phylum Arthropoda; class Insecta; order Trichoptera; family Odontoceridae; genus Odontocerum; species Odontocerum albicorne. The sequence goes on from OX463850.1 coordinate 3,081,309, forward strand.
AGACCAAGAAAACATGGTTGGATCAAGTGTATTTATTTATTTAACACTTTTATTGCAATACAATCTGTTAGGATTATTGCTAGACGGCAATCTCTCTTCCAACCAACCAGACAAAAGTAAATGAAGCAAGTTACGTGGTCGCATAAATCATTCAAATGACTATCCATCCCCACGAAATCCATAAACACATTCGTGAGCATATGCCCACGAACCCCATAAAGACGGACAACCACCCAAACATTATTTTTCATATAAAGTGAGATATCATCAATCAAAAGGAAAGGAAGGGATGGTGGAGAGGAAAGGAAAAGAAAAATCAGGAATGAAACACGTTATTTTACTGACTTAAGAGTTTTTTCAGTCGCTTCTTAAAGTGTAAAGTGTATATAACGTTTTGAAAGAAATTAATGTAAAAAGTCAAATAAATAATTGGTGCTTGATGAAAAGTTGTATAGATATAGAAAAGCATCTGTCGCGATAGGAAAATCTGACGCTATCTCTCTCTGCCTACAGGGAGATGGCGTGATGGTATATATCGATAGTGTGATGGCAAAATGTTGTATTTCTCATTTTTTGCATTTCTGAAGTTTGTTCCACAAAACTCTCAAAATAGTGTAATCTTTGATGTGGCAAAAGGATACATCTCTCACTAGTAGGGATACTAAGATAAAAAAGATATGACAATATGCTATCTTAAAAGTTCATTATTATTGATATGGCAAAAGACCTCAAATGTAATCTCAAATATCATATGGATCTTTGAATAATTTAGGGAAACATCATATTTATGTTATATATTGTATATGGTAATTTCATTTAATTTGATATACAATATAATACTCCAAATTTGATTAAATAATAGTTGAAATATTTGATTTGGAAACTTTGTTTTTGCTCTCCTGTAAAATTGTATCTGAGTGAGTTATAACCTATTGCCATCATACTACTGATTTGTATGTATTAAAACCTGACACATATTTAGTATTACACCCCAGTAGACACGTGGACGTGAATAAAGACTAAAAGGATTTGAATAAATACTGTGGAAATGCGTGCACTGAGAAGAATACGTGAGGTGACAATGTATGACAGAACACGGAATGTAGTGATTAGTTTGTCTACTTCTAATCACCTTCAAAGTAAATTACTTTTTTAAATAAGCCATCTTTACGGGGTGGGTATTATGGACGATTCCACCTGCGATTGTGGTCTGGATGATAAGGTCATGTGTTTTTCGGTTGTCTACTAAATACGATGTATTTGCCGCATTCAATGAATGCAGCGTCTCGTCTTTCCATGAAGAACTTTTCCATAGGTGATGTATACATATGTAATTGAGTGTCACTGTTTGTCAGGTTGATGAGAATGTACAACGGGGCTTAATATAATCAAAATAGGAAAAAAGTATCCATTTATTTTTTCATGTTATATGTCCTCAGTGAGATACAGGCAAACCCTAGTTTACTGGGGACACGATAAATGAAAGGCAGCATACCCAGATCCATTAAAATTGTGAGTTCAAATTAAATTACCTGTTGTTTTTTCGCAAATTATTTATATTTTTTGTCATGTGTAAAATAAATAAAAAAAGATCGATTGTTAAATTTGACATTTGAAGCTTTAAATCGGTTGAAGACGTTGTTTCTTTTTAAATTTAATTTAATGTTTTAACTCTTATAATATCATTTTTAGCTTTAATGTGGTAACGCATATTCTAGTGCGGGTGGGTTAGAAGAAAAAAAGCTTTTTTATTTTTCATAAATAGACATAACGTAATTTTAGAGATTAACATTGTATTATAATGCAACGCTGGCAGGTGTTGTGTCATATATCAAACTTTTTTCAGAAAATCTAAAAAGTTGTTTTAAAATAAGCCTTAACAGAAAAACAGAAAAAAATCCGAACAAAACATTGAAGTATAATGTATGACATTTAAATACAAAAAATAATATCCGCCAAATGTCCACTTCTTGCAGCTCCAGAGATGTCCACTCTTTTGTCAAAATTTTCGATGACATTTTGGCATAATTGCGGTTCTAACTCATCAACGACGTGAATAATTTCGTCCTTCAGCTCGGGAATTAATTGGGGATCATTCTTATAGACATGGCTTTTCACGTAACCCCAGAGAAAATAGTCCAACGATGTCAGATCACATAATCTTGGTGGTCAATTAACATCACCGTTTCCGGAGATTACAATACATAAAATAATTCAACAATTTGAACGCATTGTTGTATTATATACGACTCCATTTTTATAAATGTCATACCCTACACTTCTCAAATGTCACAAGACCCAAGCAAGTTCGCGTCGCCATCTGTGTTTTATCCAAGTATTAAAAAAACGCTCAATTTGAAATACCCTTTAAAATACTTAAAGAATGTGATTTCTCTATTACAACATGATGGAAGAATTAAGAAGGATTTCGAATGGTGTGTAGCAAAAGGAAATAAAGTCAATGGGACTCCATAACATTTATACGAGTACTCGAACCGGACAGTATTAAAATCTGCTAATAAGATATTCGATAACAGTATTTTATAATTTATTTTTATCAAACACTGTTTATTCCACTTTTTTGTGACGGTATTTTTGGGAAATAACTGTTCAACAGATGTTCGGATCGCTGTACTGACTTAGAAATTTTTAGGGCCTATAATCCTCTCTCCGCTCTTGGCCGAAATTGTCCCATGCCTCCCTCATCCCTCAGCCCCCAACCGTTGAAGCGTGTATATCGGAACCAGTTCGAACAGCATTTAGTCTTTTTTGCGCTCCCCTGAAGATGAGGTGAAAGCCTTGAAACCGGTAGGGTTATACCGTCACAAAAAAGTGGAATAAACAGTGTTTGATAAAAATAAATTACAATGTCTTTAAATCTCCACAACGTTAATGCCTTAACTATAAACAACATAACAGTATTTAGTACCAAATTTGGTGTATGGGACTTTAACGTGGACATGGTATAAGACTACAAGAAGCCGAATAAATGCTGTAGAAGTTCATGCACTAAGAAGACTACAAAGCGTGATAAATTATAATGAAATTATTTGGGAGGAATGTAACCTTAAGGCTTTATTTGTTAAGTAAGATTAAGAAAAGCACTCTGAAATGATTTTGATGTAAAACGAATGAATGAAGAAAGATTAGCAAAACAAATGTGAGAAAAAAGTGTGTTAGCCGTAGACAAAAGTACGGTTGGATCAAGTGAATTATATTTTGAAGGCAGGAAACGTGAAAGTCAAATAAATTATAAAAGGTGTATGGATGTGGATGAGGCGAAGAATCTGTCGTGATTGGACAAGCTGGTGTTCTATCTTCTCTACTTAGCCCGATAAGAAAAATGCGTGATGACAAGTACGTTATTTGAGAAATATGTTTTGTATAAAAAATACACTTTCGTTGTATACCATACAGCAAATGCTGACAAGTACGAGTATATTGACATGTGGCAAACTCTTCTAAGCAATCAGAAAAGTTGTTAAACGGATTTGACAACCTCTGGGTTGGAATACTTGCGTTTTAGCAACTAAGCCACGGAAACCGTCAATATTCAAGCTCGTCAAATGCTCCACAAAACATTAGGAGTAAATACGAGTATATGATAATATGATTAAAGGACCCGTCCCATTGATTTTCAATTATGAGTATATATTTTTACATCATTCTCTTTTTTATGTTGTCCTTTACTGTCCATGCAGTGAGACTCTGGAATCAGTTACTAACCAATATAAGACTCGCTCCGTCCTTGGCATGCTTTAAGAAGCGACTGAAAAAACTCTTAATTTCTAGTCAGTAAAATAACATGTTTCATTCCTGATTTTTATTTTCCTTTCCTCTCCACCATCCCTTCCTTTCCTTTTGATTGATTATATCTCATTTTATATGAAAAAGAATGTTCGGATGATTGTCCGTCTTTGTAGGGTTCGTGGGTATATGCTCACGTATGTGTTTATGGATTTCGTGGGGATGAATAGTCATTTGACTGATTTATGCGACCACGTAATTGCTTCTTTTACTTTTGTCTGGTTGGCTGGAAGAGATTGCCGCCTGGCAATAAGTCCGTCAGATTGTATTTGCAATAAAAGTGTTAAATAAATAAATATATAATTACGTTTTATAAAAGGTTTTTGCTTTAACTTTATGGAACTCGATATTAGAATATTTTACAATAAATTACTTTGTTATTCCACTAAGTACAATCAGTCCCGCTACATGTGTTTCTACAATACCTCATAGCTCAAGGCTCATTTGACTTTGATACCTGAAGAGAGCCTCGAGGTAGGAGATAGAAATACGTATAGCGGGGGTTAATGTAACTAGCGGAATAACAAAATATTTTTTTGTTTTATAATTTTCTGTGGATCGAACAATACCGTCATCGCTCTGAATTCTCCATATACTCGTATTTTGCTCCCTTACCCCATTATTCAGTCCCTATTTCTCTATGACATTAATTATGTTCATGTTCCATTAATAAATCGTATATAAATTTGTATACTAATTTTCATGTTCCATTAATAAATCGTATATTAATTTAATTTGTTACGCAATAAAGCGGAATATTAAATGGTCATTGAGTCGAACTATATGATATGCACAATAACGTGTCACCTGCATATCTCGAAGCCATACAATTAACTGACACGGATGCAATATTTGTTTTAAAAAGATATCGTATTGAAAAATGCATGTATGCATTGCATGCATTTTTAATACGATATCATTTTATGTTTGACTATTTGTTTAGTGTTCCTTTCTTGTTGCATATTTATTTTACAAAACATACATTATACTTCGTATCGCAGGGAACTAAAGAGGTTAAACGTGAGAAATAAAAGCAAAATTCATATAATATTAATTTCATATAATATCCTTAACTGTCCCTCTCTCTTATCTCGCCGAGAATATTCAGCGTCTCTCCGAACTTGCACTACGCAGAGATTGTTTACTGTCTTTCCCAGTCCACCGTTCTTCCTTTTTAAATCGTCCTTTATTGACCATGTAGTAAGACTCTAGAATCATTTACATGTGTTAGATTTGCTCTCTCGCTAGAAACTCTCAATTATAAGTCAGTAATGTACAGTACCCGGCGGTAAGTAACACACATCGTGCTTAAGAAAGAGACTGTCGGCCATAATCGGCTTTGTAGAGCGTCATCTCTGTCATTCATACACGTATTTCGTCGCGATTTGTCAATTGTCAGTCCCGGACTGTTAGCGCATCGTACGACAGAGACGACGCTCTTCAAAGCCGAAGTTAGCCGATTATGGCCGACAGTCTCTTTCTTAATCCCGATGCATATTACTTACCACCGGGTAGAATACTGTAACATGTTTCACTATCTCCACCATCCCTTCGTTTTTTTTCTTAGATTGGTGGTATCTCACTTTTATTTTTATAATGTATATTATTCATAAATTGTGTACAGGTGAATACTGATTTAAATACTTTTGCGATAATGTATTTTCGTTTTTTTCATTGGTTGGTTTGAAGAGATTTTTATCAGGCAATAAGCCCGCTAGATTGTTTTACAATGATGAGTTAAATAAATAAATATACAGGTTAAACTCAATTACATATAAAACTTAAAGGAAAATATATGCAGTTTTAAGAAATAAAAATTAATAAATAAGAAATAATTGTTAAGCCGAAATAACTAACTCACGTTACAAAGTAAACTCAAAATACTTTCTTTCTGAAATATTGAAGATGTTAATATTCGATATCCTGTTCAAAAGGAACATTCCGTGAAACGCAGAAGAGTACTTGACAAGTCAGTTCTTTTTATTCCCAGTCTAAATGGATCAATACCTCTGTACCTAGAATAGTTGTCAAGAATATAAAACTATATATTATCCAACATTGTTGGTTTAGATGTTGCTTCCGTAAAATATAAGACACATTCCTCCTCACGCTTAGAAGGTAGTATCCCAACTTACATAGAAAAAACCTTGTAGAATAGGGCCATAAGTATATGAAGTCATTGGCAATCAAACTTGATATTGTTGTATAGTATTTTCCATGCTTACTGAAAAAAAAATTATATGCTAAGAAGAAAATTGATCTTTCAATTTTTATTTCATAAAACATTTATAGGAAAGCGAAATAGATAATTTCTAAATAACGCTTAAGATTAAAGTCCCTATTAGCAGTGTTCATCTTATAACATACACAGTTCAATCAAGTAAGCAAGCCAAATTACATTTTATAAATAATTTAATGGGAGAAAAAAAAACACCCCTTCCTTTTATTCAGTTACCAAACTCCCAAATTCTTACAGCGTTGAACCAAATACTCGTATATGTACATCCAAGTAAGTTACCATAAAACACACACACCATAAATTATTATAATTAACATTAATGAATCATTCTTGTACATGGGGGGGAAATAAATGACAGAATACAGAATGATGAGATAAGGGATGATTGTGAACTTAAGGTAATGTTTTGAACAATGAATGACAGAATACAGAATTATGTGATAGGGATGAATGTGAACTTAAGGTAATGTTTTGAACAATGAATGACAGAATACAGAATTATGTGATAAGGGATGAATGTGAACTTAAGGTAATGTTTTGAACAATAAATGACAGAATACAGAATTATGTGATAAGGGATGAATGTGAACTTAAGGTAATGTTTTGAACAATGAATGACAGAATACAGAATGATGTGATAAGGGAGGAATGTGAACTTAAGGTAATGTTTTGAACAATGAATGATAGAACACAGAATGATGTGATAAGGGATGAATGTGAACTTAAGGTAATGTTTTGAACAATGAATGACAGAATACAGAATGATGTGATAAGGGATGAATGTGAACTTAAGGTAATGTTTTGAACAATGAATGACAGAATACAGAATGATGTGATAAGGGAGGAATGTGAACTTAAGGTAATGTTTTGAACAATGAATGACAGAATACAGAATGATGTGATAAGGGAGGAATGTGAACTTAAGGTAATGTTTTGAACAATGAATGATAGAACACAGAATGATGTGATAAGGGATGAATGTGAACTTAAGGTAATGTTTTGAACAATGAATGATAGAACACAGAATGATGTGATAAGGGATGAATGTGAACTTAAGGTAATGTTTTGAACAATGAATGACAGAATACAGAATGATGTGATAAGGGAGGAATGTGAACTTAAGGTAATGTTTTGAACAATGAATGACAGAATACAGAATGATGTGATAAGGGAGGAATGTGAACTTAAGGTAATGTTTTGAACAATGAATGATAGAACACAGAATGATGTGATAAGGGATGAATGTGAACTTAAGGTAATGTTTTGAACAATGAATGATAGAACACAGAATGATGTGATAAGGGATGAATGTGAACTTAAGGTAATGTTTTGAACAATGAATGACAGAATACAGAATGATGTGATAAGGGATGAATGTGAACTTAAGGTAATGTTTTGAACAATGAATGACAGCATACAGAATGATGTGATAAGGGAGGAATGTGAACTTAAGGTAATGTTTTGAACAATGAATGATAGAACACAGAATGATGTGATAAGGGATGAATGTGAACTTAAGGTAATGTTTTGAACAATGAATGATAGAACACAGAATGATGTGATAAGGGATGAATGTGAACTTAAGGTAATGTTTTGAACAATGAATGACAGAATACAGAATGATGTGATAAGGGATGAATGTGAACTTAAGGTAATGTTTTGAACAATGAATGACAGAATACAGAATGATGTGATAAGGGATGAATGTGAACTTAAGGTAATGTTTTGAACAATGAATGATAGAACACAGAATGATGTGATAAGGGATGAATGTGAACTTAAGGTAATGTTTTGAACAATGAATGACAGAATACAGAATGATGTGATAAGGGATGAATGTGAACTTAAGGTAATGTTTTGAACAATGAATGACAGAATACAGAATGATGTGATAAGGGAGGAATGTGAACTTAAGGTAATGTTTTGAACAATGAATGACAGAATACAGAATGATGTGATAAGGGAGGAATGTGAACTTAAGGTAATGTTTTGAACAATGAATGATAGAACACAGAATGATGTGATAAGGGATGAATGTGAACTTAAGGTAATGTTTTGAACAATGAATGATAGAACACAGAATGATGTGATAAGGGATGAATGTGAACTTAAGGTAATGTTTTGAACAATGAATGACAGAATACAGAATGATGTGATAAGGGAGGAATGTGAACTTAAGGTAATGTTTTGAACAATGAATGACAGAATACAGAATGATGTGATAAGGGAGGAATGTGAACTTAAGGTAATGTTTTGAACAATGAATGATAGAACACAGAATGATGTGATAAGGGATGAATGTGAACTTAAGGTAATGTTTTGAACAATGAATGATAGAACACAGAATGATGTGATAAGGGATGAATGTGAACTTAAGGTAATGTTTTGAACAATGAATGACAGAATACAGAATGATGTGATAAGGGATGAATGTGAACTTAAGGTAATGTTTTGAACAATGAATGACAGCATACAGAATGATGTGATAAGGGAGGAATGTGAACTTAAGGTAATGTTTTGAACAATGAATGATAGAACACAGAATGATGTGATAAGGGATGAATGTGAACTTAAGGTAATGTTTTGAACAATGAATGATAGAACACAGAATGATGTGATAAGGGATGAATGTGAACTTAAGGTAATGTTTTGAACAATGAATGACAGAATACAGAATGATGTGATAAGGGATGAATGTGAACTTAAGGTAATGTTTTGAACAATGAATGACAGAATACAGAATGATGTGATAAGGGATGAATGTGAACTTAAGGTAATGTTTTGAACAATGAATGATAGAACACAGAATGATGTGATAAGGGATGAATGTGAACTTAAGGTAATGTTTTGAACAATGAATGACAGAATACAGAATGATGTGATAAGGGAGGAATGTGAACTTAAGGTAATGTTTTGAACAATGAATGATAGAACACAGAATGATGTGATAAGGGATGAATGTGAACTTAAGGTAATGTTTTGAACAATGAATGATAGAACACAGAATGATGTGATAAGGGATGAATGTGAACTTAAGGTAATGTTTTGAACAATGAATGACAGAATACAGAATGATGTGATAAGGGATGAATGTGAACTTAAGGTAATGTTTTGAACAATGAATGACAGAATACAGAATGATGTGATAAGGGATGAATGTGAACTTAAGGTAATGTTTTGAACAATGAATGACAGAATACAGAATGATGTGATAAGGGATGAATGTGAACTTAAGGTAATGTTTTGAACAATGAATGACAGAATACAGAATGATGTGATAAGGGAGGAATGTGAACTTAAGGTAATGTTTTGAACAATGAATGACAGAATACAGAATGATGTGATAAGGGAGGAATGTGAACTTAAGGTAATGTTTTGAACAATGAATGACAGAATACAGAATTATGTGATAAGGGATGAATGTGAACTTAAGGTAATGTTTTGAATGTATTCTAACATATTTAGAAGAAAGACCTTTTGATAGCTTCTGTATTTAATGTAGTCTCGGCAATTTATGTGTTCTTGAAGTATATTTAAATATATTATGTACATACTATATTTCTATCAATAAACCTATATTTATTTATTTATTTAAATGTGAGTGGAAGGCATGGTAGAGGGAGACCGAGGATAAAGATGACTGGATCAAATTAATTATATTTTAAAAGATTCTTTTAACAAGGAAATGTAAAAAGAACAAACAAAAATTGTTAGGCTATATGAGAAGGTATAGGGACGTCATATAGCTGAAGGTGTATAATAGAAATTGAAAAGTGCCAACACTCCGTCCTCTCTGCCTATCTCAGCAGGGAAACAGCGTGATGGTATGTATGCAATTATATTATTTTTCATTCACACCTCACTTCTGAGAATGGTGACTTGATGGGTCAACGAATAATAATCAGTAAATATTTTATTCGTACATTACTTTCTTGTACTACTGTACTATTCTTGGACTACTACTACTGACAATGTACCGCATCTTATCATGTTAGTGCACTTAACGAATGGTATCAGTGACAGTGGACAGCCCTGTTTCAAGCCCTTCGTGAAAGGAACCCATTATTATATTAACAACTGCGTTCTCGTATAAATAGCTTTAACTGTTCAATAGTTTAATGCAGAGAAATCACAATACAAGAAAATAGATCTGTCACGTGGAATATACAAAGCTGCATTGTTAAAAGAAGCCCTAGGGTGCTGCAAGCAGCCTACTGCAGTCCTAACTGGATTAGTGGGGCAAGGGCACTGGGGCACAATGTACGAGGATGTCAAGCTAGTGACAGATTAGTTATTCTCTTTCAGTGTCTTATCAGCTGTAAAACTGGAGAAAATTCCATCGACTTTACACATTTCTTTAAAACTCCAAATTTGTGGTATTTCATGTTACTTTTAATACATAACATACGAGTACATGCATGCCTTCACTTATGATAGAGTTTTTTTTCATTGCTGGTTCTATGGCGTTGAATGGTCTGTCTCTTAGTGTTGCAGATATGAGTGGCATGTGTAGCTTTAGGTAGCACTTGAAGACAACAATTTTTGGGAGGTCTTATGAAAATTTATGATTATTTATGAACATAATACACTTACACATAAATCTAAATGTGCCACTATCACATATCGAATGATCTATAAAAGTTTATTTGTAGTTCATCTTCCCTTCGTAAGTTTTCCACGGTTTTCTTACCAAATGTGTTTTAATGAACAGATGCGGGGAAGTATCTAATCTAATTTCCGCAGCCACTACCTTCTTATCCTTTCACTCAACTTATGTGTGTATATGTATGCATATATTTATTTTGTAATGTATTGTATCTGTCCATATTAACGGATTCAAATCCTTAGATAGAGTTTGCTCTCTAAATGGCCCCCTGTATATGTACATTGTCCTTTTACTATGATTATTATGAATTATTTAAGTGTTTTTATTTGTTTCTATTCAATAACAATGAAGTTTAACGTCGTTTCGATAAATGAAATGAAAATACAGATTGCTCTTTTTCAGATTTCAAGAAACCTGAAAAATGTTAACATTCTCATTTTTAATAATCTAAAAGACTTTAAAAATACTCGTATATTAATATATTTCAATGGCACCCTTAAACATATATACTCGAATTGGACAGTCTCAAAATCCTCTGAGATGATGGTCCACAAAATCCGCTGAGATGGTGGTCTACAAAATCCGCTGAGATGATGGTCCACAAAATCCGCTGAGATGATGGTCCACAAAATCCGCTGAGATGATGGTCCACAAAATCCGCTGAGATGGTGGTCCACAAAATCCGATGAGATGATGGTCCACAAAATCCGCTGAGATGGTGGTCCACAAAATCCGCTGAGATGATGGTCCACTAAATCCGCTGAGATGATGGTCCACAAATACGTAGAAAAAATTTGGAAGGAGCGGACTAAATGCTGTAAAATACATGGGGATATATTTTTTTCTTTTTACTTTTTATATTTTTCATGATATTTTTGAAGGAGATAAATTATTTGAAAAATATTGCGACCACGTAATTTTATTTATAAAATTTGGTCTAGTTGGTTGAAATAGATTATCTCCCGACAATAAGCCCACAAGGTAGTTTTAAAATGAAGTCTTAAATAAATGATAATAAGAGTGGTCCATCCACGTAAGGTAATTTTGTGTGTCTGATGGATTTATTCAACAAAAAACTCAGTATTACAAAAATAAAAACATGTCCTATAAAGGGTTATAGTTAATGTGTTGAAAAAGAACTCTCGAAAATGGTATAGGCATGTGGAACGAATGGTTGAAGAAAAACTAACAAAACAAATATATAATGCAAATGTGTGTGAGGGGAAGACCAAGGAAAGTATGGTTGGATCATTCGAATCATATTTTAAAACAAGGAAATTCAAAGCGTCGAAAAAATCGTAGGAGTTGTATGAAAACGTATATGAATGTAAAAGAGGCGAAGAATGTGTGTCGAGATAGGAACATCTGGCACTCTGTCCTATCTGCCTACCCCGACAGGGAAATGGCATGACGGTATGTATGGTTGTTTGTATATCAAATGAATAAAAATCACCATGTTTAAATAATAGGTCACGTTTATTGTTACTGAGAGAAAGAAAATATATATAGTTAATGCATTATTTCTCTAAACAGTATTATAATAATAGCGTGCATGTGGCTTAAAAATATATTTATATAAATACAAATAATCAGGAGAGCCAACTGTGTCACCTTAATGATAACTCTTTGTTGATAAAGAAATATTATCATTTTTTTGTTGGCCAACTCACCAAAAACGACTCGGCAAAATGAATTATTACTCACGCCGTTCTGTTGTCAATTGGCATTCTTGTTGTCTGTTTTGTTTCAGTATTGCTGTTGGTCTTGCTCTAAGTGTCATATAATGTCTTCGATAGAAGCAGTTCCTGTCAAAAAACACGGTGTTGCTGAAAGTATCCGACTTCTTCTGCATTATGCTGGAGAAAAAGCTGGCGAGTTGAAGGAGAAAGTTGAAAAATGGTTGGAGGAACAAGGTTAGTATCGAGTTTTACATATAAACTTTAAGATTTCTTTGTTCGGCTGTTTTAAAGGTTATGTGTGCAGCTTATTTAAATGTTGTGTATGCAAACACTTTAAAACAACATTGTTATATTAAAAGTTTTATGATATGGAATAAAACGTTTCAAATTTAACCAAATTCTAATTAATATCTTGATCGTTTATGTCATTTTATAGGTTATGTTGACAGTTTTTTAAACTTATTATTGTATGCAAATTGTATCAAAAGTATTTGGTATTTAAAATTTCACATGTGTTTTTCAATTGATAAATTAACTCGGTTTATTGACGTCATTCGATAGATGTATAATTTTTGCCATTTTTTAAGACTGCATAGAGAGAGTTTAATAATTACCAGTTTAATAGCGTGTACTAATTATAATGAACATTTTTATTTGAGTTTGCTGTTTTAAAACACTCTAAAATTTGTTGTTTATAGTTAAGGCATTGACGTTGTGGAGGTTTAAAGACATTGTAATTTATTTTTATCAAACACTGTTTATTCCACTTTTTTGTAACGGTATAACCCTACCGGTTTCAAGGCTTTCACCTCATCTTTAAGGGAGTACAAACAAGTCTTGTTTGTGATCCCCTGAAGATGAGGATGAGCCTTGAAACCGGTAGGGTTATACCGTTACAAAAAAGTGGAATAAACAGTGTTTGATAAAAATAAATTACAAACTCTAAAATTTGTGTATTTAATTGAATAGCTTGTGATAATACATGTTTGTATTATATTATTATATATTACACTTTTTTCGTATACAGTACAACTTGGTGGGTTTATTGCGACGTGGCAATCTCTTCCAACCAACCAGAAATATATTAAAGAGGCCTTAAATGAAAACCAGACTGAAATCCTTTTTTTTCAATCTGGATTCTTGCTGGAATTGAGCCCCTAGCCCCCAGGTTAGGAGACAAACGTCTTTACAGCTAGACCATAGAGATCGTGTATGTTTCACAAAATACGTTATTATTTTGTATATATTTCTTAGGTTATTCAATCAATGGAGCATTTATTTATTCCATAACGAATAAAATTGGTCAGATGCGGGGTCGCTTCCCATTGATACCCCTTGTAAAAAAAATATTCCTGTATTTCACTTAAGGCTGGGATGGTTAGAGGAGATTGTTGTATGACAGTAAGCCCATCAGGTTGTCCTGTTTTCAAAATCGTTATCCAGTACAATGAAACGTTTAGTTGTTATATTTCAAAAAGTCTTATGAATTCTATGGTGAATATTTTCTAAACAAAAATGAGCTATGCTAGCTCGAGCTAGGCTAGCTCAAGCTAGGCTAGCTCAAGCTAGACTAGCTCAAGCTAGACTAGCTCAAAAGGCAATTGGAAACATGTAAAGAAAAGTATCTTCATCTTATCTTCTTTTTTTCTCTTCCTTCTGCTCGACTTCTTCGCCCAATATTCACAAGCTGTGTATTATGACTTGAGTTGTCTTTAATTTTACTGTTCATTTTTTTCTTTCTGTTTCGTCTAGTGTTTATGTATATAATCAACATGTGGAACTGTGTTATCGGTTTACTATTAAATATTATAAATTACATATGAACTATATATTTTTTTTCAAAACAGGCTTAGCCCAATTACTTTGAAAAATACAAGACATTAAAAAAGAAGAAAAATTAGATAGAAAAAAATTATATAAAATAAAAAATAATGCATATGCATACATACGAGTATACTATATACACACAAACATATGATACACATATATTCAGCCACTTAAGTATGTTGATGAGTGCTTTCTAACGCGCTCAATATTGGAAGAAAATTTACTTTTGCTTTTGGTAATGTGATATGAAATATGTCAATATCCGAAGCAGTCCCGTTCAGAAGAGTTAAGGCCCTTCCAACAGGCATAGCGGCTGGAAGACCCGTTCTCGCGTATGTTATTGAGAACAATTCTTGCCGGCGCAGTCTAGTGTAATTGTTACGAACATTTAACGCTAATCTTTGTAGTAATGCTGGACAGCTCACAACTCCTCGAACGACTTTGACAACGTATACCAGGAGAAGCAGATCTCTTCTTGCGCTCAAGGAGTTATACCCGAGCATGCCCAGCAGAAACTGAGTAGGATAAAGCCATGGATAGATACCGAACTCTCTCATATAGAGATCTCGTAGATATTTTTTTTTTGTTGTACTTTCTCCACCATGAGCGAGTTCTGCGCACCCACTGGGCTCCAAATGCAAGCATTGCTTTCTATATATTATTCTGTCTAGTTCCTCAACAAGATAAACGGATCACTTTATGTTATACAAATGTAGCAAAAATGACTGTACGGCACCGGTACAAAGAACTGTAGAAATAGGTGGATGGCTGCTGCGCAATGCTCAGAGAATTCAGCTCACGGTGAAAAGTAGCAGGGTGAAGAGATTCCTCTTTAGCAGGTAGTCGATGGTCGCAAGTAAAAGGCAGTAGACGGAGTGAACTGAGAATGTATTTTTTACTTTTGGCGCTCCTTACGTGCGGCCAATCGCTCATCGCTAGTGCCTGTTTTCGCCCATGGATGCCGTCATGACTTACGAAATATCACAATTCTCGCAAGTTTTTGCATGCATGGGCCGGCCGACTTTTAATACTGTCTCGCGCGATGGCCGCGCATAAGGAAAATTTCAGTTACGGTCGTGACACAGCACGGACCTCAACAAACATAAAATTATACATAAAAAAAAACAAATAACATCAAAATATAAACAAACAGGAAAACAAATACATCATATATTTTGGGTGACGCATACGCCCGATACAATGACAATACATAATAGTGTGTTGGCGCCCACCTTGATGTATGGTATGGAATTGAAACTTGGACTGGCAGAAGAAGGATAAAAGTAAGATTAATGCTGTGGAGATACGCGCACTAAAGAAAAATTGTGAAATGGCAATGTTGCAAAAAAAGGCATCAGAGATGAATGCATGGATACAAAAAAATGTTTTAAGTAAAGTGAAGAAAGGAGCTTTAAGATGTTTTGGAGATGTAGAGAGAAAGAATGACTAGGCGAGTATAGCAGAAGTTATATGTCAGAAGTGCAAGGTGTACGTAGAAGGTGTAGACAATGAACATTAAGTAAGAAGTATGAATAATGTAAGATGTTGCTTGACGATATGTATTGTTGTGTGATTTGATAGAAATCTTTGCCTACTCCGCAAGAGACAAGGTGTGATGATATGCATGTATATGGTGTCCCGATAAGAGCGCCGGGTTTAAATTTCGCGCCATTTTCTTTTTATCAGGTAGGCAACTCTAAAAATTTCATGTGCCATCTGTCAGTTTTGCAACTAGTAAATATGAAACGTTACATGAAATAAAAACGCGTTTATGTTGTTAAAACTCATTATAAAAATGGGGAAAGTTTTGCTGAAACAGATCGCAAACTTTCGAATTTTCGGTAGAAATAATGGTCCAAATGAATCATCGATTCGAAGATTAATTTAAAAAATTTAGGTTCGATTTTGGACAAAAAATCATCCTTGCGTCCTCGTACCGGGCGTTTACTTGAAAACATAGCCGCACTGAAAGAAAGTGTTACTGAAACCCCAGAGACGTCAATTCGTCATCGTTCACAAGAATAAGACGTTTCAAGTACGTTTCTAAGTGTACGTTTCTAAATAAATAGAAACTTTTGGTACTTGGCTTCGGTTTATACCTTAGAAGAATGAAGATCCTTATAAAGGACACGCAACATTTTACAAACTGAGTCAGCGTTGATGTTACTTCCTTTGTGAATCATTGAAAATGACGACGATGTTGGAATAAATTAACCGTAAATTCGAGTCAACTGATGGTAGCAATATTCAATGTTATATGGAAGGGAATGTTCGGATGATTGTCCGTATTTGTGGACATATGCTCACGTATATGTTCATAGATTTCGTAGGGATGGATAGTCATTTGAATGTTTTTTTTTGCGATCATGTAACTTAGCTTATTTACTTTTTTCTGGATTGTTGGAAGAGATTGCTGCCTTGCAATAACCCCACCAGAATGTATTTGTAATAAAATTCTGTAATGGAATTCATTATTCTATGTCAAACTTTTTCGGGTATACTGTAGCAACAAATTATTGCGTTACTTAAAAATATAGACAAAAACATTTAACAGTAGATAAGATGGTTTTATCGTACACATACTAAATTACACCGTTTAAATATAATCCTTAATGAAATAATTAAACGAGTATAGTAAGGTAATAAAAACAAAGAAAAAAATATTAAACTGTATAGTATGACATGAACCTAGAAATTGATTAAACTGTATCTATGTATGACATTAACCTAGAAATTGATTAAACCGTATCTATGTATGATATGAACCTAGAAATTGATTAAACTGTATATATGTATGACATGAACCTAGAAATTGATTAAACTGTATCTATGTATGATACGAACCTAGAAATTAATTTTATCAGTCATTGTATTGGACGATAATTTTAATGTTTCATCGTTAAAAAAATATTGTTTGTCAAAGGAAAAACTATGATAATAAACTTTTTGATGACAAAGATTTGAATTCTTTTTTCAAATCAAAGTTTCCTATTATACTCGTATACAGCGAGTACATATGCTGTTAATTTCTTAATGAAAATTGTCATATGTTCGTAAAGAAAAAACAAGCAAATAAAATCAAACACAACTAAATCGGCATTTCAGGGTTTGTGTAAGAACTTCTCCAGACGGTTTTAAAACTGATGTTAAGTCTCAGTATTGGACAGTTTGTTCCACCTCTTCTACAGTATTGGACAGTTTGTTCCAAGATTCCACAACTCGGATAGCAAAACTATTATTCCTTGAATTATTGTGGAATTTCGTTTTGGAAAGTTTCAACGGACGTCTTCTCATAAACTTTTCCGATCCCAGTTGGCTTCTTCAATATGGTGTCAAAGGATAGTTTTGCTACATTCTGTGAAAGTACTGACAACTTGCTAGACTTGAACTCCAGACCTTAATCAGCTTTATTCAAATTTATATTTACTGCAATGTGAGTCATTTACCTTCTCCCGAATCATCAGACCTTAAATCCGTCATCTCCACTATTCTTTTCACACTTAGGTGTGTCGCTATCGGAGGAGTCCTTTTGTGCAGTTCCTTCTTCGTCACTACGTGACTTCATGTTTATAAAAAAGTAAGAAGATTTCGATATTCATGTACAGATCGCGCAGAGTGGGGACTTATTTCACCCCCCATAACAACGTAGGTGGGATGAGATTGAAATGATATGCTCTCAAATGTATGTTCTGGATTTTTAAAAAAGGTTTGGTAGGAGCTCAGAGCATTATAAAATACTACTCACGATCTAATAATAACACCCAATCAAGTCTTCACAATTTTGTTTATGCTACAACAATAACAATTATATTTGAAAGACGCATTTTATACTGCCACTAAGAGCGCAAACTCTCATTAAGGGCGCTGTGCGTTAAAATCTTTCAGTTCACATTAATTGGGGTTCCTGAAAAATGAAACCTTTGTTTTATAACTAAAACCTTAAATTTGAAAAGATTGAATCTCAAATTCTTTTCAAATATCTCGAAGAGATAACTCACTCGTTTGAAGGTTAACTGCAAGCTCCGTACCTCCAGTGGTTCTGAACCTTAAGGCTCGATTAACAGGACCAAAGACAATGATGGCAATCAGTTACGCTTTTTAGTATCGCTAATTCAAATGGGTCAAGAAGTACCATAATAAATAATGAACGTGATGTTGACAGAATTTAGTCGAGTTCATTGATGGCAAATAAACTTAGTACTTACGTTGATTTCAAATAGAATAAATTATTTTTGCGAAATCATGTAATACACTGTTTTGCACTGAGCTAAAAGATTCGTAGATATACTTTTATCGGCGGCTGAGGTCCAACGATTAACGTTCATGCTTAGAAAGCGTGCGCCCCATCTTCGATTCCTGGCTGATCCACATTAGGACTGATTTTACTCTAAGACCATTTTATATATGAATTAAATAGTCTAGATCAGTTGTTTCCAAACTTTATGTTATTACGCCCCCCTTTAAAAACAATCTTATCGTGGTGCCTCCCCCCCCCCTTTATTTTATAAAATAATACAGACACATTTTTAAATGGGGATTTTTTTCTGAAACAACGAGATAGATGACGGTTAATGCTTTAAAATAGGTTATAAAATTTATTATGTTATGAAAGTTTATTTATGTTTGTTTTTTTATTTATTTGTTTATTTTATTTATTTTTTCAAAACAGGCTTAGCCCAATTACTTTGAAAAATACAAGACATTAAAAAAGAAGAAAAATTACATAGATTTTTTTTTTTTAATTATATAAAATAAAAAATAATGCATATGCATACAAACGAGTGTATACACACAAACATATGATACACATATTTTAACAGTCACTTAAGTATGTTGATGAGTGCTTTCTAACGCGCTCAATCTAAGAAGAAAATTAACTTTTGCTTTTGGTAATGTGATATGAAATATGTCAATATCCGAAGCAGTCCCGTTCAGAAGAGTTAAGGCCCTTCCAACAGGCATAGCGGCTGGAAGACCCGTTCTTGCGTATGTTATTCAGAACAGTTCTTGCCGGCGCAGTCTAGTGTAATTGTTAGGAACATTTAACGCTAATCTTTGTAGTAATCCTGGACATCTCACAACTCCTCGAACGAGTTTGACAACATTTACCAGGACACGCAGATATACGAGTATGTTATGATATGAAAATTAAATTTCTGTTAAACTTTCCACGCCTCCTTTTGCATTAGTCCGCGCCTCCCAGTTTGGAAAACACTGGTCTAGATGGTACCCTTGTTAGCCACATTGAACTATTGGAATCTTCCTTATTTATTTAATAGATTGAGCTAGTTAGGAGGCGCTCTTAAATATACTCATAAACAGTGCTAGACCAAATCATCTAAAAAAAAAGTTTGGTTAAATGTTGTACCACATAAGGACCACTGCGTTCCCATTAGAGATGCATGAACTAATGATAAGGAAAAAATAAACTCTTTTAAAAAATATATTAAACTTTATTTGGATAATTGTTTACTTTTTCAGAAAAGAATGGCGTGTTTGACGTCCGCCACGCCATGGCCCTGGCCCGCTGTATTGGAGCCACCGCCGGGTTGCTAACGGGGGACCACTGGATGGACGCTCAACTGGACACTTTGGCGTTGCTCCTCTATGATCTTTTGCAGAGTAAGCTCTTTGACCGTGTTTCCCTCTCTTTATTCGTATTTGATTAAATATTTACATACGTAAATATTATCGCGTGTTCCTGTCGGGTTTGGCAGAAAGAACATATGTTAAGAACATACATGCACATCAAAATACACGTCTTTCGCTTCTTCAATAATATTTTTTTATTGAAGAAGCGAAACTACAGGAAATTAATCATTAAGCTCTTAACAAAATATGACATTTTAATTAATATCAACGATTTAAATTCCAATTATCAGTGTTCATCTAATACATAGCTCAATAATGATGAGAAAATATTTATAAAAAAAAAACGTTTTCCGTCAGTTAAGCCACCATCCTCTCAAACTTTGACAACATAATTTTTTTTTCTGGGTTACAATCCTAGGATTGGTCTGCACCAAGCACTCGATCCCTCCACTCATCTCTGTCATCCGCCAGTCTCTTCATCCCCTGGTAGCTGCCACAGCGCACATCCCGGATCACCCGGTCCCTGTAGCTACAATATATCTAAGGCGGCCTCCATGGTTATTGCCCTCAATCATTCCCTCGACGATGGTAAGGAGCAGACCTGGGTGCCTGATGTTATGCCCTATCTAACTGGATCGTCGGTGGGCAACTCTATTTAGGAGTTGCATTGTTTCTCCAACCACGCTCAATACCTCGTCGTTTCGGATGTGATCTGACCAATGGGCCCTGGTCATGCGCCTGTAGCACCACATCTCAAAGGCAGCCAGACACCCGGACTCGCTCTGGCTCATGGTCCACGCAGCCATACAGCAGCACACTCCAGACAAGAGCTTTCACTAAATTCTTCCTAACATTAATATCAATGTTAGGAGATTCAAATATCTTGGATTTCTTGTTAAAAGCAACTCTTGCCTGTTGGACCCTACTTATTATTTCTGCCTTTGATCGGGATACTCTGCTGCCCATGTAAACAAATTCCCTCACTTGCTCAACACTGACGCCATCCAGAATAACACTCGAGGTCACCTCCTCTCTTCCAGCAACCATACATTTTGTTTAACAACATAAATACACTCGTGTAATCACGTCGTGTCCCTTGCTGGGGGCAAAGGAAGCAGATCTCCAAACTTTTCTATCCGAGTCCACAATTTTTGCCTCCTCCAAATGCATACATCTGGGCCTTGCATACTGTTCTATTATTCATTCTTCTCATTCTACCTTTTTTAAATCTGATACAATTGATACAGTTATGTTTTCCTCGGTCTACCTACTCCACACACACACCTTGCACTTCTATTAGTGCAACATATTTTATTAGAAATCAAAACTGTACTCTTTGGATGATATCATTTTTTTTTATTTAACATTTTTCCCCTTTGGATAAACATCAGGGCATTCGGTAATCATTTTTATAAAAGTCACTTGTAAAAATTTAAAAAATACCCCATCAATAACCCTCTTCATACCGTTGCTTTTTCCTAATGAACGATAAGAAAAGGGTAATTTATATAGCGCCGTTTAGAGAGCAAATTCTCCTCAAAGGCGCTCTAGCTTGGGACTCCACCATTACGGAGAGATAAAAATATTATAAAATTCAACAAATCACGTCTGGCAGCTACGGCAGCGTCCGAGTGAATCATGTATGTTATACACTTTCTTTGTGTACAGTACAGCCCTGTAGGATTATTGCCATGTTACAATTTCCTCTAATCAACCAAAAAAGTGTTTATGAGGCCTTAAGTGAAAATCAGACGGTGAACCTTTTTTTTTTTTTAGAAAAATCGGGTTCCGGGTCGGAAGACAGATGTCTTATCAACTAGGGCACGGAGGTCTTGCATATTTTTTTGCGATTTCGCATTTTTATATGATTTTAATATGAAATTTATCAAATGTTGACCGTTTTGTAGAAACCGATAAATGGTACAAGGAAGCTGACAAGAAGAAGAGAGACGAGATGAAGAAAGAATTGGAGCACGAAATGGTGCACTATTATCTGAAACAACTCGAGGGTGCTGTTATGAAAAACGGAGGCTTCTTCAGTGGAAACGTAAGAAAAATATTTTTGATAATTTTCCACAGTATTTTATCAAAACCATTGAAATTTCACCATTTCTTATACTTATCTTCAACCCCTGAGCACTGATGGTTTAGGGGTGCCGAACGAATGAATGAGTTAAAGGGGGCTTAAGTGAAAACCTGACTAGAACCTTTTTTTAAATAATCTAAGTTCCAGAGGGATTTCAACCCGCGACCTCCGGGCTGGGAGACAGGCATCTTACCAAATAGGCCACGGAGGTCGTCGTATGAAAGGATGTTTCCCGTTGTATGGTGCCCTGTAGGTACTCGGCCATTTCCATCGAAAAATTTGTATCATTCTATAGTAATTTCATTACACGTCGGTTAAAAAGAAATATATATGAATAAACTTTTTCACGGAGAATTTTTTCAAAGTATCCTGGTCGTAATAAAAGTATCCTGGTCATGATAAAAGTATTCTGGTGATGATATAAGTATCCTGATCATTATAAAAGTATCCTGGACATGATATAAGTATCCTGGTCACGATAAAAGTTTCCTGGTCATGATAAAAGTATCCAGCCCATGATAAAATTATCCTGATAAAAGTATCCTGGTCATGATACAAGTATCCTGGTCATGATAAAAGTATCCTGATCATGATAAAAGTATCCTGATCATTATAAAAGTATCCTGGACATGATATAAGTATCCTGGTCACGATAAAAGTTTCCTGGTCATAATAAAAGTATCCAGCCCATGATAAAAGTATCCTGATAAAAGTATCCTGGTCATGATACAAGTATCCTGGTCATGATAAAAGTATATTGATCATGATAAAAGTATCCTGATCATGATAAAAGTATCCTGGTCATGATAAAAGTATCCAGCCCATGATAAAAGTATCCTGATAAAAGTATCCTGGTCATGATAGAAGTATCCTGGTCATGATAAAAGTATTCTGGTCATGATACAAGTATCCTGGTCATGATAAAAGTATCTTGGTCATGATAAAAGTATCCTGGTCATGATAAAAGTATCCTGGTCATGATAAAAGTATCCTGATCATGATAAAAGTATTCTGGACATGATAAAAGTATCCTGGTCATGATAAAAGTATCCTGGTAATGATAAAAGTATCCTGGTCATGATACAAGTATCCTGGTCATGATAAAAGTATCCTGGTCATGATAAAAGTATCCTGGTAATGATAAAAGTATCCTGGTCATGATACAAGTATCCTGGTCATGATAAAAGTATCCTGGTCATGATACAAGTATCCTGGTCATGATAAAAGTATCCTGGTCATGATAAAAGTATCCTGATCATGATAAAAGTATCCTGGTCATGATAAAAGTATCCTAGTCATAATAAAAAAGTGCATTGCAATTTTCCTGAAGTTGCGACACGAGACCCACTGCATAAGGCAGTATTTTTATCGAAATCTTCAAAAATATAATTTTTGATACTAAATTGCTGGTTAGAAAAATTACACTTTTTTAATAGGGATGATATTGAAATTGTTAGTTAATGTGTCAACAATAATTTATATAGTTTTAAATACGAATGATATGTGAGTCGCGATTGAAATGTCTAGCACTATGTCTACCGTAACAAGAAAGCAGTTTGATGAAATGTATGTGTAGCAAGGATGACTTCGACTCTTTTTAATAAATTATGTTATTTTCACATTACAGCTCTCTTGGTTGGATATTTTATTTGTGGGGGTCTTGGATGCCTTAGAGTGGTATTTTGGTACCAGGATCATCGATGGAAAGTTCCCATATCTGCTGAAACTGATTGAAAAGATCAATGATCTACCAAAACTGAAAGAATACATCGAGAAGAGAAAAGAAAACATCGACATCGACTGAAAATCATGAAAAACTAAAAAATAACCGAACATTTTTACTTTTTTATATTACTTTAAAATGTGAGATTTATTATGTAATATCCAATCAAGATTAAGGCCCAAATTCATAGTCCGTCCTTAATACTAAATACTAGCTTCAAAATTTCGTGATTAGTGTTCAGTCAGACCTCATACACCTTTAACTTTGAAGAGAGGTCATTAAATCACGTGATATCCTTAATTAAGGAAACTGCAACAAATTTGTACGAAATTCAGCTTTAATTCCTTAATTTTCTAGTAAAAAAATACACTTAGTATTTAGTGTACAGTTCGCACTATTAATTTGAAACTAAGACAATGAATCATAATGAAATTATTTTAACTTAGTTTTAAATGCTACACAATATTGGAGTACCATAAATTACAGCTTGGCTCATCCCACTCAAAACTCATTTACTAATTTTCAGGGTACAATAGAAACCGTTTGCGCAATGACTGTATTGATTGCCTCAATTTGTAGCCGGACTATGAATTCTAGCTTAAGAGGGTATTTATTCTACTCTAGAGGCGTGAATTTTGGGTGTTTTTTCAGACTGAATAAAAAACTAAAAACATTTTTCCGATGCATTTTTTCTGTTTGATTATTGATGGTTTGAGAATGTAAAATTTTTTTTTGAAAAAACTGTTATCAGCTGATATATCTTGTAAAAAAGGGGGGGTAAGCTGGTCGACATGATTGAAGCCCTTTCGTAAATTTAAAACAAAAGTTATACACAGTTTCTTAATAAAAAATAATATTTGTATAGTTGGTACCAAAGATTATTGTAAAATGGCGACTCTCTGAAAGAAATTTAAAAAAATTCTACCCTTTTTTTTCAAATATTTTAATTTTTAAAATGGTACTTAAAAAAATATTTTCGAGTTTTTCAAGGTAAAGACGATACAAAACCATTTATCAAAGTTTTACACCAAATCTGAAGGCAGTTTGATAAAACTTGAGATTTTATGTCGACCAGGTCGAAAAAAGTAGTTTCGAGAAAAACGCGTTTAAAGTTTTGAGATTATTATCTGATCATACCGGTCCGGCGTAGTTGCTGCCTCATTTATAGCTATAATTTCGTAAATATTGCGAACTTAAAAAAATTCTTTTGAGAACATATTCTTAAAGATCCAAACTTTAAAAATTTACAAAAAAAATTTTTTTTTCAAATTTCTCTAGTAGAATACCCCCTTAAGATTCAAACGATAGAGTTTTCACAGTGAAACTACACCAATCTGAGTTCTCATATTTCAGTCTATTTTTTCGTATTATTGTGTTAGCGGTTAAGCTCAAATATATGAAATAGATCAATCGCTATCATTTATGATATAAATCTAATCAGTGACATGATTGTCTCTTAAATGAGTCATAATATGACCCATAGACAATTTAATTTGACTAAGTCTTTATACAGAGTTGACTGATACTTGATGTGGCATTAACTACTATTACTACTTAAATAGTATGTAGCATGCGGAGAACTCAGATTATTTCCACATTTATTGATTATTCGACTGCTTGTTGGATCTACTATATGAGGATTGGGTGACCAAAGTAGTTTGATGACCTTAGATGAGTGTGGTAGAAGTTGAAAAGTAGATGAGTGATGTTCAGCCTTGCCCTTCGAGATATTTATTCACCGTATTAAAGATATAATTATGGAGTTCAATTCAAACAAAAAAGTTATATGAATATGACATCAATTCCCAATCATTACGGAGTAAGATTTCTTCCTTTTGATGTAGATCTTGGGTCTGTTTTGTTCATTCCTGAAAGCCCAGAAAGATACAACTATTGTGGTATTGAGGTTTCCTTTCAGTAGATCTTTAGCGCAGCGCTAACGGAGTACAGTGGACAAGCCATCAGGTATAACATTGATTGAATGTCCTCGCATGCAGGTGGATCCTTTGTGCCAATACTCTATCTTAGGAGATTTTCTTTTCATCTACCCATGTGGATGCGTAAGCGATTAAGAGATTTCCGTACGATCCATGGTAAGTCCCACCGTCCAGCGCTCCGACGGCAGCATCATTCCCACAGGTTTTCAGTTCTAGCTCTTTAATCAACCATTACTATTCAGAGAGCCTTCGAGTGGGTTGTGGATAGTTAACATATATAACTCTTGCAAGACCTCAGTCCGGGCTATGATTGTATTTGGTCATAGGAATATAATATTTATGAACACACATAAGGAATTTAGTACTGTACGAATCAATAAATATTTTTATATGTCGAATCAAGTACCAATAAGTTTGTATAGAAATACCTTGAAGAATATTTTTTTACTTTATCTTATAGTGTAACTATCGCTCTCTTTGTAGTTTGATTCAAGTACGTAACATTTGTTGTGTAATACTAAAGCAACAAACCCAGATCCATTGAAATTGTGTGTCCAAATTAAATCGCCTGTTGTTTTTTCGCAAATTATGTATATTTCTTGTCATGTGTAAAATAAATAAATAAAATAAATTATAAGATGTCAACTTTTATATTTACTTATTCATATTCTTAATTAAAGAATAAAGACTGATACTATTTTTGTAACATTCCTATTCTTAACCTTTCCCTTCCTGTGCTAAAAAATCCGCGCGCTCCGGTGCTGTTTATTCAATACACATGTAAAAATGAGCGATTTAAAATCGGAAAAAATAATATTCATAGCCAATCGCTTAAATTAATTAAATTTGAAGTCAAAAGTGATAATAATTGAAATTTAATTGCTGAAAATATGAAAAAAACATCGGCCGACGTTCACAAAACGGGCGAAGAGACCACTTCAAATGGATGCCCGAGAGCTACTGAAGCGAGAGAAGCGAGAGAACTGAGATTCTATTTCTTGCGTTCCCATATAAGAAGTGAGAGTAAGACGTGAATAGCGTCGCTTCCTCACCCAAAGCGGTTTTAGAATGAATATACCTACGTCACACACAGGCACACGTTTGAATTTATTGGTGAATTTATTCCCGATTTTCAAAAAATATCTCTAATGTGGCCGATAAGTGCTAATTATTATTAATATTATTAAATCATTCAATGCGTAAATGTATTACAGAGAAATACCTAAAATCTGAACCCAGTATTTATTATATTTATAGAGATATTAAAGTGTTTCGAAGCAATGTGTACTAGTTACACATCACAGGGAAGGAAGGGTTAAATAATAATTTTATAAATAAAATCAGTTTGTTATAATGTTAAATGCCACTCTTTTTGTCATGTACCTTTATTTGGAGAATATTGTTTTTACTTACGTTTTGATAACATTTATTAAAATATACAGTGGAACTTCTATCTGTCGTCTTTGAAGGGACTTATTGAACTAAACGATAAATACGGGTAAACAATTGTAATTTATTTTTAACAAACACTGTTTATTCCACTTTTTTGTGACGGTATAACCCTACCGGTTTCAAGGCTTTCACCTCATCTTCAGGGGAGCGCAAACAAGACTAAATGCTGTTCGAACTGGTACCGATATAGACACTTCAACGGTTGGAGGTTGCGGGGTGAGGAAGGCTAGAGATAATTTCGGCCAAGAGCGGGGAGATTTTGGGGAAATAACTGTTCAACAGATGCTCCGATCGGTATACTGACTTAGAAATTTCTAGGGCCTCTAATCTGTCCAATTTATTTCCGTTGCCGCTAATATGTAAGAATTTGGCATCATCGATAGAAAAAGTATGATTCTCACGGTGACAATGATTAGCCATTTCAGAATAAATTAGAGGATTTGTTAAGGCAGATTGGTGTTCACGAAATCTCTTTTCAAAAGATTTTCTTGTCTTTCCTATATATAAATTATCACAGTCGTCAGCACATAAAAGTTTATACACACCACTGTTGCTAAGTATTCCATTTTTGCCTTTCCCATTAAATAAGAGTTTCCGGAGATTAAAGTTAGTGTAAAAAGCTGGCTTTATGTGACTTGGAATATTTTTGGTTATTTCATTTGATATATTTTTTTATAAATAGGACTTTGCTCCATTTATAGGTATGCTTATAGGTGTCGTTAAATATATAATCTTTTATAAGTTTCTTAGCGGCAACGGAAATAAATTGGACAGATTAGAGGCCCTAGAAATTTCTAAGTCAGTATACCGATCGAAGCATCTGTTGAACAGTTATTTCCCCGAAATCTCCCCGCTCTTGGCCGAAATTATCTCTAGCCTTCCTCACCCCGCAACCTCCAACCGTTGAAGTGTCTATATCGGTGCCAGTTCGAACAGCATTTAGTCTTGTTTGCGCTCCCCTGAAGATGAGGTGAAAGCCTTGAAACCGGTAGGGTTATACCGTCACAAAAAAGTGGAATAAACAGTGTTTGTTAAAAATAAATTACAATGTCTTTAAACCTCCACAACGCTAATGCCTTAACTATAAACAACATAGGGTAAACAATTGTTGCGGAAATACATTTAAAAAACAAGTACTATCCCAAATTGTTAAATATTAAAAAAAAACACATGCATATAAACGTTTAAAAATAAAAAGAGAAGTATAGTTTGATATAATGCAAATAGTCTTCCGTCGTTATTTGTTTTTGAGGGTTTTATAAGTTAACAACAGTTTTTATTCGATGTAAATGGCATTCTTTTCGGCATTAATATTTTATGTAAACAAAAAGTAGTTTTCAGTTTTTTGAACGCCATGTATGTTATATATGTTGCCGAAAATGAAATCACAGGAGGCGGATTTTCTTCATCAATACCTTCAAATTCTTCTGTTGTCTTGTTCAACATTGATTCCCTCTTTAACCTCTTCAGAGTGGGTGGTGGAAGTGGCAACGGCGACTAGCGTATAGCAACAAGTATTCAAGTGAAATACGTACATCTTAAATTAAACACTCATTATTAACTTATGCCATAATTTTAGTCTAAACCTCGAATTTGTAGTTCCAGTCAAATATGGCAGTTAAACGATGCATAGAGGAACTATTAATGTGATCATTTTTTTAGTGTTTTATAGCGTATTATTTCGGGACTGTATGAAATAAACAATACATACGAGAAAACGATTATTCGTGGAACGGTAAATCGAGGTTTCACTGCACCTTAAATTTAAGGAGCATTTAAATCAACTTTTCATTTCTAATAAAAAAATTTATTGGGATTCTCAATTCGATACTATTTGAGTGTTTCTTTGTTAAATTACCATTGAAGTATGTTATCTCGCCACTTAAAGGCGTTATAGAAATGACAAACGCCAATCTCAAGTTGTTCAAATGTATTTTTAAATCAATTATTAGATGAAGTTTGTTTAAATTTTAAAGTAAATGGTGTCAAAAACTCAAACGTGTATTCAAATTGAGTAAAAATAAAAAAAAATGCCACTGAAAAATCAACTATAAAAAATAAATAACTCAATGAACTTTTTTTTTTAATATCCAATACATCCCTGTCAACCAGAGTTTCCTAAACTTTTTATACAAAAGACATTCAATAAAATTAGTAACGTTTCAATTACTTATCTACACCATATTATATTTACTTTTCACAATTCGTTTAAAATTATATCAATATTAAAGGCAGCTGGACTTAGTTCTAAAAACCCGTAACATTTTCTTTGTTTGATCGCTGAACATTTGTATCACAGTTTCGTAAAAAAAATTCAACCAATACAATTGAAGCAGTAAAACATACGGACTCTTGAATGATCGAAACCCGAACTGTTTTACAGATAAACTATTATACAGCACTCATTTATTCATCCATATTCAATCAGTATATGACTCATTTATTCATCCATATTCAATCAGTATATGACTCATTTATTCATCCACATTCAATCAGTTTATCCTAATTAAATACAACATTCTTTCTCATTCCAAATTTTATATAGAACGATTAAATATTTCCTCTGGTTTTGATAAAAATCTGGTCAAAAATAAAGCCTACTCAATGCGGGATGCGATTTGACAGAATTTTAGATTTAAACATATTAATGTGTCCAAGATGAGTTGTTTGGTTCGAAGAAATTACTATGTAGCAATAAGCCTTCCAAAACTAGCATGCATAACCTTATACATACAACTAATAATAAATTAATTTATAGATCAACTCTTGGGCGAAAATTGTAATCTGTCTGGTGGTTATTATTATGTCTGGTGGTTATTTTGTCTGGTGGTTATTTTGCTATATATTTTTAGAAATATTGCAAAATAAAGTAAATCCCTTGCAATCAAGTTTGTGTCGTATCCCTAACCGTCCCGCCGCCTCCTCTTATCTCACCGAAAATTATCATCGTCTTTCCGATTATGGACTTGCGTTACGCTCAAACAGAGATTGTTTATTAACCTTCCCAGTTCCCTTTTACTGTCCATGCAGTGAGACTCTAGAATCAGTTACAAACCAATATAAGACTCGCTCCGCCGTTGGCATACTTTAAGAAGCAACTGAAAAAACTCTTAATTTCTAGTCAGTAATACCTGTGTCATTTGAGGGTAGAGTAGTAGGTACAGCACGGGACTCGAATGGGCGACGTTCCGTACGAAAGTTCAATGCGTTACAGCGCGACCACACACCTCATATAACTCAATTACCTACTTTGAAAATGTGGTCCACCTACTCGAACCACGTATTCCTCGGTATACTTCTTCCACGCTCACTAAGCACTTCAAACATGAAATCACCTAGTATATGAGTCATATAAAACCTAGCTTAGCACCTAACGAAGCACTTTGGTGTGGCCTCGGCCTAGTAATAAATAACTAAAGAAAAGAAAAACATCACACCTCATTCATTTTTTTCCTTTCGGTCAACAGACCACACGCACTTCCGATGAAATATGACACCAGTTAGACTTAAACATTCCTCTTATTGCAAATCAGGAACATTACTCCTAAAGAGAAACTCTAAATAAAATTATGAAACGCGAGTTACTGGGATTAATCATTAATTATAAAATAGTCTTAACATTCACAATTTTATTATGGCTGACTGGCTTTATTTGAGTCGAGATATTTCAAACATTTTTTATACCAATTGAAATATAAGATAAAATAATATTAACAAAACTCAACAGATGTCACCTACCAAGTCGTTTATTACGTATAATATTCGGTAAAATAATATTCGGTAACAAAATCAGTTTTATTTATTTTACTTGGTTTACTGCAATCACGATCCAGCACTTCTTTTTTAAATGAATAAAAATCACTCTTTCCTCTCTGCCTGTCTCACCTGGGAAATTAAGTTAAAGTTCATTTATTTATTTTACACGTGACAAGAAATGTACGTAATTTGCGAAAAAACACCAAGTAATTTAATTTGGAGACACAATGTGAATGGATCTGGGTTTATTGTCTTTCATTTGTCGTGTCCCCAGTAAACTAGACTTTTGCCTGTATCTCACTGAGGACATAAAGCTTGAATTATAAATCGATACTTCTTTCCGATTTTTGAATTTATAAATCCCCGTTGCACATTCTCATCAACCTGACAAACAGTGATACACAATTAAATAATATGTATACACCACACGAAATCAAACTCCTCAGACTTCATCACTCCAGATTGACCAAAGCATTCACCCCACAATGTAACGCACATAATCATAAAAATATAAAAACAAAAATATAAGTATAAAACAATAAAAAACACCACATTCAAGAGCTCACACAAACCTCTTCCAAAAGTCATTCCTCTTGCAAGCCCGAGTACTCAAACTCTTGTCGCAATAACAACCACGCATTAGACGAATTAATTAGATTAGATGAATTGTTTTTATATCTTGGATGGCATTGGACGAATTGTTTTTATTTTTTGGGTGATATTGGATGAATCGTTTTTGTTTCTTGTGTGACATTAGATGAAATGTTTTTATTTCTTGGGTGACACTGAATGAATGTTTTTATTTCTTAGGTGACATTAAATTAATTATAATTATTTCTTGGGTGACATTGCATGAATTGTTTTTATTTCTTAGGTAACATTGGACGAATTGTTTTTATTTCTTAGGTAACATTGGATGAATTGTTTTTATTTCTTAGGTAACATTGGATGAATTGTTTTTATTTCTTGGGTGACATTGGGTGAATTGTTTTTTTCTTGAGGGAAATTAGATGAATTCTTTTTATTTCTTGAGTGATACGCTTGGCTTAGTTGTTAACATGCTTGTCACGAAGATTTTGGTTTCGATTTCCAATTGCGACATCTTTTACTTAGTTTCATACTTAAACATATCTGATTTGGTGGTTTAGACATATTGAAGAGCGTGGTCTGGAGAAAATATTGTCTTTAACACCAGTAATTAATCTTTCGTGTTTAGAACCTCTGGAGTAAGCACGGAACTCACGACTCATCATTGTCATTTTATTTCTATTAGATCTTCTTGACGAATAATATAAGAGTTAGCGGTCCAAAATTTGAGAAACGCTATCTTAAACTCGAAATACACAAACTCGTATGGTTGAAATCAATTAATAAATTTTTCAGCAATGTCCCAGTACTTTGAAGAAATTTTAAGCAAATTGAAACAGACTTCCGTTTCAGGAGGGGACATCACGTCGCACCGGAGCGGAAGTCCATTTCCCATTTCCGGGGCGTGTTTAATCTACAATATCAAATTATCAGCGGGAGTATTTGCACATCCCTGATTTGCGCAATCAGATTTGCTTCGCTTGGCGATTTGGTTTGATTAATATCTGGGGATCACGTTTGTTAGATGGAAAATCAATAAATATACGAGTACATATGGATATCTTGAGTGTTAATTTATTTAATGCTGACGAGGAAATTTAACCGTTATCTCCCTGTTTATAATAATGCTGACGAAGTAATTAAACCGTTATGTCCCTGTTAATAATAAATCAATTGACTAAATCTTCATTCCAGACGGATCGGAGAGATGCCGTCTGTATGATGCCCTGCTTCCAGATATAATGTCGCCAAAAATAAACCTTATATTATAATAAAACGACAATTTATGTAGAGTCGTTTAGAGAGTGGCTTCTCTCTAGAGCGCTCTTATTCAGGATTAATATAGAGTCGTTTAGAGAGCGGCTTCGGTCTAGAGCGCTCTTACTCAGGATTCATATGAAGTCGTTTAGAAAGTGGCTTCTCTCTAGAGAGTTCTTTCTTACTCAGGATTCACATATAGTCGTTTAGAGCGCGGCTTCTCTCTAGACCGCTCTTACTCAGGATTCATATAGAGTCGTTTAAAGAGCGGCTTCTCTCTAGAGCGGTCTTACTCAGGATTCATATAGAGTCGTTTAAAGAGCGGTTTCTCTTTAGACCGCTCTTACTCAGGATTCATATAGAGTCGTTTAGAGAGCGGCTTCTCTCTAGAGCGGTCTTACACAGGATTCAAACCTAATATTATTGACAGTTTAAAAAATGTACAAACAAGCATACATACATAAATATCATACATACATATGATCACACCAATCTCCTATCGGGGTGGGCAGAGAGGAGATAGTGCCATACTTACCTACATCGATATTTACACATCCTTAGCCTACACCCGTACACCTCATACAACATCTATGATTTATCTGACTATCTACATTTTTAATCTTTCAAAACAGTATTCACTTCATTCAACCATATTCTACTTGGTAAGTATTTGTTTTGATACATTTTACAAATAAAATAAATAATAGGTTGAGAATAAAGTTAGGAAGATGGTGACTGCGGTCATTAGATTTAAAACCTCCTTGCATCTGCATATGATTATAAAACATATTTGGTAAGAAAAAAAACAGCAGAAAACTTACTATGGGAAGATAACATACATATTTGGTGAGAATTGATATCGGCTAATAAATGGCAAGTTATTTAGGTAAATACATTACATAAAACTAACAATAATGACAAATTAATACATCTTGTTACAAGTTAGCAAGAATGTGGCAGTTTGTAAAAATCAAATAATATTTGGTGAGGTTTGTCATAAGTCACTACGTTAGTCTGCATTGGCTAGGGATGGGGTATTCGATAATTGGATTTTTTATTTTTTTATACCTAAAATAAAATGTTCGTAATTAGTATTAATTCATAGTGGATCTTGGCATATTTAAAGATAGATACAAATCATATAATACATTAGAAAGTCAGTATAGTGAAAATTAGGAATTAAAACGTCAGTTTAGAGAAAAACAATTTTTCGATTTATAAAAAAACGATTTTACCCCATCCCTTTGAGACGTGACATTTCAAATGTCAAAGGGACCATCCTACATTTTCTCTAGCATAGACATACACTACATTCCGACAAAGGCCGAATGTGTTACTATCACATATCGGAAGATTTACAAAGATTTATTCGTAGTTCATCCGCCCTTGGTAAGTTTTCTGCGGTTTTCTTACCAAATATGCTTTTCTAAACATATGCTGATGCAGGAAAGTACCTTATCTAAAAGCCGCAGCCACTGCCTACTTTTTCACACACTCAACTTGTTAATTTTTGTTTAATACAGTGGGTTCGAATCCTGAATTAGAGCGCCCTTGAGTTGAGTCTGCTCTCTTAATAGCGCTATATAAATTATCTTCTTATTATTATTACATGCATGCAAATCAGTAGGTTATTTGATCATATCAAAATATCACACATAATACCCAAACGAAAGTGCTTACATTAATATCAAATGACGGTATGCATGCAAAACTGATATCTGAGCATGCAAAACAATTAGTGGTCAATAGAGGGTAAACAAATGTCAAATGTGAATGAATGTAGATTGCTTTCAGCTGGTGGCATGGCTGTGTTAGTGCAGAATGGAGATAATTACAGAAATGGCAGATAAATTGTATGAAAGGTGCGAAGAGAAAGATCTAAGAATGAATGTTACGAAATCTAAAGTCATCATGATAGAAAAGTGAGGAAGGAAAAGTAAAATCGACATTTGAGTGAGCAATGATAGATTGAGGAAGTTTATGAGGCACTCAAATCAAGCAATTTCAAAATCTAATAAGATAATAGTCCGAAACATTATCTTATTAACGTTGAACATTTTTGGGCGTGTTGAACGAATAAATGAACAAACATTAACAAAACAAATTTATAGTGCAAATGTGAGTGGAAGGTGTGATAAAAGAAGACCAAGGAAAGTTCGATGGATCAAATGAATTGCATTTTGAATGAAGGAAACGAAGAAAGTCAAACAAATCGTAGGAATTGTATGAGAAAGTGTATATATGTAAAAGAGGCGGAGAATGTGTGTTGAGATTGTCAAATCAAGCGCCCCGTCTTCTCTGCCTACTCTAACTTAACTGAAGAGAATTCCACCTGGCAATATCATAAGCCCGACAGATGGTTTTTACAATGATGTGTTAAATAAACGATTGGAAAATGACGTGATGGTATGTATAGTATGTTTCTCAAATATTGTTTTCGCACACTACGTGGATACCGATAATAATTATGTAACAAAAACTGCTTTTTTTGAATCTTCGAAAAGACTTTGGTTTCACTTTGTGGGGCCATGTTGTATATAAAAAGAAATAAATAAAACGCTTATTATATATTTTCGTGTTCACCACTGGTTTATTTTGAGTTTACTACCGGTTTCGAAGACCTCCGTATTCATCGTCAGGTGAAGATAAACTAAATTGTTCACAATATATTTCTTCTGCAAGTGTAAATAGTATAAGAGGAATGAGGTAGGGGGATAGAAGTGGGGAGAGCTGTGAATCAATGGTAAATGGTGCGGGTGAAAAATAATCTTGCGAGCAGACCAGGGTCTGGATATCCAGGGGGAGATATAGGTTTGTGTGTATATACTCGTATGTATGCATATGCATTATTTTTCATTTTATATAATTTTTTAATTTTTTTTCTATGTAATTTTTCTTCTTTTTTAATGTCTTGTATTTTTCAAAGTAATTGGGCTAAGCCTGTTTTGAAAAAATAAATAAATAACAAGCACTTGTTTAAAACAATTCAAAATATTTAGACTTTTTTGATTAAAAAACAATGGTAAAAATGTACATGTTACACTAAAATACTGTGACAAAATATAACATGTTAAATACTATGAAGAATTAAATTATTTTAAGTATTTACACTCAATTTGAGAGATTTTTCCTGAAGAAGCTGACTGACACACGAAACACGTCTACATGAGGACATCAAGTACGGGATTATAGTCGTATTATTACCAGAAGAATTTTTTTACCAGGCTGGGTCTTTTTTGTTCGGGAACTATAGAAAATTGAATCACATACCCTCAGGTAGAAATCAAACGTCTTACAAAAAAGGCTACATTGTCGCCCAACATGAAAATAGTAACAAACTTTTTTTCGTCCAAAAGTTCTTCTTCCTCTTATTTTAGGCCTGTTGGCCTGTTATGGTCCTGCATCATTGTTTCCCTGCGTGACGTCGACTGCCAGCTGTCTTTCCATCTTTTGGGAGGTCGTCTTGGAGGTATGCTTGCTTGGGGGATACTGTCCCTGGCCATTCTTACGGCTCTTGGTTCTGCCATTCTGGATACATGTTCGTTCCAGAACCTTCTTCTCTGTCGTCCTCATCTGACAATATCTTCAACTTCGCACATCCTTCGGATTTTTGTGTGTCGTACTCTATTACGAAGGGTTTAGCCAGCGATACTCCTGAGTACCTTCATTTCGCTAGTACGAAGGAGATTTTTGGTTCTGACAGTGTCGGCTCTGGACTCTACGCTATATGTCATTGTGGGGTGGACACAGGTCTTGTATATCATCACCTTGCTTTGGATGTTCAAATACTTGTTTTTCCAAAACTGTGACGATATATTTTGCGTTGTGCACGACGAATTGTAAAGAATTTTATTGTTATAAGTTTGCAATTTGGACGACAATGTTTACCTTTTTTTAACTATTTTATAATTTGAGGTAAGTGCGAGTGCGACTACAGACCTTGTCCCAAAACTAAGTAATTAATAAATAAACTGGTTTTCGATAGGAAAATTACCGGATTCACTTTACAATGTTTACTTAATTATCTACAAGTTTGTAATTAATAATCGTGTATTTACATTATGAGGAACAAATGGACTTATTTATGCAAAAAAGATTCAAGCCACATTTTTTTTAAATAGGTAATCTACTCACCCAAACTAAGATGATTTGTGTCACCAAACTAAAGACATTATGAAATTATATCAGTCAATATAATAAAAATTATTCTTCTCAGTGTCATGTCAGGTCCCCCCAACGTTGAATATCACTTGAGAGTAGATATCTGTGTCCCCGGCAGCCCGAAAAAAATCTCCAACGCCCCTTATACCAGTCCAATCACGTATATTGCGGAGCCAGGAGATTTGCCTCCTGCCAATACCTCTTCGGCTTTCTATTTTTCTTTGGATGATCAGGTGCAGTAATTTGTAAGTACATGACCCAAGTAGCACACCTTTCGGATTTTAATATAAGTCAGCAGCTCTCTATCAACTTTGGCTCTTTGAAGAACCCTTGTGTTGCTGACCATATCCATCCAGGGTATCCGTAGCCTTCTGCGGTGCATCCACATTTCGAATGCTTCCAGTCGGTTCATACTACTTACTTTGATGGTATATGATTCTACTCCGTGCAATAACACTGATCAAACGTAGCATTTGACTAACCGTTGTCGAAGTTTCAAGTTTAGATTATCATCGCAGAATACGTTTCTCATTTTATTAAAAGAGATGATTCAATTCTGCACTTGACTTCGGTTTCTGGGTCGAGGTCTTCCACTTGGATACTTCCAAGGTATTTAAATGTTTTCACTCTCTCTCTCTATATATCAGCACCATTCAATGTAAGACGTGCTCCTGCGTGATCCTTCCGGCCAAACACCATGAACTTAGTTTTACTCACGTTCATGTTCAGCCCCAGCCTGACACCGGCTCCATTAATT
This sequence comes from Odontocerum albicorne, assembly GCA_949825065.1. Classification (NCBI taxonomy): domain Eukaryota; kingdom Metazoa; phylum Arthropoda; class Insecta; order Trichoptera; family Odontoceridae; genus Odontocerum; species Odontocerum albicorne. The sequence continues at coordinate 3,118,776 of OX463850.1, forward strand.
CTATCTATAAGCGTTTGAAGGCCGTCAATACTGTCTGCCATAACAACCGTATCATCAGCGTACCTGATGTTATTGACGCATACACCATTCACTTTGACCCCCATAGTTAGTGCTTCCTTGAAAATTATATCAGAGTACAGATTGAATAACATAGGTGACAAAATACAACCTTGTCGGACTCCACGTTGAATTGGTATGCCTTTCGATTTGTTATTTTCCAATTCAATGACAGCTTCTTGGTTCCAGATAATAAAACTATTTTTTTAAATGGCAATTCTAGATAATTCAAAATTTCAACTGATTAAAAGCCACATTTTAAATATTTGAAAAAAAAAACACATTTAGAGCAAGCTTTATAGATTTTAATTCAATATTTCTTAGTTTTCTTTTATTTTAAAATAATGTATGTGACTGAAGTCATAGTTTATTTTTATTTATTAATTTAACACTTTTATTGCAAATACAATCTGGCGGAATTATTGCCAGGCGGCGATCTCTTCCAACCCACCAGGCAAAAGTAAATGAAGCAAGTTACGTGGTCGCATAAATCATTCAAACGACTATCCATCCCCACGAAATCCATAAACATATACGTGAGTACATGCCCACGAACCCCACAAAGACGGGCAGTCACCCGAACATTATTTTTCAAATAAAGTGAGATATCATCAATCAAAAGGAAAAGAAGGGGTGGGGGAGAGGAAAGGAAAATAAAAATCAGGAATGAAACACGTTATTTTACTGACTAGAAATTAAGAGGTTTTTCAGTCACTTCTTAAAGCATGCCAAGGACGGAGCGATCTTATATTGGTTTGTAACTGATTCCAGAGTCTCACTGCATGAACAGTAAAGGATGACGTAAAGAAAGAGGAGCGGTGAACTGGAAAGGCCAATAAACAATCTCTGTTTGAGCGTAGCGCTAATCCATGATTGGAAAGATGCTGAAAATTCTCAGCGAGATAAGAGGGGGTGGCGGGACAGTTAAGAATATTATACAATAGCGACAGTATGTGAATTTGGCGTCTATTTCTAACATTCAACCAGTTCAATGCCTTCTGGTATGAAATTATATGATCGTACTTACGTAGGTTGAAAATGAATCTTAGGCACACATTTTGAAGACGCTGTAATTTGTCCAGCTGTTCCTCTGTAACATCCGAGTAACATACGTTCGCATAGTCCAGAATCGGAAAGAGCAGAGATTATACGAGTAAAATTTTGGTTTTGGTTGGAAGGAATCTTTGCAACACTTTAAGGGAATGAAGGCTGAAGAAGATCATTCGGCTCACCTCATTTATTTGATCTCGCCATGAGTAGTTCGCCATAGTTATATCGTACACACGAATTGACCAAGAATCTCGTGAGTCCATGAATACGCTATCGTAACATAATAAATTTATCTGCATTATATGAAAAATAATAGATAAAAAAGCTATTATATTTTCAGAAATCTATTTTTACGTTCGGCAGAAAACACAATAAAAATAGAATGACAAATTAACTCGGTTGGACTTGCATTATTTGCATTATTGAAGTTGCAAGGTTTCAGCCACGAGCCATGTGACCGAAGAAATGAGCGAGATATTCTGACGCCCACCTCTCGGCGTTCAGTCAGCACATACCTTCCAGCCAGAACACAGCACCTAGAAATATAATATAAACAACTGTTTTTTAATTTTGCACTCGTACATACTTCTGTTTTAATTAAACTGTATTTGTTTATCAACGTATCGTTACGCTATTATTTTTTACACGCTTTTCTGTTAAAACTGTGAACTTTATTGTTTTACACTATTGTGATTGTTTTGCTTTATGTTATTTTTATTAAAGTGATTTTTATGTGACAGTAAAATGTGTGGCGGGACTGTTCTGCATACTTTAGACGAAAGTATTTAAGTAAGTATTTTTTATTATGTATTTCTTTAAACATAACTTCCGTGACCTAATTGGTAAGACGCATATCTCTCAACCCGGAAGTTGCGGGGTCGATTTCCGTTGAAACGCAAATTGAAAAAAACTTTAGTCTTGTTTTTCACTACATGCCTCTTTAACATTTTTCTGGTTAGTTGGAAGAGATTGCCACAATGCAATAAGATCGACTTGTTATACAAATAAGGCACCAAAGAAGAAGTTGAAGAAAGAGATTGATTTTCTTAAGAATGTTTTATTTTTTTATTTTTTTTATTTTGCGTAAGATATGTTAAAAATAAAATTGAGACACTTAGCATCAGGTCACTTCTCAGTCGGAGTAGGCAGAGAGAAAGAAAGCGCCACTCTTTTCGATAGTATAACACATATTTCGCCTTCTCTATATCCATACACCTTCTCGTACGGCTTATTTTATTTGTCTAACTTTTTAAATTACATTAATTGAATGTTTCATTAACTTCTTCCAATCATACTTTCCATGATATTTTTCAACAACACCTTTATCTTACATTAGCACTGCAAAATTATGTTTTCAGTCTCTTTCCATTTCTTCGTTTTTCAAGCCAATATCATCTCATTTCTTGCTCTTCTTCATCTTACTAAATAAATCAGTTCCAAGTAGATAATCATTCTTCTTTTTCCTAGTGTCATGTCAGGTCCCCCCAACGATGACTATCATCTAAGAGTAGGCATCTTTGTCCCCGGCAGCCCGAAAAAGATCCCCAACGATCCTTATACGAGTCCAATCACGTATATTGCGGAGCCAGGAGGTTTGCCTCCTGCCAACGCCTCTTCGTCCCTTTATTTTGCCTTGGATAATAATTACTTAATAATAATAGTAATGACAATATATATATAAAAAAAACAATATTTGGGCCTTAAGTTTCAGGGTCGATTGGTTGAGATTTCATCAAGGGTCCTGAAACTAGTAACCAGATGGCACATTGTTTTTTTTTTTCCTTTTTACTACAAAAAGATTCTGCCTTGCAAATTTTCAAAACTTCATACTCGATTATTTTAATACTAACAATAAAACAAATATATATATATATATATATATATATATATATATATATATATATATATATATATATATATATATATATATATATATATATATATATATATATATATATATATATATATATATATATATATATATATATATATATATATATATATATATATATATATATATATATATATATATATATATAGCGCCGTTTAGAGAGCAAACCTTATTCAAGGACGCTCCAGCTGGAGACTCGAACCCGTTATTATTGACAGACTAGTTGCAACCCGTGAAATATTCACGGAAGTAAAACAAATTATACATTTTTGAAATACCGAATGGAGCAAGATCAGCTTAAAGTTTTTTGGGTTCATTAATGTTTAAAGTTTAAAATAAAAAAGGTATATCTTAATTGATGAATTATTTAATTCTCAAAAATCTCTTTATACACGATGTTTTGTGTATAAACATTACTGTTGTTCAATTTAAATCGTTGATAAAGTTTTCCTTGAAGGCTTGTTTCAGATATATTGACTGTAATGTTTTCGCGTTTCCGACACCTTGAAAAAGCCACATATAATTGTCTGCATACAAAAAAAGAGCAAAAGATAAATAAACACAAGTAATCATAAGGTTCAATATAATAGGAAATAAATTAATTATTTAATGAATTACAATTCAAAATAAATTCGCATCGTCCCCTTTTACACCGGTTCGTTCAGTATAATTTCAATATTTTTCGAAGTATTCCTCTCTCGCTCTCTTGTATTCAAAATTCAATTCTCGTATTCTTTCTTTGGCGACAACCGTACGGGTTTTGGCCTATTTATATTATCATTAAAAATATTTCAAAACAAAATATATGTTATATACACTATCTGTCCAATCTGAAAGGTGACTGACGGGAAATGAAATTCAAAGCATTGTTTATTTTCAGCTTATGTTACTCTTTATTCAAAATACACTCCTTGTGAATCAATACAATACTGGAAGCAGTCGTAAAATTTTCTGAAGCACTCCTGAAACTCATTCTTCAGAATTACCTCCAAAATCGCAGTCGAAGCTTTCTGGATGCCTAAAATCGTGTCGAAACGCTTTCCTTTCATGGCCAATTTCAGTTTCGGTAATAACCAGAAGTCACATGGAGCCAAATCAGGCGAATACGGAGGGTGATCGAGCACCACAATACATTTTTTGGCCAAGAAATTACGTACAATTCTTGCTTTTGTACGCCGGTGCATTGTCGTGCAACAAAAGCCCCTTGTTCCCGGTATTCGGGTCGACCTAGAAGAATCCTGACCCATAAACGATTCAAAACACCCAAGTACACATCGGCGTTTACTATTTGACCTCCTGGCGTTAATTCCTTATGTATAATTAATTCCTTTGGAATCAACAAAAACGGTGAGCAGTCTTGATTCGACTCACTTTTTTCGGTTTCGGAGATTGTGGACCTTTCCATTCCGAGATTGTGGACCTTTCCATTCCATTCCTATTGTGGACCTTTCCATTTTTCGGTTTCGGAGATTGTGGACCTTTCATCAAGCGCTTTGTAAGTGGCTTGTACTAAAAGCACCATGTTTCATCACCTGCTAAAATGCTTGACATGAAGCGTAGATCTATATCAACCGTTCTTTTCATGTCTCTGCAGTGCTCCACTCTGCAAACTTTTTGTACGTCAGTCAGTGTGTGCGGTACGTTTGCCCAAATTTTCCGTTAAAATGAGATGGACAGTGGATTTAGGAATTCCAGTGAGCTCCTCGATGAGCCTAGTAGACGCACAACAATTATTTCGAAGAATTTAAATGTAAATAATCGTCCAGCCCGTGGATCATCTTCATCATCACGAAATCTTACATACCACTTAAAAACATTCTTACGACTCATTGTTTCACTACCGTAAACAGTTTGAATGATGTCAAAAGTTTCTGTGGCACTTTTATCCAATTTAAAACAAAATTAAATGTGGGCACGTTGCTCCATTGTTCCTTTTCCGACCGAGACTCAAAAGGTACTATCAATTGTTACGTCATTACGAATGGACCAGGGAGGACAGCGCTTCTATTCATACACAGGTGGCGCTGGTGGTTAGGCGAAAATAAAATCAGTAACTTTTCCCATTGGACAGACTGTGTATATGTTTTGGTGCCCCATCGATCTTTTTTTATATTGCTATCGTTTTATTTGATATTCCTCAAAACTCTTCCACCATCTGAGAAAATACTATCAAAATAGAACGATTCCTTAACTTCTAATCTTTCATTGCCCGCACATACATCGCATTTTTCTTCTACACTTATCTATGATCATGACTTAGTCACAATTTTCTATAACCATTCATTCTTACATCTCTGATACTATTTATTTACTTTAAAATCACGCACACAATGCACGAAATCACGCACACATAAAAACCTCTAATGACATACGAGTACAATAATACCTCGCTTAACGTTACCTATGTAAACGAGATCTCGCTATAATATATAATAATTGACAAAAACATTTTTAACAATAAAAATGCTATCCGATTGTCTCTTTCGTTGTATAAAGTACCACCTGGTGGGCTTGTCGCCATGTGGCAATATCTTTCAACTAACCAGAAAGATATTAAAGAAGCCTTAATTGAAAATCATACTGGAATCCTTTTTAAAAAAACTGGGTTCCAACGGGAATCGAACAAGTAACTTCCGAGTTGGGAGACAAGCGTCTTACCAACTAAACCACGGAAATCGTCTAAAGTCACATCGGTTTTATCGTAAAATGTTTCTTATTTTATAAGAAGCTGTACAGAAAAAAAGAAACGTATTAAATGCTTTCTTAAAGTGAGATTTTACGTGAAAAGGAGAAATCGTTTTCATAAAAAAATTAAAATGTCACTCGTTTTAGTCAAGTTTTATACCTTTATATACCTATTTTTTTTAGAAATTTTGTAAAGTGTATAACGATAAACTTTTGGCCAGTAAAATTAGTTTTCAGATGAAAAAAACACTTTTTTTTCAATTTTAGTAACCAGAATCTGTACTTGGCGTGTTATTTTTAGCTCCGTTAACGATAATTCTATTAACACAACTATTTTGAGTAATTTATTTCTATTTTTCGTTAAACAAGGTATTAAAGTGGTTTACCTAGTAAATTATTCAACTACGCACATTTCTGAGAGCTAAAGTACTTTGCGTGTACTTAAACAGTCAAAGATCAAAATAATATATAATCTGAATATTAAACAATACTTACAAACGTACAGAATCATAACAAATTTGATGATGTATTTTTTTTCTTTTGCACCTGCTGTTATATCGACTATGGAGCCATTAAAACTGAATTGTAAATAAACATTCATAGTTTTTAAATCAATTTTATATTTTTTCCGAGAATATGTGCGATGTTTAGCGTAAAATAATAAATAATACTTCATTTTCAATGTACAATATGCTCATTTATTCAACGTCTTTCGGATCATGGACTTGGCGCTACACTCAAGCCGTCGTCAATTCAGTTGGAAAGAGAAGCTATGTTGTGGAGTATTTTATTTCTTTCTTTTTTAAGCAAGTGAGCCGTTACACACCAGCAAACTCCAGCTCCGATACTGTGTGCGATGGCACACCGAAGTGAGACGATCAGAGTACACCGGCATGCTTTTTTTTTAATTAATAGATACGATCGAAGTCATAAGTATCCTTACACCCCCGAATACTAGGAGAAAAAAATGTTGTGTCAATCGAGGAGAGTAGCACAGCGCGGGGTTCGAATCGACAATCTTCCATACAAATATTCAGTGCGTTACGCCCTACCATGCACCTCGAGCATAGATGGTTTATTTGGTTTCTGAGTTCCTCACTCTTCTTTGTACGTCATCCTTCACTGTCGTTGCAATAAGAATTCTTCGTGCAGTGAGAAAGTTGTTCTTATAAATATTAAAATTTCACTTTGGCAATTCAAAGTGTATTATTATCGTTAAAATCAAAGTAACAAGAAATACCTAAAATACATTGGTCAAAGTATTTTAATATGCACAATTAGCAGGAAATGAATTTACATATGCCTTAAAAAATATTAATATCAAATAAAAACTAATATATTTACAATTAATTTCATCAATTTTGTAGCCATATCTAAAAGGCATCAATTTTCTGTACATCGCGCACGTTTAGTAACTACGTATCTACTCCAATAAGCAAATAATAAAACGAGGCTTAACACCTGTCAATATTAGATTTAAAGATTTGCTTCTTATTTTTCAAAGTACCTGTCCTCTTCAGAGGTTGGCACTGTTCACCACTCTTATTTTTTAATGTCGTCCTTTACTGTCGATGCAGTTAGACTCTGGAACCAGTAACAAATTAACACTTGCCACCCTGTGATGAATAGCGAGTGGCCAAGACTTATATTTTATTTGATTATTCGACGTTTTAATACACGATAAAATGATTTTTATAGCTAGTTACAAAAAATAACCTAGCAGATTTTGCATAATTTTAATTAAAAATATACATTTTTCACTGGACGCTTAGCGTCCAGCACCGTGGCTGGCGGAATTTTTTTAGCACAGTAAGGCAAGTGAGACTCCCTCCATCATTGGCATGTTTTAAAAAGCGACTGAAAAATCTATTTGTTTCAAGTCAGTAATGCAACGTGTTTCATTCGTAACTTTCCTCTCCACCATCCCTTACTTTTTTTTTGTTGTTATTATATATTGTTCATTAATCCTATGCAGGTGAACAACGATTTGAATATATTTGCGACCATGTAACTTCGTTAATTTACTTATGCTAGGTGAATTGGTAGAGATTGCCACCTAGTAATAAGATTGCCCGATTGTTTTACAATGAAGTGTTAAATGAATTATTAATTATGGCTGGTATATTGCTAAGTAAAAATCTTTCCAATCAACCAAACGATGATAAACAAAATTTTGAATGAAAGGTGAAGGGATTTATATTATTAATGTAAAAAAAAACTATGTAATGTCGAAATATTGTAAAAAAAACAAAACTAAAAAAAACAAATTAAATTTAACAAGATGGCTTGAAGGAGGAAAGAGAGATTGAAAAAAACGATAAAGGAAAAGGAATAACACGCTTTGTCACTGAAGGGAGATGAAATGTTTTTTTATTAGGTTTTTTAAATGATACGAAGAATTTATTATTAAGAATGAAACATAAACTTTTGGGGTGTCCCGGAAGCAATTTATTTTGAGGTGTCCCGGAAGCAATTTGTTTCGGGGTATCCCGGAAGCAATTTATTTTTTTGTTCCATTCACAGAAAATGTATTTTTTTGTTTGTATCGCATTATTCCCTTGACGGTTGTAAAAAATATCAAACATTGAAATGCAGACGCGAGAAAATTCATTATCTGATATCCGCTGCCACCACCTTCCTATCCTTATATTCGACTTTTTGTAAAAATTTTAACGTTTCAAAACTAGTGGGTTCGACTCCTGAGTTAGAACGCCCTTGGAAGAGAGTATGCTTTCTAAACGGCGTTATATAAATCTCCTTTTATTATTACTACTACCTCGACAGGGACACAGGAACTATTACCCCGATAGGGACATATAAATATAGGTCTGTTGATAGCAACATAATATGTACATATATAAATACATTCCGAAATCGCACATATTTTATATCTGAAGATAAATAGCATAAAATACTTTTAAGAAAGAAGCTATCAAAAGGTGTGGATTCATCTTATTACGTCCGTTCTCCCCGACCGAGATACGGTCGGGGGGACGGACGTTTATTCCACTTTTTTGTAACGGTATAACCCTACCGGTTTCAAGGCTTTCACCTCATCTTCAAGGGAGCACAATCAAAACACAAACACAAACTTAATTTTGTTCGAACTGGTACCAATATAGACGCTTCAATGGCTGGGGACTGAGGGGTAAGGGAGGCATGGGACGATTTCGGCCAAAAGCGGAAAAAGATTTTTGGGATCCGAAATCGTCCCATGCGTCCTTTACCTCTCAGTCCCCAACCATTGAAGCGTGTATATCGGTACCAGTTTAAACAAAATTAAGTATTGTTTGTGCTCCCCTGAAGATGAAGTGAAATCCTTGAAACCGGTAGGGTTATACCGTTACAAAAAGGGGAATAAACAGTGTTTGATAAAAATAAATTATAATGTCTTTAAACCTCCACAACGTTAATGCCTTAACTATAAACAACATTGTTAGGTATTGTCTAAATGTACATATATACATAATCCTACATCTATACCATCACTTTGATCCTGTCAATAAACCAAACATGTATGAAGTGACCCTTAGATTTATCTTCAAGCTCAAAAGTATTCCAAGATATCTTGTAGAACTTTTGCTGGATAGATAGATACACGGGTAGTATCCGCACTTCCACAGATAAAGATATCTCTGAATTTATTTTAGGGCTTTCTTGACTTTTTGAGAGTAACGTATCATTGATGTTCAAGTATTGAAACTCTCTGATTTTCAAACGAGATTTTAATTTATATTCTTTATACAATTTACTCGAGCATGTTGTTAAAAGAAAACTGCGTTTGAGACAGTCAGAGGGCGATATAAGCATATATGTTAAGTACGAACATACACACCATCACGCCATTTCCCTGTCGGGGTAAGCAGAGATAACATAGTACCATACTTTCTTACATACGCTTTCACATTCAATTCTTACGATATCTCAAACTTTCTACTTTTACTTCTTGAGAATATCATCCAAATGATCCAAAACTAATTTCCTTGGTTTTCTTCTACTACGACCCCCCGCCTCCTTTTGTACAGTATTTTTTTTAAGAATAGATATGACCGAAGTCATAGGTATCTGTATGTCATCGAACGTTAGGCGGAAAAAGTGCCTGAGTCGTTTGAGGAGAGTAGCACAGCGCGGGGTTCGAACCGAAGTCTAGTGCGTTACCGCGCGACTATGCACCTCATAGTATTTTATATTTTATAATTAATTCTTCATTCATTTGTTCTACTTGGTCAAACCATCACAGAACTCTATTCTACATCTCGCTCAGCACACCAATTCAGAAATAATTTAAAAAGACTGTGGTTTCTATGTGAAATAAAAAAGGGGTCTATGGTTTTCTATGACATTTATGGCATTACTTATTTTTATTTATTTAACACATTTATTGCAAATATAATCTAGCGGGGTTATAACCAGGCGGCAGTCTCTTCCAACCAACTAGACAAAAGTATATGAAGCAAGTTACATGGTCGCATAAATCATTCAGATAACTATCAATCCCCACGAAATCCATAAACACATACATACGTGAGCATATGCCCACAAACCCCACAAAGACGGGCAATCACCCGAACATTCTGCTTGGAACGGCATTATGCTTGGAATAAATATTAGTTTGTGAAAAACTAGAAATAAAATTTACACCTTCAAGAAAAAAAAAACAAATTAATATTGTTTGACGCGTTTTTTTTTTACCTTTTCAACGTTAAACTAAAAATGTCTAATGGCATATTTTAAAGGGGCTTTGAGTGATGTTAATACGATAGAAGGGGGCGTTGGTCAAAATAAGGTTAGGAAACTCTGCTGTTATATCAACATTTCCATAAATATTCATACCGCGTTGGCTGGCGACGATCTCTGCGTATTATTATAATAAATCACCTAAATTATTTTACTATTGAGATGTTTGTTTTTTCAGGTACAAGTGAATTTTCTGTTTTTTCCACTCAACTGAATATTAATCATGCATATTTTTTTCACGATTTCCATTCACCGCATGAATTTTCAGGGCATTAATCCATACCAGATATACGGGTGTAGCTTTAAAAATCTCTTTTTTTTTCTGGTAGGAGCAATACGCTGAAATTATATTTTAAACGGTGCGTAGTAATAGGAAAAAATCTTTCTGGGGCTTACGAGAGTAAATCCGACCTACCCTTTCGTTATAAGCCCAAGCTCCCGAAGCATTATCTGTTGCCTGACTAGTTCACCCACAGTATTAGCTGGGACGACCAAGGTCTGAGTGAATGTGATGGAATACAAGTAGCCTGAACGAGTGGACTTGTTTTTGCTAAATAATTAGTGTAAGAATTGTTATCTAGTTATAAGCAGTATGTAGGTGTTAATTTTTTTTAAGAAATCATATATTAAGATTGAATAAATAAAATAAAATGATATGTAGGAAAATAAGATTAAGTAAGTGCATAAATGATAACATATAATTAAGATTAGTTAAGTAATAAATTTGTATATAGGTATAGCCTTGAAAAATGTTTGTACAATAATTTACTTTGTTTAATAAAAAAAAAAGGAAAAAATCAAGAAGACAATTGAATTCATTAATTAACGACAGCCAACGATGCGTTTATTATTTGTAATTTTATTTAACATTAACTTTCATCAAAGGTGTGGGCTGAAAAACACCTGAAATATCTTATCCGGGCTCACCCTATATGGGTGGGGGTGTATCTCGACTGGAGGAATGAGCCCAGGCCTTTTGACAGATTCTTTTTTAAATGTATTTTCTTCTCCGTTATCTTAAAATATATCAGGATATATATGTTAACATACATGTATTTACTATGTTGCTATATTTATCAATTATTAATCTATTGAAATTAAAAATAACATTGAATAACAATTTAAAACATTCAATTATACATTTAAAAAAACATAAACATGAATTCAAGATTCAATTTAAAAGTAAAAGAATTTTAACTTGTCAAAGTATATATGTATACATTTATGTACATACTGTGTTGCTATAAATAATTCTATATTGATTTAATATTAATTTATTAAAGTTAAAAATAACTTTCAATAACAATCAATACTCCATTTAAAAAAAAAACAAATTTGAAACATATTCAAGGTTCAATTCAAAAGTAATTCAAAATTTAACTTATCTTATACATGTATATGAACATACTATGTTGCTATCAATTAAACAATTTTTATTTATTAATAATTTATTTAAGTTAAAAATAATATCGAATAATGATTTTAAATTCATATATTAAGATTACAAAAATTAAAATTACTTGTAGGAAAATAAGATTAAGTAAGTTCATAAATTATAGTAAATACGAGTATTATGATATAATTAAGTTTAGTTAAATAATAAATTTGTATATAGGTAAAGCCTTGACAAATATTTGTGGAATATATTACTTTGTTTAATAAAAAAAAACGATTTCAAATGATCAGTTCTCCATTGAAAAAAATATTAATTTATATTCAAGGTTCATTGAAAGTATTCTAATTTTAAGCTGTCAAATAATCGTCCAAATAAAACAAAATAATAAGTTACAAAAAAAAAACAAAAGACATTATTAAAGATACATTAATATGCACAATTATTAGGAAATAAATATAGGCCTTGAATATATTAATTGATTATTTATAATTAAAATTAATTATAATGAAAATTTATTTTGTATCCATATCTAAATGTCATCAAAGTTCTGCATATCACGCATATTTTAAGATACAATGTATTGTATGATATCTGGTCCATTCGGCAAATAATAAAATGAGGGTCGTTTGAAACTGTCAATTTTAAGATGTACTACTTTTCCAAGTTCCTCTCCTCTTCGAAAGTTGTCGTTCATGGTGGGGCTATTTTGACAACAGTTCTGTATATTGTACTACGTTTTCAACCAGGAGATGCGTATCCACACTGCTAAACTGAATTTACTCCAGCAATATCAGTATCAGAAAGATCCTTTATTTTTCTGCTCGCATCATATGTTCTAAATCATATAACTTGATCTTTTTAATGGGGGATAATACTTTTCTACCCTTACTAATTTGTTTTAAGATGTTATCATTATGGACTTTGACAACCCAAAACAATTCTATCGCATAATATATCAAAAGTTTTTGGTATATTTGTGATAGTCTGAGTAAATGTCCATGCTTCAACAATATAGAGAAGTATTAGAAATATGTTGCAATGCAAAATTTGCATACGTAAGTTGAGATTTATTCGTCCTTGTTGCAGAGGAGATCCTGCATTTTGAAGAAATAGCTTCGTGCCATCTCCATCTCCTCTTACTTTGACCTCTTGAGACTGGTCCTATTGATCATTCAGCAAGCATCCGAGATATTTATACTATTGTACTCGCTCAACAATTTTATTATTTATATCAAGAGGTACCCTTTTCTATATTTTTCTTTCAATGACAATCATAAATTGTATCTTTGATATGCTTATTCTAAAGCCTCTCTAATTACTAGCCATATATGGTACACCCTCTCCAGGTAGTATTTTGATATCTCCAAATCATTTGCCACTTGAATTCTTTCAACTAATTAAATTTTCTTGACAAACGACAGGATATTGATTCAATTGAAAGATTTGTAAGTTGGTTATGAGTATGAATCAATGAGCTGTTAATTTTACCTGTTGGTCTGATACTGAACAAGATAGTGAACGTGTTGATTCTTGAAGAGCTAGAGCTGAAAGCCTGTGAATGTGGATGCAACCGTCGGAATGCCTGCCGTTAGGAAGCTATCTACTATAAGTTAACTTAGGTAAATCAAAATAAAATCTCCTCTTATGTAGGATAAGAACAGAGGATCCACCACTTTGTATATGTGGTAACATTCAATCAATGTCGCACCTGATGACTTCTCCACTCTGCCCTGTTAGCTACTCGGAAAAAGACTAGCTGAAAGGAAGTCTCCATCCCATGCCATCAAGCACATCTTTCTGAGCTTATACAATATAGATAAGTTGTTGTTGATATGGTCAGAATGGAACTGGAAAACAATTTGCCAATTTATATTTGACTTGGAAAGAAATTAAAAGTTTAATATGAAACAAAGGTTGAAAAGCGTTGTTTTAAGTATCATAGTATAAATAGCCCAAAACCCATACGATGGTTGTCGTCAAAGAAAGAATACGAGAATTGAATTTTGAATACAAGAGAGCGAGAGAGGAATACTTGGATTCTCTCCGAAAGTAATTCGAAATTTGAATCTCGGTGGGTCCGTGATAAATGAAAAGGTGGAAAATATACTGAACGAATTTTAAATACCTAGCTAACAATTTTCGAACCGGTGTAAAAGGGGACGATGTATAAATGATATATATAAACAAATTCTATATCTATGAATACATATTTTCATAAATGTAAAATTTGTTTTACTTCCGTGAATATTTCACGGATTGCAACTAGTTTTAATTATTGGCTGCAGCCATACTAACGTTTGTATGAATTTATTCAATTTGCGAAGTGTAAAATTATTGACTAATCTTGTCGGCATAACGCTAGTTAATCTTTTATTCGTTCGAATAACACCTCTTCCAATTTATAATGGATTTCGTAACGACGTTTCTCTCTAAAGGTGCCGAATACAAGTTGTGTAAATGCGTGCAATGTATGCTGCCCTCATAAGCAAAAACGCAGCTAACGGGATAAAATCAGAAATTTAACTAAGTATGAGGCAATATCCCATATCAAATTCTGAACCATAGCCCATAAAAAAAACACAGAAAACCATTTATTTCAATACAAAAATCGACATAATGTCTTTTTTAATTTTACAAAATACTAGGTTTTTCTAAGCAAAAAAGCAGTAAAATGTGATTCATAAGCAAAAAGACAGCAAGTGCCTATGCGTTTGCTGCGTTTTTGCTTATGAACCACATTTTACTGCTTTTTTGTTTATGAATCACGACATTTTTAAGCAGCAATTTTATTTTTTATTTTATTTATTTATTATTACACATGACAAGAAATATACACAATTTGCGAAAAAACAACAGGTAATTTGATTTGGACATACAATTTTTATGGATCTGGGTTTGTTGCCTTTCATTTGTCGTATCCCCAGTAAACTAGGCTTTTGCCTGTATCTCACTGAGGATATTTAACATGAAAAAATAAATCGATAGTTCTTTCCGATTTTTGATTACACAAAAACAAAACCCCGCTGCACGCTCTCATCAACCTGACAGTGACACTCAACTACAACTGGAAACATCTTGCGAAATTCAACTCCTCACACATCATCACTCCAGAAAGACCAAAAATATTCATCCCACAATATACCGCACACAATCATAAGAATAAAATTTTTTATTAAAACAAAAAATACACAGAAACACAAATACAAAAACAAACAAAATTAAAACAACAAGAAGAAACCCACACTCACGAGCTCACACAAATCTGCAATGAAAAACATGAAAGTAAACTTTTGCCATTAGCTACGTTTTTGCTTATGAGGGCAGTATGACAGAATGCGGAATTTAGTGATTAAGGATGAATGTGAAATGAAGGCTCATGTATTGAGTAAGATGAAGAAAAGCGCTCGGGGATTATTTGGAAATGTAGAACGAATGAATGACGAAAGACTAACACAACAAATATACAGTGTAAATATGAGTGGAAATCATGGTAGAGGATGACCAAAGAAAGTATTGTTGGATAAAGTGAATGAGACTCTGAAAGAAGGAAACGTAGGAGTCAGAGAAATCGTAGGAGTTGGATGAGAAGGTGAATGAATGGGGAAGATGTGTGTGTTAAGATATGAAAGTCTGGTACTCTGTCTTCTCTGCATATACTGACAGTAGTGGGTAAAGTGGTATGTATGTAACATATTTATCTCGGAACATTCGCATTAGAAGTATTCTATTTGTCGTTCTTATTTCACATTCTTACAAATTCTCGTAGAGCTTCTACGATTTTTCTTCCTTCCCTCTTATCCTTCTTTCATAATATAATTCACTTGATCTAACCATAATTTCCTTAGTTTTTCTGCACCACGCTTTTCACTCATTTTTGCACTGTACATTTGTTTTGTTAATATGTCTTCAGACATTTGTTCTACATGTCCAAACCATCTAAGAGTAATCTTCTTCATTTTACTCAACACATCAGCTTTACTCATCAGCTTTTTTCTTTTATTCGCATTTAATCAAGCTGAAGGAACAATTTTAAAGAAATCACTAATATCATTTTTTGAGGATCCTTTATTTTTACAAGTATCGCAGACCTTCAACTATTCAGGCTAGTATGAAAATAAATTACCCGAATATCCTCCCCCAACAAACAACGGAAAAATAAAACAAAACTAACGCTCACGAGATATAAAATACAAGTTTAAACAAATAAAAATCTCAATGATAATTAATATACCGTAAAATCAATAATAATGAATCATGCGCTCGCCCGCTTGCATCAAAAGTAAACACCAAATCTAAGTGCGCCTAAATAATAATATGTATCAAATCATCACATGTAACAAAAATAAAACTGTCGAAATTGCGCATATATGTATATGTATATAATATAAATAGGCCAAAACCCATACGATGGTTGTCGTCGAAGAAAGAATACGTGAATTGAATTTTGAATACAAGAGAGTGAGAGACGAATACTTGGATTCTCTCCGAAAGTAATTCGAAAGTTGAATCTCGGTGGGTCTGTGATAACTAAACGAATTTTAAATACCGAGCTAACAATTTTTGAACCGGTGTAAAAGGAGACGATGTATAAATGATATATATATATATATATAAACAAATTTTACATTTATGAATATATATTTTCATAAATGTAGAATTTGTTTTACTTCCGTGAATATTTCACGGGTTGCAACTAGTCCTAGTATAAATAGGCCAAAACCCATACGACGGCTGAAAGAAAGAATACGAGAATTGAATTTCGAATAAAAGAGAGGAATACTTGGATTCTCTCCGAAAGTAATTCGAAATTTGAATCTCGGTGGGTCCGTGATACTGAACGAATTTTAAATACCTAGCTAACAGTTTTTGAACCGGTGTAAAAGGGGACGATGTATAAATTATACATATAAACCAATTCTATATTTATGAATACGTATTTTCATAAATGTAGAATTTGTTTTACTTCCGTGACTATTTCAAGGGTTGCAACCATTGTAGTATGTATATTCGGCAGAAAATCCCGGTTGAACGTAAAATGAATTTGGTTGTTCGTAAAATGAATTGTTCGTAAAATATTATTTGGGCGCGCTTGGATTTATTTACTTTTGATGCAAACAGGCGAATGAAATGGCTTCAAATTGAAAATTAAAATGAAGAATGCACAGTGCTCGAATAATTATTTTTAAATGTTTATTTGTTTAAAATTGCATTTTATATCTCGATTTCATATTTACAAGTCACATATTCTCTAATTATTTTTTTTCAATGTTTTTTGGCGGAGATTATTCATATTTTTTTATCCGGGTAGTTTTTTTCATACTGCCCCGGATAATCGAGAGTCTACTATGATATACTCGTAAAAATAAGGTAAGTATAAAAAATTGTCATTAAAAAAAATTATTCCCTTATTTTGATTAAACTCAAAGAAATTAAGAAAGCTGCTGAGTAAGTCTGATGTGTTGATTTAGACGAAGAAGTCTACTCTAAGATAGTTTGGGCATGTAAAACGAATGAATGAAGAAATTAAAAAAAAAAACAAATGAAAATTACAACAATTTTGTGAAACACGTGATCGAGAAAGAATAAGGAAAGTATGATTAAATTAAGTGAATGATAGTTTAAAAGAAGGAAAATTAAGAGAAATCGTAAGAGCTATCCGATAATTTGTGTAGATGTGGAAGAGGTGGAATATGTGTGTTGAAATAGGAAATGCTGGCACTTTGTCCTCTCTGCCTACACCAACAGGGACACGGCGTAATGGTATATAGTTTTAATAAATATTATTATTACCATCCTCACATTCTTCACAGTTTCCTAGAGTTTGTGCTCTCCAATGCTCTCTATCCAAGGTTATATTTGTAGCAGGTTCAGATCTCAATTAATACTATAGACAACAGCATTCATTTATATTGAAATTAGTTGTTTGAACAGTTTGTAAATTTCCTTTATATATTTTTAACTTGTTAATTTCTAAATACATTTCATTATTATGTGCATAAAAGTGACTCGCCTTAAATAAGTTAAACATTGTAAAATGTTGACAGATCTACGTGGCCTAGTTGTAAAAACGTCTACCTCCCAACTCTTATGGGTTCAATTCCCGTTAGTGTCTATATCGTTTTAAGGTTGTACTGTATTATGAAAGATTGGAGTTAGTTGGGGAACTTACTAAATAATAAATAACTTTAATATTCCACCAATTATATAAATCCTAATCGATACAAGAGGTAGAAACATGAGTCAAGGGAATAAATGTGACTTGTGAAATAACAAAGGAATTTACTACCAAAAATTCTAATTTCGAGCTTTACAAAGCTAAATACGACATATGGGTGAATAATGAAAGATTGGAGCAAGTTGAGGAATTCTGCTATTTTGGTAGTACTTTCTTAGATGGTGTAAGAGTTAAACAGGATATCAAACGGCGTGTAGAGATGGTAAACGAAGTCAATGGTGCACTAAAACATGTTTATTTGAATCGGACAGTAACACAATCCGCTAAGATGATGTCCACAATAATATTTTGGAGACAATTTTGTTGTATGGGAGTGAAACGTGGACCTGCAAAAATACTAGGAGGAACTGAATAAATTCTATAGAAATGCGTACTTTGAGACGAATATATGTAGTGACAATGCATGATAGAATACGGAATGAAGTGATTAGAGACGAATGTGGTTAATGTGTTGAATAAGATGAAGAAGAGCACGCTGAGATGGTTTGGACATGTGGAACGAATTAATGAAGAAAGACTAACAAAACAGATGTATAGTGCGAATGTGAATATAAAGCGTGGTAGAGAGAGCCCAAGGTTAATATAGTTGGACCAAGTGAATAATATTGTTAAAGAAGGAAACGTAAAAAGTCATAGAAACCGTTAGAGCTTGTATGAGAAGGTATATGGATGTAGAAGAAACTAGTGATGTGTGTCGACATAGGTAAGTCTAGCACTATGTCGTCTCTGTCTACCCTGACCCTCAAATAGTTGATGGTGTGTATGTATGCATGTGCTATATTATACTTTCTACACATAATAAATAATAATAATAATAAATACAGGTTTATTGATAGCAACATAATATGTACATAATACATTTAGACACATTTCAAGAACGCATTAAAAAGATAATACATTAAAAAACAGAAACTATCAAAAGGTCTGGACTCATCTAATAACATTCCCCCCGGCCAAGATACACCCCACCAATATAGGGCGAGCCCAGCCACGGGGACACCACATGTTTTTTCAGCCCACACCCTTGAACACGTAGAATAAGAAGATAAAAAAACACAGAAAATAAATAATGACAAAAAAATACATTCAAGAGAGAAGACATTAAAAGGTCCGGGCTCATCCCACAAACATTCCCCTGGCCGAGATACACCCCACCAATGTAGGGCGAGCCCGACCGCAAGGGCATCGGGGGGCTTCCAGCCCACATCCCCGCATACCTAGATTACAGAATAAATAAAAAACAAAAACATATAGCAGAAAACAAAATGAAAAGGAAACCCACATATACCACCTTAGGTTAACTGTCAGCAAGAACGAAAAAAAGAAAAGCCTCAAAGGAGTTCAAATTTTATAAAATGACAAATGGGAAATGAAATAGTTGAAACAACATTGAAATAGTTAGGCAGTAATACATTGAAATAATTAAGCAGTTTTAAAAGAATGAATGAGAAGATAACGCACAAACACGTACGCACAATCCCCGATTCACCACCAGCGAAAAGAGAGAAAAGAAAGAAAAAAAAAGCAAATAAGAGACCTATTAACCACTGAGAAACCCATTAATCACCCAGAATCATCAATCCAGTGCGTTAACCACATGAACGATTAAATCACATATAAAACGGAAACTAGGTCGTTCCAAAAAGTACTCCGACGTTGATTTCAATACTTCATGAGATTAACTTTATATTGGTGTCCAAATATTATTCCCTTGGAGCTAATCTCATTACATAACGCGACACAGTAGTAAGCCTTCCACCCTCTACCCTGACGTAAGCCAGCATCGATCCCAATGCCAATGACATATATTCATAGGTACGTGGATGCGGTCGTTTCATTCCCCAGACCCCACAAGAATGTTACGCAAGATAAACCATTGGATGACGCACGCACACCAGTCATTTATTATAATAACTAACAGAAGCCTGAGCAATACGCAATCACAACGAATAGCAAACATTGACCACTTAGTCGTGTAAAGTTGATCCATAATAAGTGGTATTGTTATGTATTCTTTAGGGAGAAAGCACGTAATAGGAATTGACTCAGTCCCTTTATAGAATATAAGTCTCCATTGCAACATACGTGTATGTCTTTGTATTATATTACACTTTCGTTAAATACAGTGCAACCTGGAGGGCTTATTACCATGTGGCAATATCTTTCAACCTACCAGAACGATGTTAAAGAGGACTTAAATGAAAACCAGACTGGATTCCTTTTTAAAAAATCTTGATTTCAACGAGAATCGAGCCCGTAATCTCTGTAACATCGGGTTAGGAGACAAACATCTTTCTGTCATAGCCAGGTAGAGTACTCGGCAGTAAGTATTACACATCGTTCGTAGAGCGTCGTCTCTGTCGCACGATGCGCTAACAGTCCGGTCCGATAACGACTGACAAATCGCGACGGAACGTGTGTGAATTACAGAGACGACGCTCTACAAACGATGTGTATTACTTTCCGCCGGGTACTGCAGGACACCTTTCTTCCAGTCACTGTAATAATGTCTTTAATAATAATAATAATAGAATGGCGATTTAAACAGAGCTGTTTAGAGAGCAGGCTCTCTTCAAAGGCGCTCTAACTCAGGAGACGAACCCACTATCACTGACAAAAATGTCAATCAAATCAAATTACTGTCCCTTACGAAGTAGGCAGAGAGAACGGATCTCCAAACTATTCTGTCAAAGTACACAACTTTCACATCATCCACATTTATACACCTCATCATGTACAATCCTCTATTATTCATACTACTCACTTAACCTTCTTCCAAAATCTAGTACATTTGATCCAGCTACGTTTACCTCAGTCTACCTCTTCTACGCACACCTTGCACTTCTGACTTATATATTTTCTTAGTCGTACATTCTTTCCACATGTCCAAACCATATTTAAGCTCTTTTTTTCATCTTACTTAAAACATCCATTTTATCTATGTATTTATTTCTGATATTTTCATTCCGCTTTATTTCAAACATTGACACTCCACAATTTTTCTTTTATGCCGTATGATGAAAAATACAACATGGCTGTTTCAGGGAATCCTCTACATTAAATTTATTATTTTAACGATGATTATATACTTAATATATAACATTTATTGTCTACAGTATAATCTGGTAGATTAATTGTCATGTGACAATCTCTTACAAATTGGGCAGCATTAAATACATCAAGGGAAAAGTAGACTTAAAACCTTGGTACCGATAGAAACTGAACCCGTAATCCTCGGGCTGAAACAAAGGTTTCTAATCAACTAGACTTCGGAGGTCGTTCTGATTCAAGATGTGATATTTATTTAAGGTTTCTGTTCGTCAGTAAAAACACTAACAATAAAATTTTCGTTTCAATTATTTGTTATTTATTCACGAAACAATATTAAAATGTGAAAGATTAACTGTAGAGTACATGTATATAACGATGCAAAAGCACACCATTTTGTAAATATAGAAAACCATTTCACTAAGCAAGGCCTGTGACGAAGTACACTCATCCCTCAATCACAAATTAAGATATTTTTTAAACACGTGATGTTGCTAAATATACATTTTGATTAAATACGATATAGTGAGCAATAAAAGAGTAAAAATTTTGAATTTTAGGTAGTATTTTTTTAAATTTTGGAGGAGTTACCAGAGATATCGAATGGCGTGTAGCGATATAGAACAAAGTCAATAGGGCACTAAACATGTATACTTGAACCGAAGAGTATCAAAATCCGCCGTGATGATAAGTTTACAACAGTTTTGTAGTACTGACTGATGTATGGGAATAAAACGTGGACGGAGAAAAAGACTGAAAAATGTCGAATAAACTCGATAGAAGTGCGTGCATTTAGAAGAATACATGATCTGACAATGTATGACAGAATACGTAATGAAGTGATAAAGGATGAATGTGAACTTAAAGTTGATGTGTTAAGTAAGAAGAAAAGGTGGAACGAATGAATGGTGGAAATCTTAGAAAACAAATATACAGCGCTATTATGAGTGGGAAGCGTGGTAGAAGAAGACCAAGGAAAGTATGGTCGGATCGAGTAAATTATATTCTAAAAGAAAAAAATGTAAGAAGTCAGAGATATCGTAGGAATTGTACGAGAAGGAGGGTGGATGTAGAATTTTTTTTTTGTTCTACCTCTGCATATTTCCAATTCAGGATACGAAAAGGCAATAAATCTGCAATTTAAAAAAAAACTGAAAATTTTTCAGTCAGCGAAATTCTATGACGTCTTTCAGTTTTAATTTTTCACGCATTGTACAATATTCCGTTTTGAATACAGCCTTAAACCATGAAATTAGAAGAATGTCACGGTTTAATTACTGTGTTGCACTGAAGATGTGTAAAGCCTTTCAGATTTGGTCACGCCTTTAATTTACGCAAATGTTACTAAATTCTCTTTGTTTGATTTTTATTTTTCAAATATGTTTAAACAATATTCCTATTGTCAATGGAATGGTCGTGTTTTTTTTTTGACGTTTTGCATACGCAAAAATAATCGTCTGGCCTACTTGGTAAAATGCGTCTCCCAAGTCGGGAGTTACGGACCTGATTTTTTCGATATATTGAGTTTTTATTTAAGAGCGTTGATAATAAAATATTTGTACTACATAATGTATAAACGATATTTGTATTACATTATGCGTTAACGACCTCCGTTCTAATTGGCAAAACGCATGTATCCGAATTCACGGATGACGGGATCGATTCCCGTTAATATACTCGTATATATTTTTTAAAAGTGTTTCAATCTGGGTTTGAAGACCTTTTAAACATACTTATGATTGGAAAAGATTAACACATGGCAATAACCACGTCAAGTTGGGCTGTATACAAATATACAGTGTGCTACAAAAAAGCAGGTATCAAATAGTCAAATACTCCTCAGTGAGATACAGGCAAAAGCCTAGTTTACTGGGGATACGACAAATGAAAGGCAACAAACCCAGATCCATTAAAATTGTATGTCCAAATTAAATTACCTGTTGTTTTTCGCAAATTATGTATATTTCTAATAATAAATAAATAAAAATAAAAATAAATTATTTTTTTTTTTTTCAAGTTTCAGAATTTTCTTTATGATAGTCCATATTAGAAAATTTAACAATAAATTTCTTTGTTATTCCACTAATTATATTAATACCCACAACACGGATTTCTACCTCCTATCTAGAGGTTATCTTCATGCGGGATGATCCCGTTTTGTTATTAGAGCAGTGCTTAGGCCAGACTATCAGGCTAGTCGTCGCCTATAGATAATCGCCTGAAGAGAGCCTCGGTATAGGAAGTAGAAACACGTCTAACGAGGATTAATGTAATTAATACAATAACAATGTAATTTATTGCTAAATATTATAAAAAAAAAATTTTTACGAATTATTTCAATACGTATTAGTATCATGTCACAAACTTTATAACAAACAAATCTATACTACTATATATGAGAGATGAAGGTCTTGAGATGTATCTCGGGTAAGACACTTGCTGACAGAATGCGCAATATCGAAAGTAGAAAACTGAGTGACATCGTTATACAGGGTAGGAAAAGAAGACAATGCTGGCACAAAAACGTAAAAATAATGGACTATTCAAGGACTCCCCTTCTCGTTCTTGAAACAACCCCTCTGGCAGTCAACCCACCCAAAAGATGGAAGGACGTATTGTAATAGATCATTGATTGTTATGGAGAAAAAAGAAATCTTTAACCAATAGAGAATGTATTGCGGCTTTCACTTCAACATCAGGGGAGCACAAACAAGTATTGTTTGTGCTCCCCTGATGTTGAGGTAATATATTAAAAATATATCGCCCAGTGTTATGAAAGTCTATTGAAATAAAAATATATAATTATAATTCTTATTTGATAAACGTAGTGTTATTATTTTTCAAATCTCGATAGCGAAACTTATTGTGTTTGTCGTCGTCAAATGACCATCGTGGCTTAGTTGGTAAGGTGCTTTATCTCGATTCGGAGGTTTCGAGTTACCAGTCAGGTAAAACAGTTCGTCAGGCAACAATACCCTCACGCGCTGAGTATATTCGTATAAACGAGATTGTTGTCTCTTGGTGTACGGTGATGTTGCTAACGTGTGTAATGCTAAACTTCGAGGTCCGTGCCTACTCTAGTGCTTCTAAACCGAAAGGCTCGATCACTCTGGCCAAAGACAGTATTGTCTCCATGCTCTGTAAAATGTCCTTATTACCAATACTGATGTATTGATCGGTACCACACGAATGAAAAACCCTGAGTTTGTACTACTAGAATGGAATCTTAAATCCCAATTAATGTTAATAACTCAAAATTGGTAAGTGGAATGAATGATTGAAGAAAGACTTATAAAACAAGTATACAGTGCAAATGTGAGTGGATGGTGTGGTAGAGGAAGAACAAAGAAAGTATGCTTGGATCAAGTAAATACAATAATAATTTGAAAAAAGGAAATGTTGAAAGTCAGGGATATAGTATATCTAACACTTTAAGATGACTTGTGTTTAGCTTTTATTTATTACTAACACTACGCTAAGATAATAAATAGTCCACAACAGTATTTTAGTAACAACTTTGATGTACGGGAGGGAAAGTTGAATGAGGAAAAAGAGCCAAATAAATGCATGCACTAAGAAAAATATATGGGGCAACAATGTACGACATATTACGGACTGAATATGAACCATAGAAATGTTGATTTACTGAGTAAGATGAAGAAGAGCATTCTGAGATGGTTTGGACATGTAGAACTAATAAATGAAAAAAAATCTAACAAAATGAACAGTGTAAATGTGAATAGAAGGTGTGGCAGAGGATGTCGTAAGAGCTACATCGTAAGGTTCATGAATGTGGAAGAGGTAAAATATATGTGACGAAATAGGAAAGTCTTGCGCTCTATCCCCTTTGTCTACCCCATTAGGGAAACGGCTTGATGGTGTTTATGCATTTACAAGTATGTAACTCAACATTGCTACTGGATGGGAGCAACCAATTTGTGTGAATAACCTTTTTAAAAAATCTTAATTATTTTTACCATGATGTATTTAAATTATTTGTAGATAATGCCGTGTTTAATATTTCAACGTTCTACTTTTAAGAATTATGAATATTTAAGCGAAATAAATTATTTGAAGTAGGGCAGCCAATTATATGTACAGAGTAACATGAATACACAATACCGCACATTACTTTTTGGTCGGATTAATGTCAATATTATATAATATAATATTATAATATGCTACTAGCCATTGCCTTAATTTCTTCGTGATGTTATTTTTGTTTCACGTATTTGAATAAATTATTTTGAATGAGAAGTTTGCATACGAGAGATGCTATAGTGTAGATGAAGATTTCAGAAGGTACTGACGACAAACCCTTTTGAGAAATGGTGATTTGGTTGAGAAGTTGTTCCATTTTGATTGAGAAGTTTGAGAACAAGGATTGCATACGAGAGATGTCATAGTGTAGATGAAGATTTCAGAAGGCACTGACGATTAACACTTGAGAATCTGTGGTTAGGTTGAGAAGTTGTTCCATTTTGATTGAGAAGTTTGAGAACAAGTTTGCATACGAGAGATGCTATAGTGTAGGTGAAGATTTCAGAAGGTTCTGACGACAAACGCTTTTGAGAAATTGTGATTTGGTTGAGAAGTTGTTCCATTTTGATTGAGAAGTTTGAGAGCAAGGATTGCATACGAGAGATGTCGTAGTATAGATGAAGATTTCAGAAGGCACTGACGAAAAACACTTGAGAATCTGTAGTAAGGTTGAGAAGTTGTTCCATTTTGGCTGAGAATTTTGAGGACAAGTTTGCATACGAGAGATGCCATAGTGTAGGTGAAGATTTCAGAAGGTACTGACGACAAACGCTTTTGAGAAATTGTGAATTGGTTGAGAAGTTTGAGAACAAGGATTGCATACGAGAGATGTCATAGTGCAGATGAAGATTTCAGAAGGCACTGGCGACAAACACTTGAAAATCTGTGGTTAGGTTGAGAAGTTATTCAATTTTGGCTGAGAATTTTGAGGACAAGTTTGCATACGAGAGATACTATAGTGTAGATGAAGATTTCAGAAGGTACTGACGACAAACCCTTTTGAGAAATGGTGATTTGGTTGAGAAGTTGTTCCATTTTGATTGAGAAGTTTGAGAACAAGGATTGCATACGAGATATGTCATAGTGTAGATGAAGATTTCAGAAGGCACTGACGATTAACACTTGAGAATCTGTGGTTAGGTAGAGAAGTTGTTCCATTTTGATTGAGAAGTTTGAGAACAAGTTTGCATACGAGAGATGCTATAGTGTAGGTGAAGATTTCAGAAGGTACTGACGACAAACGCTTTTGAGAAATTGTGATTTGGTTGAGAAGTTGTTCCATTTTGATTGAGAAGTTTGAGAACAAGGATTGCATACGAGAGATGCTATAGTGTAGGTAAAGATTTCAGAAGGTACTGACGACAAACGCTTTTGAGAAATTGTGATTTGGTTGAGAAGTTGTTCCATTTTGATTGAGAAGTTTGAGAACAAGGATTGCATACGAGAGATTTCATAGTGTAGATGAAGATTTCAGAAGGCACTGACGACAAACACTTGAAAATCTGTGGTTAGGTTGAGAGGTTGTTCCATTTTGGCTGAGAATTTTGAGGACAAGTTTGCATACGAGAGATGTATAGTAGGTGAAGATTTCAGAAGGTACTGACGACAAACGCTTTTGAGAAATTGTGATTCGGTTGAGAAGTTGTTCCATTTTGATTGAGAAGTTTGAGAACAAGGATTGCATACGAGATATGTCATAGTGTAGATGAAGATTTCAGAAGGCACTGACGATTAACACTTGAGAATCTGTGGTTAGGTTGAGAAGTTGTTCCATTTTGATTGAGAAGTTTGAGAACAAGTTTGCATACGAGAGATGCTATTGTGTAGGTGAAGATTTCAGAAGGTACTGACGACAAACGCTTTTGAGAAATTGTGATTTGGTTGAGAAGTTGTTCCATTTTGATTGAGAAGTTTGAGAACAAGGATTGCATACGAGAGATGCTATAGTGTAGGTAAAGATTTCAGAAGGTACTGACGACAAACGCTTTTGAGAAATTGTGATTTGCTTGAGAAGTTGTTCCATTTTGGTTGAGAAGTTTGAGAACAAGGATTGCATACGAGAGATGTCATAGTGTAGGTGAAAATTTCAGAAGGCACTGATGACAAACACTTGAGAATCTGTGGTTAGTTTGAGAAGTTGTTCCATTTTGGCTGAGAATTTTGAGGACAAGTTTGCATACAAGATATGTCATAGCATATGTGAATATTTTTTAAGGTATTGTCGACAAACGCTTTCGAGAATCTATGGTTTGGTTGATTTTAAACTTAATCTTAAAACTAAATTGTGTATAAAAACATTTTAATACTAACTTTTGGTTTGTTTCAACCAAAACTGAATTTTTATTATTAAATAGGTAAACGTCAAAACGCCATTGAGTGCAATACATGAAATCGAACATATTAGTCATATTATGAAGGTTTTAATTCTGCAAAGCAACTTGCATCTCGTTCTACTAACGAGGCCATGTGTTTTCTATATCTCAATATCTATCCATAAAACTCCCACAAAATTCTCAAAAAATCCAATATTTGTTCTATGTATGCGTTATTCCACTAAAAACAAATCTGAGTTCTTTACCTCTATAAAATAAGTCTTCTACAATTACGTTAGGTGATTGATGCACCTCACTTACTAGCAAGCATTTCAATTCGTATTCCCACTAGATCAACAAGACAGCTCAATCCCTTTTATACCAAAAATTGCTATACTAATTATAAAATCAACTCCTCTTTAATTCGTATGCAAATACTTGGAAACGAGTTTTGCAAAAATTTAGATATTTTTAATAAAAGTATATACAATATAATACTCGCCAGAATATCACAACAATATTTAGAAATAGCTACTAACTTTGTGCTCTCCTTTATTAATATAAATAACGTAATATAAACAAAACATTAAGGACAATACTTTGCCTCTGGAGTTGAGTAACCCTGCATCAACATGTAGAAAGGTTTTAATTCTGCAAAGCGACGTGCATCTCGTTCTACTAATGAGGCCATGTGTTCTCTATATCTCAATACCTATCCATAAAATTCCCACAAAATTCTCAAAAAATCCAATATTTGTTCTATGTATGCGTTATTCCACTAAAAACAAATCTGAGTTCTTTACCTCTATAAAATAAATCTTCGACAATTACGTAAGTCTGCTTGGTGAAGTTTGGTAATATTTTGTGGTATACATACATAACATATATTGAACTTAAATATACATTTAATTATTAAATAATTTTAAACCAATGACTGTAATTTATTATTACTACTGCTTTTTGTATCTTCATGTTAGTTTAAGATGAAGTTTTGTATTATTTGTCAATAATTTTAAGTACTTGTATAACCTGTCACATGTTCATTTGTATATAAAGACACTGTTGCGTCGTTAACACTTGCCACCTATGATGGATAATGAGTGACCAGGACTTACATAGTATAATAATTTTATAGCTAATTACAAAAAATAACCTAGCAGATTTTGCATAATTTGAATTTAAAACATACATTTTTCACTGGATGCTGAGCGTCCAGCACAGTGGCTGGCAGAATTGTTTAGCACAGTAAGGCAAGTGTTAATTAAATAAATAAATAAATTATATTTATGTTATAGTTTATCCAGAACGAAATTTCCTATTATCCCAAATAACAACGATTAGCTTAACCAAGCAAACTAGTTGACAGTGATTTTAGATATTTTCTATATCTTAATAATGTTTCGTCAAGTAAAATGCTGGTTATTCCCAATCAATGCTAGATCAAGCTGATTTGGTTCCTAATCAAGCTGATTTGGTTCCCAATCAAGCAGATTTGGTTCCTAATCAAGCAGATTTGGTTCCTAATCAAGCAGATTTGGTTCCAAATCAAGCTGATTTGGTTCCTAATCAAGCAGATTTGGTTCCCAATCAAGCTGATTTGGTTGTCTTCAGTGGTGATCGGTCTTCCAAAGTGAACATCATCTTCGAGTATTGTATCACCATTGCGGATTTTTTAAACCACATTTGACACAAACGATCGCTTACTGCATGATCGCCTATACAATTTAGATATTTTTTTGGTTTGAATCGTATTTTTTCTTTTGCAGTAGTTAGTTAGTTAGTTTTTAGACAACCTCCGTAGCCTAGTGGTAAGACACTTGTCTGCCGATCCGGAGGTTGCGGGTTCGATCCCCGCTGGAACCCAGATTTTTTAAAAATAGGATTCCAGTCACGTTAACACTTAGGGCCTATAAAAACATATTTCTGGTTGGTTGGAAGAGATTGCCCCATAGCAATAAACTAGCCAGGTTAAAAAAACATCAAGCACAGAAAAAAGTTTAGAATGTTCCATCTTCAAAATTAGTTTGTTCCATCTTTAAAAAAAACGATCCAGAAATTTGGAATGACAGTGACTTAAAAATGTGACAAACTATTACCATTCATAATAATATATTGTACATTCAGCACGTTTGCAATGAAAATGTTTTCCTTGCGACATATATCCGAGAAATACGAAAATATTTTCCGGATTATACATATTTCATTGAGTGCCCTTGAGGAGAATTCGCTCATTTAACGGCGCTATATAAATTGTCCTTTTATTATTATCATTCTTCATACTATATACCCTTATAGTATTGTTGTACATTATTGAAAACTTTTCTAAATTACACTGCTGTATTATATTTTAAAATGTTACATCTGTGAACCTATTACTGAGTTCATTGTATTTATTGCACTGTTGATGTACACAGTACAATATGGAGGGTTATTGCTATGAAAAAATCTCTTCCAACCAACCAGAAGGATGTAAAAGAGGTCTTAATTTAAAAAAAGCAGGCTTTTAAAAATGGTGGAATTAAGCCCGTTACCGTCTAGTGGACATCGAACTCGTAACCTTCGGGCTGGAAGACAAGCGTCTTACCAACTAGGTCACGGAAGACGTCAACACATTTACACATAATGCAATATCAATATTGTTTATGAATTATGTAATACAAATTTAATATTGTCAATGACTAATTATCTATATTGTACAATGGCCATAATAAACACGCCATATCGTACACTGAACAATAAAAATAAACAAATATTAGGTCCTTACATATGAAATTGGCGTTTTGTTTGGGAGGAACATAAAGTTGATTTTTTTTTAATATAATATATTTATTTAATCAAAGTATGTACCATTGCTATCTATGCACTTTTGCCATCTCATAGGTAGTTCATCGATCCCTTTACTAAAAAAACCATTCGGACGGGAATCAATAAAATCTTTGAAGTCGGTTTGGACTGCCCCATCGGAGTTGAATTTTTTCCCTTGCAAGAAGTTATCCAAATTTCGAAAAAAATAGTAATCTGTTGGGGCAAGGTCCGGAGAGAAAGGTGGATGTCTTAGACATTCCAATTGAAGCTCTTCTAATTTGGTAGCCGTCTGTTGTGCAGTGTGTGGTCTAGCGTTATCATGAAGCAGCAGTGGCCTAGAGCGATTAACCAGCCTCGGTTGATTAGCAGCTAGCTTTTCCATCATGGTTTGCAGTTGCTGACAATAGACATCTGCCATAATCGTCTGGCCAGATTTAAGAAAGCTGTAGTGAACGACACCAGCACTAGTCCACCAAACGCTCACAAGTAACTTTTTTGGAGTCAATTTTCGCTTGGGGCATGGTTTGGCTGGTTCGGCAGGGTTCAGCCATTGCGATGAGCGCTTCCGATTATCATACAGGATCCACTTTTCATCACAGGTAATGATTCGATTCAAAATCCCTTCATTATTGTGCCGGTTGAGTAATGCAACGCAGCAGTCAACGCACGTTTGTTGATTTGCTTCACTCAATTCGTGAGGTACCCACCTTTCAAGCTTTTTCACCTTCCCAATTTGCTTCAAGTGGATTAAAACAGTTTTATCACTAACACCGCAGCCTGCAGCTAACTCGGACGTGGTTTGCGATGGATCCGCTTCCACAATAGCCTTTAATTCTTCATTATCAACTTTGGTCTCCGGCCGTCCACAGGGCTTGTTCTGCAGGTCGAAATTTCCAGAACGAAAACGTTGGAACCAAAAACGCACTGTGTTTTCTTTTGCGGCACCGTCGCCATACACATCATAAATCCTTCGAGCCGTTTCTGCAGCACTGGTGCCACGGTGGAACTCGTACTCGTAAATAACGCGATATTTCAAGTTTTCCATTTTGTAAACTGAGTGACGCAAAGAAAAAAAACAATTGAGGAAAAAACAAATGAATTATAATTTTCGAAACACAAATACTTGAGTAAATAGCTGTATAAATTTTAATTTGGAATTCCTAACCAAAGAGAAGATATTTGAGATCAAAGTTGCCAGTACGGCAAAACGCCAATTTCATATGTAAGGACCTAATATTACTTCGTTTTTAACAGTATAGAATAAAAGATTTATCAATCCAAAAAAATTACGAATTGAATTAACTGACTTCAATAGATTTTGTAAAACTATCACTTTTTTTATAATAAAACAAAATCTATAACTTGAAACGATGACACCAATTTACTTTTCAGTTAATAAAACCCAAACAAACTTTTGATTCTCCTATTTTTTTAGCTTTTATTAAACCTGAAGGTATGTTTTTCTCTACTTAAATCCACACACGTATTTCGTAAAATGTACTTATTATTAATTTTTTTTATTATTATTACACACATGACAAGAAATATACACAATTTGAGAAAAACAACAGATAATTTGATTTGGACATACAATTTTAATGGATCTGGGTTTGTTACCTTTCATTTGTCGTATCCCCAGTAAACTAGGTTTTTGCCTGTATCTCACTGAGGATATTTAGCATGAAAAAAATAAATCGATACTTCTTTCCGATTTTTGATTACACAAAAACAAAACCCCGTTGCACGCTCTCATCAACCTGACAAACAGTGACACTCAACTACAACTGGAAACATCTTGCGAAATTCAACTCCTCACACATCATCACTCCAGAAAGACCAAAAATATTCATCCAACACTATACCGCACACAATCATAAGAATAAAAATTAAAATCAAAACAAAATTAAAACATAAAAAAAAAATATATAGAAACACAAATACAAAAACAACCAAAATTAAAACAACAAGAAGAAACCCACACTCACGAGCTCACATAAATCCCTTCCACTCGTCATTCATCCTGAAAGCCCAAGTACTCAAAATCCTGTCGCAATAACAACCACGCTCCGATCGACTGTCTAAATGGTTTTCCTACCTTTACCTTTATTGAAGTCGGCACGCCATTGTATGTAATGGGAGCCAAATAAGCATATTGCCTTTGGGCAAAATAGGTTTTAACTCTAGGGATAGTGAACATTTCATTAGTTGCCATGCGTGTCATGTGTGTCTGCTGAGTCTGCATCTTCCCCTCCTCTCGATGGTAGTGCCAGAGAATGGATTTGAGATGTAAATTGGCTATGTTCAGGACCTGATACTCTCTAAAAAGCTCTGCCGTGGGATACCGAGCAGAATATAAATAGATACAATAATACAATTTAAGGGTTAATTTTGCCTGCACATGAATACAAAATCAACATGTTACAAAATGTACAAAAATTAACACAACTCATACAAAAAAATATCAGAAAGGAGTATGTACATGCATACTTCCTACCATTCATATAATACAAGCATGTGACCGGTCAAGGCTCAGGAGGCGCAAGGGCATAAACTATGAAAAATCAATTGGAAAACATAAAATAAAAAATATATTCCTATCATCTAATGAAAAAAAACGAATTGAAATTTCAACATATTTTTTTGAGATCTTTAAAAGTTTGTCCGTTTGAGAGAAAAAATGTATAACGTGTGAAGATTTTAGAATACAGTTTTCTTCAAGTATGCATCGCATAAAGTTACAGGAATATTATAAATTTCTAGCAGTTTTTATTTTTACCACAAGAGCTCTAGAAGAATGGAAAACTTTTCTCGGCTTAAGAACTAATGAACAAACCTTTATGAAAACTTTTTCAAAGGCGCTAAGCTGAGTACAAGGGGGTTGGTTATGAACATATTGCAATTTATTACCAACTTTGCAAATATTTAAGAATCCTGTAACTGTTATAAAGATCCTGCGTATTTTAAAGTTAATATATTGTTACATAAAACGAAGTTTTTTTATTAAACTTTATCATAAAACACATATTAAAATACATATATAAACGAATGAGGTATATTTAAACAGACGTCAATGGGTTACATGGAAATGTCGGATGAGAATTGAACAGATTGATGTATCTTTATATACAATAGTATTATTTTTGTGGTACTCTAACATTTTGTCCAGCGTATCGAAGTTAATGTTCCACCTACACGATTTTTTTCAGCTTGACTAAAATTATTTAAAATACGAGTAAATACTTGAATTCGCTAGTTGTTTGCTCAGTAATACTGAGGATGGAAAATCAATGTCATCGTTTAAACAAATAACTGTTATTATATCAAACGAAAACTGGTTCTCAAAGTGTTTATATTGTATTATCCAATGATAAACGAACTTTTTACAGAAATCAGGTATTTGCTGACCAAGTGGATTTTAATACATCGTTTATGTGCAATGGTATGAGATTGTCTCGAATATCAATCATATAATTTTGTTTAGCCCTTCCTTCCCTGTGATGTGTAACTAGTACGCATTGCTTCTAAAAACTTTAACATCTCTATAAATATAATAAATACTGGGTTCAGATTTGAGGTATTCCTCCATAATACATTTACGCATTGAATGAAAAAAATAATATTAATAATAATTAGCACTTATCGGCCACATCAGAGATATTTTGTGAAAATCGGGAATAAATTAACCAATACAATCAAACGTGTGCCAGTGTGTGACGTAGGTATATTCATTAAAAAAAACCGCTATGGGTGAGGAAGCGACGCTATTCACGTCTCACTCTCACTCTACTTCGGTATATGGGAACGCATGAAAAATATAATCTCAGTTTGCTCGCTTCTCTCGTTTCGAACGTCGGCCGATGGTTTTTTTCACGTTTTCAGTAATTGAATTTCAAGTATTGTCACTTTTGACTTTAAATTTAATTAATTAAAGCGATTGGCTATGAATACTCTTACTTTTCCGATTTTAAATCGCTAATTTTTACATGTGTTTTAATGTGTATTGAATACACAGCACCGGAACGGGTGGATTTTTTTAGCACATGAAGAGAAAGGTTATAAAATCTATCAATATACATGCGTACATGCCATAACGCAATTTCCTTGTCAGGATAGACAGAACGCCAAACTTTCCTATCTCAAATCACGTATTTCGCCCCTTCAACATACATACAACTTCATATCTCAGTGTTCGTTTTTTTTATTAACCCGTATTTGCCGTAATAATGCCTACATCATGCAAGACTTGTGACTCAGACTGAAAAAATACCTCGTAAAGTGCTTGCAATAAGTGAAAAGCTGAAAATTCGTAACTTTGTTCGGAACATTCGTATTTCTTTGCTAGAATGTGTGGAAAGAACGAATGCTCCAAAAAGAGAAATAAATTTGTACTAGTTTTGCTGCTGTGGCTCCTCAAACTAAAATTACAAAGAAAATAGAGAAGAAAGCGTTCAATGTTTTGATAACGGTTTTTTCAGTATATGTCGATGGCCTAGCGCACAAACGTGTTAATTGCAAGATTGCTCAATTAGAGTAAATGCAGTTTTAAAGTTTACTTCCTAATGACAATTATTAATTAAAACAATTCCATCCATATTTTATTTTATTAACGACACAACAGTGTCTTTATAATATATACAGATGAACATGTGACAGGTTATACAAGTACTTAAAATTATTGACAAAAAATATAAAACTTAAAACTAACATGAAGATACAAAAGCAGTAGTAATAATATATTACAGTCATTGTTTCAAATTATTTAATAATTATATGTATATTTAAGTTCAATATATAATATGTATGTATACCACAAAATATTACGAAACTTCGCCAAGCAGACTTACGTAATTGTTGAAGACTTATTTTATAGAGGTAAAGAACTCAGATTTGTTTTTAGTGGAACAACGCTTACATAGAATAAACATTGGATTTTTTGAGAATTTTATGGATAGATCTTGAGATATATGTTAGAAAACACATGGGCTCACTTGTAGAACGAGATATGAGTTGCTTTGCAGAATCGAAACCTTCCACATGTTGATGCAGGGTTACTCAACTCCAGAGCAAAGTATTGTTCTTAATGTTTTGTTTACATTACGTTATTTATATTAATAAAGGAGAGCACCAAGTTAGTAGCTATTTCTAAATATTGTTGTGATGTTCTATATTAATAATATCCATTATCGTAATTTATAGATTTCTGAACAGACATAAAATGAAAAAAATCTTAATTTATTTTTGTTTTGTTATAATGCTTTTTTTAGAAAAAAAAAAAATTAATTTACTTAAAACATATGGCTGCATCAATAATGTAATTTACACTATATCGCTCTTCAAAGTTTTTGACACAAATGTTTTAAAATAATTTAAATTTGTAGTTTATAGTTAAGGCATTAACATTGTGGAGGTTTAAAGACATTGTAATTTATTTTTATCAAACACTGTTTACTCCACTTTTTTGTAACGGTATAACCCTACCAGTTTCAAGGCTTTCACCTCATCTTCAGGGGAGCACAAACAAGAGTTTTGTTTGTGCTCCCCTGAAGATGAGGCGAAAGCCTTGTAACCGGTAGGGTTATACCGTTACAAAAAAATGGAATAAACAGTGTTTGATAAAAATAAATTACAAAATTTAAATTTGTGTTGGTACTAAGAACAAATGCATATTGGAAATTATGACACAGTAAGTGAAATATGTTATCACTTGAAACATCTGTGTACCATAAATTATGGTCTTTAGTGATTTACAAAATGTACTTAACTCACTTATTATATACCTAAAATCGCACTTAACACGTTTGTGCGCTAGGTCATCGATGTATACTTAAATACACAGTAATTTAGAAGGAATTCGCTATTATCCGCGAATTTCACCATCCGCGGGGAAGCTTGAAACCTCTCCCCCGTGGATATCGAGGTACCATTATATATTTAATATACTCAAAGCTTAGTTGTTGGATACATAAAAAAGTTTTGATGATTTTTTTATGAAACATACTGGTACATGCATTTTTTCTAACATCTGTTCTCCATATTCAAATTCAAAATTTATATTGACATGCGTGTAAACTAGACGAAGGGTGAAACGTGGGGCATCAGATTTTCTCTTGAATAGTTTATTGTATGCAAAGTCAAAAATTATTATGTGCAAAAGCGCTAGTTTCCACCATGATGTATGGAATTGGAATAATGCAAACAAAATAAATGCGATAGAAATTTATGCTTTTCGAAAAATATCTGGTACAACAATAAATGATAAAATCTGTAAATAAAAAAATATTGAAAAGAAAATGGTATTTTGAAGAACGTTGTCGAGAAACATATGACCTTTCTTCTTCTTCTTCCCAGTGTTATGTCAGGTCCCCCCAACGTTGAATATCACCTGAGAGTTGACATCTTTGTCCCCGGCAGCCCGAAAAAGATCTCCAACGCCCCTTATGCCAGTCCCATCACGTATATTGCGGAGCCAGGAGATTTGCTTCCTGCCAACACCTCTTCGGCCTTCTATTTTGCTTTGGATGATCAGGTGCAGTAATTTGTATTTTTTCCCTCTACGTATAGTACATGACCCAAGTAGGACACCTTTCGAATTTTAATTTTAGTCAGCAACTCTCTATCGACTTTTGCTATTTGAAGAACCCTTGTGTTGCTGACCATATGCGTCCAGGGTATCCGTAGCATTATCCGGTGCATCCACATTTCGAATGCTTCCAGTCGGTTCATACTACCAACTTTGAGGGTCCATGATTCCACTACATGCAATAACTCTGACCAAACGCAGCATTTGACTAACCGTTGTCGAAGTTTCAAATTTAGATTATCATCGCAGAAAACGCTTCTCATTTTATTTAAAGCCACACGAGATGATTCAATTCTGCACTTGACTTCGGTTTCTGGGTCGAGGTCTTCCACTAGGATGCTTCCGAGGTATTTAAATGTTCTCACTCTCTCTATATCAGCACCGTTCAATGTAAGATGTGTTATTATTTTACCTTTGGTCTTATTTATCGAGCATGCGGCTTTAGAACCACTGAAATAGGAATTTAACTCGCTTTCCGTTGTCGTACGTGTTGGTAATACGAACTCTAAGTCGGGATGTGGCTCTTTTTTATAATCTTTTTGAATACCATCAGAAATTAAAACATCCGGTTGGAAAACAAGCATTTTATCAAACTAGTATCGTCACTTTGTTGGAATAAACTTCTAAATATAAATGAGGGG
This sequence comes from Odontocerum albicorne, assembly GCA_949825065.1. NCBI lineage: Eukaryota > Metazoa > Arthropoda > Insecta > Trichoptera > Odontoceridae > Odontocerum > Odontocerum albicorne. The sequence goes on from OX463850.1 coordinate 3,156,254, forward strand.
CTTACCACTTATGGGAGTTGATGATATCCGTAGCCTAGTTGATAAAACGCTTGACTTCTTCCCGAGAGTCTCAGGTTCGATTCCCATTTGCAATATAAAAAAAAGATCCAGACTTATAAATTAGTTCACCTTGTAACAATTAGCGCGCACGGTACATGTGTGCGAATAATTTTGTCTCTTCACATGCAATCACGGACTGCAAGCTGTGTGACTACTCCAGTGGTTCTAAACTTGAAGGCTTGATTAACCTTTCCTTCCCTGTGTTGGGTATCTTCTACACGTTGCTTCTAATAACCATCAATATCTCTATAAATATAATAAATACAAGGTTAAGATTTTAGGTATTCCTCCATAATATATTCACGCATTGATTTAAAAAATAATATTAATAATAATCAGAATTTATCGACTACATCGTAAGTATTTCGTGAATATCGGAAACAAATTCGCATTTAAACGCTGTGAGTGCCTCGATCTTGGGTCTTGACGATAGGTGAAAAGTATGCGGGAAGCGCGACACTATATTCGCATCTCACTTTTGCATACGTCACTGAATAGCGAGGAGCGAAATTGTCTCAACCTCGCAAGTGTAAGCCACGCCCGAGTTAGCCACCAACCCTGCCACGCCGCAGTAGCTGTTGAGCTGGCAACGAGACTAGACCTACGCCCGTTCCGTGAGCGGTGCCAGAGGGTTTTTTAATGTTTTCAGCAAATAAATCTCAATTATTATAATTTTTAACTTCAATTATAATTAATTAAGGGGATTTTCTATGAATGTTCTTATTTTTCCGATTTAAAATCGCTAATTTTTGATCGCGTACTCACTACCCAACACCGGAACACGCGTTTCATTTTTATCACCGTAAGGGAAGGGTTAATAGAACTGAAGACAATGTTGTCTCCCGACCCTGTCTTAAATATGTCTGCATCGCCAATTCGAATTTGTTGAGAAATACTACACGAATGAACGAATGAATATCACGAGGCAGCACATTTACATAGAAGTAGGTAATGAAAAAAATTGATGGCAAACTTTAAAAAAAAAAATTAATGTAAATTAAAGTTGAGAATTGTTGTTAAGTGTTTACCTACTCAAACATATAATATAAATGTCATGTGGACAAAATACAATCCCATCACATCACATCACATCACTGTCCATATTTACTATCTGCTAGTTCAATATCCATTATCTGGTATTATAATATATTGTGTGAACTTGTTTCATACAAAGGAAGAAGAAATATTTACTTAGTCACATAGCACAAGAGGAATGTATTACTGTTATGTTACTTCTTTTTGTTTTTCTTAATAAAATTAAATGTGCCCATTTTTTGGTGCAATCCGATGAAAATATCCCCATTGGTGTTGCACACATTTTAATCGAACCATCGGGTTTGAAAATTGGAGTATGTACGTTGCATCGTAGGCATGTTAATCGAACCATTTTTTATACGACCTAAGTCGTAGGTATACGACCAAAGTCGTACCTCCGAATACTAGGCGGAAAAATGCTTGTGTCATTCGAGAGGAGTAGCACAGAGCGATATTCGAACCGGTAGCCTTCTGCACGGAAGTCTAGTGTGTTACCGTGTGGCCATGCATCTCACTGGGTTAAAAAATTGGAGTAAATTTATTGCAAAAATGTTAATCGAACCTTCGGGTTTGAAAGTGTGAGTAGATACGTTGCAGGCATGTTAATAAAACACCTTCGGGTTTGAAATTTGGAGTAAGTACGTTGCAAGCATGTGAATCGAACTTTCTGGTTAATAAATTGAAATAGTTACGTTTCACTTAGGTTAGTAGAACCTTCGGGTTTTAAAATTGCAGTAGGTACGTTGGAAACGTGTTAATCTAACCTTCGGGTGAGAAAATTGGAGAAGGTACGTAACTCGTTGTCCGTCATCATAAGTGTTGGTAACACTTCCACACACCAAGAGGTGTGCAGTAGTATTACTAACAAGACGATCTCTTTGACCTAATTAATAAGATGCTTGACTTCTACCCGGGGGTTCCGGGTTCGATTCTGATGATAACCAAAAAATATATATATTATCATTGGTGTTGCAGACATGTTATTCGAAACTTCGGGTTCGAAAATTGGAGTATGTAAAATGAATTCATCTGTCATCTTAAATTTTGGTAACATCACCACTCGCCTATTGGCGAGTGGTAGTGTTACCAACACCCACCAAGTAGATTTCTGATTCAATTCTCGATGATACTCTAAAAAATATATGAAAATAGATTGCTACATGACAATAATCCCGGCAGATTTTACTGTATACGATGAAAACGTAATACTCGTACAATATGGTACCGCTATGATGATCCTATGGGGCTTAAGGTTATTATGCAACAATACACTATCTCGAGGTTGCAGTATGCAGCCTCCACATGCACTTCCACTGTCCTGTATATAATTGCATCAAGCCTGGCATGAGAGATTCATCCAGCATATAGGTTGATTCAATATGCCTGTGAAAGCATCGCCCATCTAACATATGATGTGGAAAGTTCAGTTCTAAAGTGGTTCAAATACCAATTTTTTTTTAGAATTTTTCAAGGAAAAATCTAGAAGTTATGGAGACGAGAAATTATTTGTAGAGATTCATTGATATGAACGAAACAAAAATAGCGTTTTTAATAAAGAGAAGTTGATATATATTCTCTCTGAATATCCTAAAAGGGGCATGGCTTGATGTTTAGTATGTACTCGTATATAAGTTTTTCATATATTGTTTATAGTTAAGGCATTAACGTTGTGGAGGTTTAAAGACATTGTAATTTGTTTTATCAAACACTGTTTATTCCAAGTTTTTCATAGTTTAATAACTCGTAAAAAAAATTTTGGCGACGTTATCCAGTTTTCAGCATGCTTAATTAATTTTAAGATTAAATCCCTGCGGTTCCTGGAATAGTTTTCACCATAAGTTACTGTAGTCCTAATGCTTAATAACTGTTTAATATAAATTGTGGAAGCGCTCTCGAGGAGACCTCTTTTTCTTCTTTATAGTTCTCAAGAATATAAATAAAACCATACATTTTCCAACATAGTTGAATTAGATATTGCTTGATTTGAGCTCAATTTTTTTAACCCAATAAAGACATGGTGATGATAAAAAATCAAATGTTGTTGAAAGACTTGTACCCTTTCAAAACTGAACCTATCACATAGCAACTCATCCATTAAACATTATCGACGCTACTCAATATTCCTGATTCCTACTTATGAATTTATTTAGGCATTAGAGTGAAAATACTGTGTCTTTAGTCTGGCCATTTTGGTTCAAATACGTCGACGAGGTATTGTTATCCATCAACGAGCAGTGGTAGTACCGTCACAGCTACGTGTCTTCTTCAGTGGTTCTCAACTAGAAGTATTGGTTTGGTGCTGAAGACAAAGTTGTCTCCCAGCTATACCATAATCTTCAATATGCCATCATCATAAATACGAGAAAATGAATGAAGAACTCTTTTAAATGCCTCAGTTATAATGAAAAAAAAACAACGCAACTGTACAATACAATTTCCTATTAAATTGAAAGTTTTTTTCATTCATTCATATGGTAACGTAACGTTGTCGTATCCCAATTGGTAATGTTTATATATTTAAGAGCATGACCGTGAGACCATATTCTCTTTAACCTCAATAATCGAACATGTAAATAATACGCAGTTCGTTGTGGTATATGTTGGTAATACTACCACACGTAAAGAGGCAACATCACTCGTATGCAAGCAGTGTTGTAGAGTAAGCAAAAACTTTCCGACTTCAACTCTGATTCCGACTCCAGAAAGTTTAAATGTTTGATTCTGATTCCAGAATTGTCAAATGTTTTACGCCGACTCCAGAAATTTTAAATATAATATTTGAATCCTACTCCAGAAATTTTAAATGTCTAACTCGACTCGAATTATAATACATATGTTATATTGCTAACAATACATTATATGTACTTAATTACACAACGTTACTCCTTAAACGGAGTTTTTTCGGAAATAATGTCTAAGGGGATTTCTGATTATATGTAGTACATGCTATTTGTATTAAATGGTATACAGTTCATAATTTCGTAATATAATTTATGTAGCTGATGAGTTTTAAAAAACGGACTGGATTTTAGATAAACATCACCCGACTTTGTTCCCAGCTCCACAACAAAACAAACCGACTCCACAACTCCGATTCTGACTTCGACTCCTGTCTCCGACTCTTGACTCCGACTCATGACTCCGATTCATGATTCCGACTCCTGACTCCGACTCATGACTCCGACCCCTGACTCCGACTCTTGACTCCGACTTTTGACTACGACTCCTGACTCCGACTCCTGATCCGACTCCTGACTCCGACTCCTGACTCCAACTCCTGACTCCGACTCCTGACTCCGACTCCTGACTCCGACTCCTGACTCCGACTCCTGACTCCTGACTCCTGACTCCTGACTCCGACTCCCGACTCCGACTCCCAACTCCGACTCCCGACTCCGACTCCAACTCCCGACTCCGACTCCCGACTCCGACTCCCGACTCCGACTCCCGACTCCGACTCCCGACTCCGACTCCTGACTCTGACTCCAAATCTACAGCTCTGTGTAAAAAGTATTGTTACTGGACGAACTCTACAAGCTGACTGGGACCCTTTTTTTTATTTAACTTTTTGGACTCAATCGAGAAACGAATCTGAAACTCTCGAGTGAATAGGTCATAGAGCACACAGCTTAGGTATATCCATTTTGACTTTATTTATATAATTTTTTAATATGGTTTAAAAATTAATAATGTCTTTATTATATTTACAAACAAATAACTGTCGGTAATCGCACTGTGTAATCACAGTGGGTTGTAAAAAAATTGTAACATTATCTGACCAGATAAGATTACGGAGACAAACATCAGAGTTTATGCGTTTCTTCAAGGCGATAAAGATTCAATATCACCTGCTGCATTACTCACGTTGCACGTTTATACCAATATCATCAGTGAACAGTGGCTCCCAAAATAGGGCGTTTAGCACGAGGCACCGAGCTCAGTGGAAGGCTTTAACTGACAAACAAGCGGGCAGGAGGGACGATTGCAAGGCGCGGAATATAGATCGAATTCGAGCATTTATAATTTTTATAAAACACACTTATTTGAAATCAGCATACCACCACAAATGGTTGTTTTCGATGGAGCAGAGCCCGGATAACACTTTTCAAGCCATCGCTGAGTTTGGACGGTATTTTTTCCCATTAAAAAGCAATGTTTTATCAACACACGAAATTCGTTTTTTTTTCATTGTTTTGAAGATAGCAAAAGTAGCGTCACTAAAACCACTGTAACTCGATGACACAATGTCGGAATGTCATGAAAGTTTGACACGTAACTTCTAAAGGCTGGTACTAATTGCGCTATATGTTGGTTAGTCCCGGGTCTTATTGATCGATGAGTTATATAATTGCGAAAAACAAAATATGGTTACAAGTTCTTTTCTTTGAGATCTGTGCAGAAGATGGAAACATATGTGCGTACAATTTTTAACAGATGTGCGGCCGCACACGCGCACACCTTAGAGGGAACGTTGCCCATGACTTCGGTCATATATATTATTCTTCTACACGAAAAAAAACAAACATGCCGGTGTGTTCCGATCGTCTCACTTTGGTTTGTCATCGTATCTAGTACAGCAGTGTGGTGGTGAGTTTGCTGGTGTGCAACAGCTCACTCACTTAAAAAAACTCCATGACACAGCTTCGCTTCCTAACTGAATTGACATTGGAATGGTGAGGGGATCCTCGACTACGAGGCCTAGCAACATTGACAACGTTTAACGTGTATATGAAAGAATGAAAAAAATTCATATGGATATTAAAGAAACACGATTCATAGATTTTACAGTAAAAAAGAAGTCGATATGTACTATAACACACAACAAGCCAAGGCTCAGAAGGCGCAAGGGCATATTATGCCATGCAAGGAAAAATCAACTAGACTTAGATATAACATATATAATATTAGGTGTTGACATAAGTTATTTTATTTTATTTGATTACAAGCCTTGAAAATGGAATGTCAAGTAGACGAAAGTGAGCATTTTCGACACCTCCTTCTTTCTGTTCGCGTTCAATCGAGGTAATAAAACTGCCAAAGCTGCTCGCGATATTTACGAAGTGTACGGTGAAGATGCTATGAATGAAAGGACAGTTCGTCGATGGTTTTTGCGTTTTAAAGACGGTAATTTCGACCTGAAAGACATGGAGCGTTCCGGACGACCGGTGAACTTCGATGAGGACTGATTAAACCATATTATTGGCTGAGCAGATGAATTGTAGTCACATGACTGTATACCGCCATCTTAAATCAATGGGAAAAGTCCGGAAGTTCGGCGTTTGGGTTCCACATGTTTTGAGTGAAAACAACAAAAATCAACGTTCGATAATTGAGGTGTCGAAAATGCTCACTTTCGTCTACTTGACATTCCATTTTGAAGGCTTGTAATCAAATAAAATAATATATGTAACGTAAAAGCAAACGCAATATCTTTCAGAAAATTTCCTTTCGAATGACGTATAACCTTTACCATTTTGTTTTACTTTTGGTGCTCATTTTTAAATTTGGAAAAAAAAGGACACAACTTATGTTAACACCCAACTAGATTTTCTGAATTATAATGAAACATTTATTTCAGATACTGTTAATTGTTCTGCAGTACTTTGGATTTAGTTTTACATACCATTACGTTACTCGTATTGCCCCGTTGGTACTCCAGCAGAAAAGACGAACTTCCGCGATGAACTTCCCTATCAAAACATACTGCCTTCGTCTCCTCCACATAATTATATATCCTTTTGTTTCTTTTACACCTTACCTTACCTCCTTTAATTTTTTTATTTAATGGTCCAACCATACTTTTGTCATTCGTTCTCTTCCACGACTCCCACTTATGTTGTTATTATAAATTTGATTAATCGGTCTTTCGTCACATGTTTAAACCCTCTCAACGTGATATTTATCCCCGTATTTAATTCACCGGTTTTTAGCTCATATTTATCATCCAAATTCACATACTGTCTCTATTGTATAATATCCTTAACTGTCCCGCCGCACCCTCTTATCTCGCCGAAAATTTTCAGCGTCTTTCCAATCATGGATTAGCGCTACGCTCAAACAGAGATTGTTTATTGGCCTTTCCAGTTCACCGCTCTTCTTTTTTCACGTCGTCCTTTACTGTCCATGCAGTGAGACTCTGGAATCAGTTACAAACCAATATAAGACTCGCTCCGTCCTTGGCATGCTTTAAGAAGCGACTGAAAAAACTCTTAATTTCTAGTCAGTAAAATAACGTGTTTCATTCCTGATTTTTCTTTTCCTTTCCTCTCCACCATCCTTTCCTTTCCTTTTGATTGATGATATCTCACTTTATATGAAAAATAGTGTTCGGGTGATTGTCCGTCTTTGTGGGGTTCGTGGGCATGTTCTCACGTATATGTTTATGGATTTCGTGGGGATGGATAGTCATTTGAATGATTTATGCGACCACGTAACTTGCTTCATTTACTTTTGTCTGGTTGGTTGGAAGAGATTGCCGCCTGGCAATAAGCCCGCCAGATTGTATTGCAATGAAAGTGTTAAATAAATAAATAAATAAATATCATTGATAATTACATTTCTGACACTGACGTACTACGTATTCTTCTCACATCACTCGTTATTACATTATATAGTTCAATTCCAGCTTTAGCACGCATTTTCACATTATACACTTTAGTCCAGCTTCAAATAAATTCTTAGAGCACTTAACAGGTGTTACGAGACAGCACAATATAATTTTATGGCTCTGGAGATGAAACGAATACATCAAGGAGACGGATGAACAATATTTTTTCAGAATCACTGATTGGACATATACGATTATTTTTACGAAATGGATAATGTCTTTTTCAGCTCAATTAACCGATCCTTTATCTTCTGCACTTAAGCCTCACCTTGTTTACACGTACCCAGTGAGTACTCCCTTTTTCCGTGTAAACATATGTGTTAATAAATAATCGAGTAATCTGTCAAGTGTGCCACGAAGTAAATTGAATAGACACCAATCATCTCGGTTTACTTCATTCGGCAGAGCATTTGACATGGCTCTAAATTGGCTCTGTGTGAACACTTTAGTTTAGCAGCGAGTGACATTTTCATTAGGGAGTTATTCGTAAATTGGCAATTGTTTCGAGCTTGCTGGAAATATATTTAGATGTCTTAATGTAACTTAAACCATAATTTTTATTTTAACACCATTGATACGAATTTGTATAACTCTTGTCTGGTTTATTGGAAGAGATTGCTATATGACAATAAACTGGTCATTTGTATACTTTACAATAAGGTATCTAAATTATTAAATGGAACCGGAAACCTTTGGATGGAAGTCTATCACTCGACTACTAGGCCACTTTAAATCATATTTAAAAATATTCAATTAATTCCAGTTTTCGGTTTTATTCAGCATTTAAATTTCAACTACACTCCAGTTCTGTCCATCGTGTTATTGTTCTGCCTCGAGATCGTGCCCTTCTACACGTATTATCTCGTGAATCACTAGTTTCTCCATTGTATTTCCCGTTTGTTAATATGGCCGAAGTACCTGAGCATTCACAGTTGTATAATTGAAACGATATTTGATCAAATCAAACCCCATGAAATAAAAAAGAAAAATCAATATCGTGTTGAAACAAACAACAGGAAATGACAACAGAAAAAAAACGATCAATTAATTTACATGCAATGCTGTTGACATTTAATGAAGGTTAAACATCATCATAAACCTATACGTTCCATCACGGATACAGGGGTTTCATAATTTTCACACCTCTATCCTGACAGGTACATAATTCAACAACTAATGTCCTATCATCTCAGGACGAGACTGCAAATCTCCCTATTGTAACACTGGTATATACGAGTAAGTCTTGGATGAACGTCCGATCTTCGAGTCTTCCCTAGTAGTAATAATAAAAGAACAATTTATATAACGCCATTTAGAGAGTAGACTTATAAATCGGGATCCGAACCCAATATTACCTTCAATTACTGCCTAAGAATGGAACCTAGAGACTAGAGACGGATTAATGTGTATTTGGCCGGTGTGGCTATTTATCTTAGTGTTGATATTCTTCTTCTTCTTAGGGTCATGTCAGGTCCCCCCAACGTTGAATATCACCTGAGAATAGGTATCTTTTAGCCCGAAAAGATCCTCAACGCTCCTTATACCAGTCCAATCACGTATATTGCCATGAGATTTGTCTCCTGCCAACACCTCTTCGACCCTCTATTTTGCTTTGGATGATCAGTTGCAGTAATTTGTACTTTACTCCTCTAAGTACATGACCCAAATAGAACACCTTTCGGATTTTAATATCAGGCAGCAACTATCTATCAACTTTGGCTCTTTGAACAACCCTTGTGTTGCTGACCATATCCGTCCAGCGTATCTGTAGCATTCTCCGGAGCATTCACATTTCGAATGCTTCCAATCGGTTCATACTACCAACTTTGAGGGTTGATATAAACAATTAAATTATTGAGAAATTCCAACAATGTAAAAATCTCTGGAATGCTGACTGAATGTACAATGAGACTAGTCTTAAGAGATCAAATTAAACATAACTAGCATGATATTACTTCTTTAAAATGTAAGATGTTCTATGCAATAATGATTTTAATCTCAATTTACGTACGCAAATTGGCGTTGCTGTTATTATCCGTACGTCTTTGTGGTGTTTAAGCATGGACTTTCTCAAACTATCACAAAGACACTAGAAGTTTTTTGAAAAATAGGTTGACAAAATCCGTAATGATAACATCTTGAAACTGATTAATAAAGATTGAGACGTTTTAACCACCATCAAAAGGGGTAAGTTAGAATACTTTGAATATGTAATGAGAGGAGAAAATATAAGATACTTCAACTGATGTTACAGGGAAAAACTCAAGGCAGAAGAAATGCGATATAAGATGTATGATATATTCTGGTTAAAGAACTTACGAGAGTGGTTTCATTGTTGTGCGAGTACCATGTATTTGTTCAGAACTGTTGTCTAAAAGCTCAACAGAGCCATGATGACAACAGCCTCCGAAGTAAGAGGAACTTTAAAGGAAAATAATTACCCTAAGACCATTTTAAGCAATCAATAAATAAAAAAATGGTGCACATGACAATATGGTAAAAACAGATAATGTAGTATAAAAATAACAAATCGTGCAACAAAAGCAATCGGATTAACTTGCATAGTTTTTTTCATTGATCACTTAACAATACACGCATTCCTAGATTAGCGCCTGATAATTGAGAGCGTATTGTGGGGATCGTGTGTACAGTGGTTTACAAGCCAATAATAGCTCGAGATAAGCATATAACTCTTATCTGAGATAAAGTGCTGCGCAATGAATTGAGTGGACGAATTAGGAAAAATGTACTCCGCATTTAATTTAGACAGCAGACTCTTCACAAAAACTCTCCGAGAATTTTTTTAAACAATATACATATGTGTATATTCGTATTTTGTATTATTAATTTGGGTTCGAATTTTGTATTATTAATTTGGGTTCCACCCAAACACAGTTTTTTTTTTTATTATTCTAGTCTATTTTTCACTTATTTATTTATTTTATTTAACACTTTTATTGCAATACAATCTGGCGGGCTTATTGCCAGGCGGCAATCTCTTCCAACCAACCAGACAAAAGTAAATGAAGCAAGTTATGTGGTCGCATAAATCATTCAAATGACTATCCATCCCCACGAAATCCATAAACATATACGTGAGAACATGCCCACAAACCCCACAAAGACGGACAATCACCCGAACACTATTTTTCATATAAAGTGAGATATCATCAATCAAAAGGAAAGGAAAGGATGGTGGAGAGGAAAGGAAAAGAAAAATTAGGAATGAAACACGTTATTTTACTGACTAGAAATTAAGAGTTTTTTCAGTCGCTTCTTAAAGCATGCCAAGGACGGAGCGAGTCTTATATTGGTTTGTAACTGATTCCAGAGTCTCACTGCATGGACAGTAAAGGACGACGTGAAAAAAGAAGAGCGGTGAACTGGAAAGGCCAATAAACAATCTCTGTTTGAGCGTAGCGCTAATCCATGATTGGAAAGACGCTGAAAATTTTCGGCGAGATAAGAGGGTGCGGCGGGACAGTTAAGGATATTATACAATAGAGACAGTATGTGAATTAAGGTATTAATTAATTATCATTATTAATTAATCAATTAATTATTATTAATTAATTAATTAATTATCACTTAAGGTCTCTATAACATATTTCTGGTTGGTAAAAGGAGATTGGCACATGGCAATAAACCCGCCAGATTGTAATGTATAAAACAAATGTATTATATAATACAATACAAAGTCTGACTTTCTGCCCTCTCTACCTACCCCGAATGGCATGTATGTATATTAGTATTTTGTAATTAAATCAGAGTGGGATTGTTTTATTGTTTTCCAGTTCGGTCCTGTCAAATAAATCTACACATGTAAGTGTATCTGGTTCATTGAAATCGGATCTAATCTCATAATTCTTAGTTTATTGAAGTCCGAAATAGCAGTCTCTTAAGGTCGCCGTGCGTGCTCTTCTTGCTCTTAGCAGACTCTTATTAGTGAATAAATTAGTTTATTGAAGTCCGAAATAGCAGTCTCTTAAGGTCGCCGTGCGTGCTCTTAGCAGACTCTTATTAGTGAATAAATTAGTTTATTGAAGTCCGAAATAGCAGTCTCTTAAGGTCGCCGTGCGTGCTCTTAGCAGACTCTTATTAGTGAATAAATTAGTTTATTGATGTCCGAAATAGCAGTCATCTTAAGGTCGACGTGCGTGCTCTTCTTGCTATTAGCAGACTCTTATTAGTGAATAAATTATGTGCTAGACAAGTTCAATTGTGAAGTGTTATTCTCTAAACATATTCGATAGACTTTAAAATCTAATAAGGTTTTTTTTTTTTTTTTTGCTAAAATATTAATAATAAAAAAAAATCAAAGTCATACTACTAAATTTTTCTTCGTCTTCCCGTAGATTCCTAATTTGCCTTTTTTTTCTTTATTGTTCTTAACGTGTCGACTGCCAGCTATCATTCTCTCTCTTTGGGAATGTGCCTGGTGTCACATACCCAGCTTCTTACCGGTAACTATGGGAAATTATACGGTGGACTGGGTCTCATCTATTCATATAACTTTATCCCGCTAGTTACATCTTATCGTCAGCCTTCCTTATCCTAGAATGTTTTCGGTTTTATTACGTTCTTCATATATCTGTATTTCTTATTCTTAATTTCCGATGTTGTAAGAAGTGACTTTATTATTGTAGTGTAAACTCTAGTTTCAATTAAAAAAAACGTTTAAATCATTACAGATCAAACACGTTTTTTAATACATCGTCATTTTATTATCTGTTGTTATGTACATAGTTTTCCAAATATAACAAGTGTTTGTGTACCGTGATTAATGGAGACCGAAAAGTTGTCACGAAGGGTGAATTTCACGATCATCGATCAATCACAATTTAATTTTTTTTAATAGATACCTACGTATTTTTTTTTTATATATTTGTTCCTCGTGGCTTAGTTAGTAAAACGCCTGTATTCCAATCCAAAGGTTGCGTGTTCGATTCTCGTTGGAACTCAAATTTATTTAAAAAGGATTCCAGTCTGATTTTCACTTAATGCCTCTTGAACAGTTTTATTTATTTACTGGTTGCAGCCCGTGAAATATTCACGGAAGTAAAACAAATTTTACATTTATGAAAATATGTATTCCTATATATATATATATATATATATATATATATATATATATATATATATATATATATATATATATATATATATATATATATATATATATATATATATATATATATATATATATATATATATATATATATATATATATATATATATATATATATAATATATATATATATATATATAATATATATATATATATATATATATATATATATAT